>CM019721.1:43979446-44549446 GCA_009760885.1 Achatina immaculata | reverse complement strand
AATCTAATAATGAAGATACAATGAGGGAAATTAGAAGGAGGAATCTGTCGCTCTTCAGAAAGTAAAACAAATAAAGAAGCCGTGGAGAGGAACAGACAAAACAACAAAAACAAGATTTTGAAGGGAAAGCATCTTTCCCTCACAGATTATGCCTGTGAGACCTGGATACTTAACAAAACAGCTGAGAAACACATAAATGCCTTTGAATGTAAATGCTACAGAAGAGTTCTTCAAATATAATGTACACAAAAAAGAACAAATACTATATATCCATACTCAATCAATCAAGTGCGTGGCTCGTGGCGTATGCGATCATTTCTCTTCACAGTTCCCTGTCTTTAGACTTGATTATAAGATCCGCCAGTGACTTTCTTCCTAGCCACACTGACAGCCCATCCAGTAACTTCTCTCTCTCCCCCCCCCCCTCTGTCTGCCTCTGTTTCTTCTTCCCTCAATTTTTCCTGTTGCCAAAATGTGTTCCAATTTTCCTCTTCTCAGAAAATGTCCTACAAATCTCGCTTGTCTGCCTCTGATCTTTGTTGTAATTTGCCTTTTAGCTCCAGCCTCTCTTAAGACTTCTTCGTTGGTTTTCTTGGCTGTCCATGGTACCTTCAACATCCTTCTTATGAAGCACATTTCCATTGCCTCCATTTCTTGCTGTACTCTCTTATTTATGGACCATGCTTCACATCCATAAAACAAATTGGCTCGATGTAACATTAAGTACTCGGAATATTGTTTCCATTGATATAGATCTGGTGCATAAGATGTTTCTCATTTTCTGGAATGCTGACTTGGCCTGAGCACGTCTGCTTTTTTTATTTCGTTGTGACATTTCCCATCAGCTGTTATAATTGTTCTTAATTAAGTACTTGAATCTATCAATTTGTTTCAATTCTGTGCCATCGATGGTAATGCTATATTTTGGTGGTATTCTTTTCTTTGAGATGACTATCACTTCAGTCTTCTTTTTATTCAGGCTGAGACCTTTACTTTTACTTTCACGAACCACGATGTCCAGAAGAACATGTAGTCCCTTTCACTTTTAGCAATCATAACTGTGTCACCTGCATATCTTAAGTTGTTAAGGTTGTACCCGCCAACTGATAATCCTGGCAAGCTCCCTATATTTCTCATTATGTTTTCACTGTACAAAGAAAAGAGGTCAGGAGGTAGAACACATCTTTGTGTCACTCCCATGCTCCTATTTGGTTCTAAACCTTCATTGCTGCTGATTATTGCCAGTATGTTTTTGATGAGTTAATGAAACTCATCAGAAACATATCCATACAACAAGAACTTAATATTGAAGAAGGCTGGCTAGTAAAGAGGATTAGACAGAGAAAACTTAAATATTTTGAACACATTAAACGTTATGACAATCTAGAGAAGGATACATAATGAGAAAAAGAAAGAGAAAGACCAAGACGAAGATGGTTGCAAGACATCGTTGATGATCTGCAAATGGATTACATAATCTATATTTTGGTATGCCAGGAATCGGCAGTGCAAACAGGCATATAAAATTGTTCCGCTCTCGGTTTTGAAACGAGACGTCTGCTTGTTGTGTGAGAACAATCCCATCTGTAGTCTGCAAGCGCTCCATGGAGCACGCCTTGTGTCTGAAACATCCTGGTTGATGTGTAGCATATAGCTTTAAGTTCAGTAATTCTATATATTGTTGTTAAAGCGTGTCGTTTTGCAGGTAAGACTACAGAGATTAGCTTTTGCGTGCCACTGCTAGGTTGTTAATTCGTTCATATATGTACGAGTGATGTTGCGTACAGGTGAGTAATGATACAGGGGCGACTCAGTTGTCACGGAAAGCGAACAAGGACCAGCAAAAACAATGTTTCATCTTCTGATAGTGCTTATAGGAACAGGCTGTTGTGTTACGTTTGCCCGATTGTCAGGACGTGAACCTCAACGGTAAAGTTGAGAGTCTGTACTAAAGTGCTTTGTACTGAAGTGCTTTGTACACTTTAGTGAGACAAAAGAAAAATCACAAGAGAATTACCTGGGATTCGAACCACAGACTCCAGTAGGACGAGCAGCCGCCTAGCCACGAGAGAACAGAGTACTAACGGACTGAGCTAACTGGCACCTCCTTCGATTTTTTTTTTTTGAGGTCTAATCCTACAAAAATGTGTTCTCTTACTTTACCGTATGAAAGCCTTGTTGTTTCCTATTTATAAAAAAAAAATGTTCATTAACCTCAGCGGTGCGGCATCTTGTATCATTTTGGAAGCCTGAAGATACAGGGGATTATAGATTTCAACCTTAACTGGTTTTGAAGTTTCAATGAGTGATTATCTATTGTATAGAGTGGAGAGCTAAGTTTTCAGAATTTCCATTACACTGAGAGGAAGCTGTTCTCTTGTTTTCTGTTAATCATAATATGAAGCAGACTGTTTTCAGCTTGAACCAAAGATCAGGCCATGATTAATATTTCAGTCTTTAATTCGACTTGTGGTTTATTAGAAGAGTGTTGCGAATCCCCTGGACAGCAAAAATAACTAATGAAGAATGTATGAGAAGAGCTGGAGAGACAAAAATCCTTGTCAAAAAGATAAGAGAGAGACAATGTACTTTCATAGGACATGCAATGAGAAGAGGGGGCACTGAAAATATTATAACAACAGGAAAAATAGAAGGAAGAAGATCAAGAGGAAGACCAAGAGAAATGATACTGGACAGTCTGACGGGTTGGTGTGAGAGGAGATCACCAACTGAACTGATGTCCTGCATGAAGGATCGGGTACTCTGGAGAAGCATAATAGCCAACGCCAGTCATCACGGCACATGATGATGATGATGATATATTTTCCCTTATTAAATGTACCCATTTGTTTGCTTGGATTTTAAAATTTGTTTACAGAATATTTTGGCACTCACTTAGTATAATTTAAAATTCTTATATCTTATAGGAGAGTTCTTCAAATATAGACACAAAAAAAGAACAAATATATCCATACTACAAGAATTTAATATATATTGAAGAAGACTGGCTAGTAAGGAGGATTAAAGAAAGAAAACTGAAATATTTTGGACACATTAAACGTCATGATAATCTAGAGAAGACCGTCTTGGAAGGGTACATAATGGGAAAAAGAAAGAGAGAAAGACCAAAGCGAAGATGGATGCAAGACATCGTTGATGATCTGCAAATGGATGCATCAGCAGCAAGGCGTCTTGCTTACAACCTAGAGGCCTACGGGAGAGCTGTTATGGAGGCAAAGTTCCACAAGGAACGTGCAAATGAATGAATGAATGACATCTTACATCCTTCCTGTGCCATTAAATGTCACATAGGGCTTGCATGGTAGTTTGCCAAGCTTTCCTGTTTTTGTCAGGCTTTTCAACCTCATCAAGGGATTTAAATGTCTATCAATTTGGCCTCTCTTAACAATGTCCTCTTTAGAGTTTCACATGGTCAATCTCTTTTCTTCACCCTGTTGTATTCCACTTGATAGCTTGTTTTGGGATTCTCTGACTGTTTCTTCTCATCATGTGACCATCATGCCCATCTTCTTTTTTTCTGATCACCCATGAGATGTTGTTCACCCATCCGGCTTATCTCTGTGTTGTTCTTGAATTCATTCCACTTTATAATGAGTATTTTTCTTAGGTGTTTTCAAAAAAGTCTAATTTTTTTGTCTGTTTCTTTAGTTGTTTTCCAGCTTTTGCATGCATAAATGAGGGTGGATATTATATTTGAATTAAATAATCTTAACTTGGTTTTTATGCTTATAACTTTTGAATACCATATGTTCTCAAGATTCTTGAAGATTGATGATGCTTTTGCAATTCTAATTCTAACTTCCTTTCTGGTGTTACCATCTTGGTCTATGTAGCTGCTGAGGTATGCAAATTGGTTAACTTATTCAACAGCTATCCCTTCAAAGTATATTTTTCCTTCTTGATGAATGTCCTATTCTTGAATTCAAGTCATAATTTTCCTAACCAGTGAAGACAGGGTATCTGTTTTTTCTTGCATCAGATTCGCATTGTCGCTGATAAGAGTTATGTCATCTGCAAAATCAAGATGTTCTATTTGGGTCCTATGTATCCAGTCAGTGGCTGTTTAACCTGTGCAGCATTTTTTCATTATGAGTCTATGACAATTCCAAGAAGCAAGGGAGATAATATACATCCTTGTTTCATGCCTGTTTCAATCTGGAATCGTTTGCTCATTCCTTTGTCTGTGTTGACTGCACAAACATATCCATTGTAGAGATCTTTACTGATGTTGACAATTTAAGATGGTATCCCATATTTTAAAATTAAGGACATGAAAAGTAATTACATTTTAAACACTGTGCTGACCATGACAGAAGTTGGCAGTTAAGTTTTGTGCTAATGTCCATTTTATTTCTTTTCAGTCATTTACCATGGACTGCAGGCTAATCATCACAGTTTTAATTGTTCCCATCAGCATCATTTTCTTGATGTTAATCACTGGTAGAATTTATAACCCAGAAGTGATAAGCTTCTACATATGCCATTTGCCATATGCAGATAATTTGCTCTCTGCTTGTCACGGAGGAAACCAGAAATTAAATGAAGCTAGAGTGGAAACAAACACTAAGACTGTCATAAACAATGAACAGAAAAATCTGCCTGAATACTCAGAACTTGATGTCTATAGTTTGTGCATGTTGAAGGATTCTGAGGAAGAAAAAAGAAAGCAGGAAGGTAAAGTTGGTTTTTGCTGTTACATTTTTTAAAAAAATGGTTATATAGACAGTCATATAAATTTATGTGACATCCATATTTTTAATGTGTTGAAGGTCTTGGAAATATGGGCCTAACAATATACCCAGTATGCCTTAATGGCATGGAAATGGGGATTTTACCTTTTGCTAAAATTTTTCTCATCAGAATTGTATGAGAGTGAAATAGGTAGATTATGTGTAGAAAAATCAATATGCTTCATAGCCAAGTCATGGCAAGGTGTTTGCCTGTCTTACTAGAGGCCATTCTTAGTCATTTTCTTACAACTTTTCTGTTCCATGTGTCAAAAAGTGCTTTTTTTTTAAACAGTTTTTCAAAGCAGACTTTACTATCCACACCTTGTTGTTTCCAACTTTACCAAAAATTGTAGCTGCATCAGAATTGTAGATTTGTATTATTTCTGATAGATTATTTGTGCAGGTTATATTTATTTACAGCTAATATTCTTTTGTTTCTGGCTTTGAGTAATGAGATTTATTAGAACTAGTAGAAATTAACAAAAAGATTACAAATCACTTGTGGCATGTGCTTAGTAGAAATAATTTAGTAGATTATAAGTTGATAGCCACTTAGCCTTTCACTTGGAAAATTCTGGGTCAATAATCCACCAGCACCCAGTCCTAATCAGCCAAACCCTAGTCATCCCAGCTGTGAAAATGGGATAGTCAATAGAGCTAAGGAAAACAGCATTAGAATATATATGGAGAAAATCTGCCTGCAAGCATGATGCACTGGACTGCACTGCACACTTAACTGTCAGTGATGGAGGAGAAAATAGGAAACCATACGAAAGTCATTCACACAACAGACTGCTAAAGTCTCAAGTTGTTGTAGCCAAAAAAAATGCTTTTGTTTATCTTACAGTAATTATAACATCTAAGAAAAAAAAACATATTTGCTTTGCTTTGTATGTATATATTTATAGAGCTTTCTTTCTTAATATTTTATGTTGTAGTTTCAGTTTTAGAAAATCCTATTATAATGGTTTTTTTTTTGTCTTCAGTGATATATATTTTTTAAATGCTTAGGGTATCATCAGCATGGATTCAATGAGTTTGTGAGTGACAAAATAGGCCCCATTAGAGCTGTGCCTGATGTCAGATTTCCTGCGTGAGTGTACCAGTTAGTCCATCTGTCAGCCATTACACTTTTTGAATGTTCAGGACAGAGTTTGTCAGTTTGGGTTAAAAATGTCATTAATGGTTCTTTTCCAGCTTGGATTAGATATGTCATTAATTGTTCTTTTTCAGCTTGGGTTAGATATGTTATTAATGGTTCTTTTTCAGCTTGGGTTAGATGATGGGGCATTAATGGTTCATATAGAGGGCATAATTTAAAAGAAAAAGAAACATCATTTGTGAAAAGATCTACAAAATAATGTCTTTCTCAACTCTAAAGAATGTTGATATTTATTATTTGATTATTGTATCTGCAACTCACTGACAATCTACCATGAAATGTGGATAAAATAACCTCTTTTTTATTCAAGTGTTGCTTGAGTCCTGAAAAATATTACAAGGGTTCCTTCAGAGCAAAAAAAAAAAGACAAGGATGAGAAAAGTTGGACTAGTAAGTTGGACCAGGGCTATGGACCAGAGTCAGCAGTTAAATGGAGTATACAAAAGTGAACAGAAAAACAGCCTTGAAAAATTGCTGACAGAACTCACTGTTCTGGATGATAAATACACATATGTCTATTGGTATGTCTGTGTCAGCACACATAAAGAATGACAGGACTAAAACATTTATTAAATATCCTATAACACCATTAATAAGATATACAATACATACTTATTGGGACATACTGCAGCAACTACAATGCAGAAGTTAGGACTGTTATTACTGGAGTTGAAAAACTATCAAGCTCCAACTTTGATTCATGTCCCATAGTATTTCTTGTAGAAGCTCTTTAACTCTTTGTGTACTGGGGTTTTTCTCTCAAATGACTAATGGTCATCTCAGTGGGGTAAATTTCTTAACGTGGAATGGGATGGTTGTCACATTTAGAAGGATCACAAAGGCATAGTCTGATTCGCAGTATGGCATATTATACATTTTTTTAAATAGGAAAAGTTGTATATTATTTTTCTAATAAAATTTTTATTAATATATTAGTATGTAACAGAAAAAACGAGCTAAGAATTGAGGAGAGTTGAGAAGAACAAATGGAAAATTATGATGAAAAATGTTCTCTCTTACCCCGCTCAAATTTCCTCTGTAGTGGGTCCAGTGATATCCAAATTGAATAGAATTTTACACAAACACCATTTCCTCACATAAAATATACATTAATTATTTATTTACAGTTAATTTACAGTCTACAATACAGTAAAAGCATGGCAACACCATGAGCGGTGCCTCATATGCTTAGAAAAACATTTTAGAAATTAATTTTTGTGTCACAACATGGCTCTCAATTCACACCCGGGACCTTATGTTGACGCTTGTATCATGCCAGAAGCGATTTCTACAACCGGTTTTGGCCAGATTTTAAGCACTGTATGATTAAATTCAGTTTTAGAACCCAACTCATTACCAGCACATGACGTGTACACAAGACAAAAAGTGTCCACCAGATCATCACACAGTGTGACGCAAAATATAGAAAGAGTTAAGCCAAGAAAGCATCAGACCTGAAGGTCATCTTGTTGTGAGTTAACTCACAGTGTAGAGTCACCCTGCAGTGGATTCCATCCCACTGTGGTCTACCTGACAGTGAAAAAAGCTAGTGAAGTGGCCAAGTAAGATATTTAAATGTAGCAATCAGATGTACCAGTTACCTAAAGTTAGAAAATGATCATGGTATATAGAAGGCCAAAACACCACCACATGATGATTCCCTCTCTTGTCCCATCAATACCCAAGACACAGTTGGGCTACTGGTAGCAAGAGATTTCCACTTCTTTTGGTCCTTCACCATCTTCTTGGCTGCCTCCTATGTCAGTCCTTTGTTTACCACCATTTTCTCTGCCGTATGTCTTCATATCTCTTTGGGTCGTCTTATGCTTCTTTTACCTTGTGGATTCCACATCAAAGCTGTTTGTGATAAAGATTTGACTGTCAGTCTCATTGCCATCTTCTCCTTTCAGTCACTGCTGACAGTAGTGTCATGTTTTAGCAAGAGGTCATTGTTTATGATATTTGGCCAAAACACATCTTTTATCTTATGTAGACACCTGAGGATTGTAAAACATCTATACTGGCAGCAGGAAGCAGTGATTCGAGTTAAAAATAAAACTGGAAAATATCAACCAATAAAACAGGGAGTGCGACAGGGGTGTGTACTATCTCCAGACCTTTTTTCTCTGTGTAGCGAGAATATTCTAAGCACGATCATTGGAGAACCAGGTATAAAAGTAGGAGGATACAATATTAACAACCTTTAGTATGCTGATGACATGGTACTGATAGCTGAGAACCAACAAGACCTGCAAAATCTCTTGGATAAAGTCACCAAAGAAAGTAAACAGAAAGGTCTTACTTTCAACATAAAAAATCCCCTGGGAACAACTGTGTTAAGAACACACTTATCTTAACATAGTCTTTGTGAGACAGGGAACATATATCTGTTTGCTTAAAAACTGGAGCTACTTCTGTAGCCCAGAAACCTGTAGCAATCAACACTGATTGTAATTGTTATTTTTATAAAATGTAATGTCAAGTTGGTGGACAGATGGGGACATGGAGATCACCGGTGGGGATGAGAAAAGTCTGGTGTAAGACCAATGAATCCAGGATGCGACAGGCCTATAGGTCTTTACAACAATGGCTATCAGAATGATGTAAACAAAACAGAACCAGCAGACTATAGGTGGCGGGGAATGGATATCATTGAGGCACTCATTGGATTCCTCATCCCAGAGTCGGAGTGTCTCTGTGGAACTGTCTCAAAGTTGCCTGGCCAAAAAATCCAAGCAAACAAATGGGTACATTTAATAAGGGAAAATATCTCACAAGTGGAATTAAAGACTGAAATATTAATCATGGCCTGATCTTTGGTTCAAGCTGAAAACAGTCTGCTTCATAGTATGATTAACAGAAAACAAGAGAACAGCTTCCTCTCAGTGTAATGGAAATTCTGAAAACTTAGCTTAAGTACAGCCACCAGAAGCTGGAAAACAAAGTTTTGGCCAGGCCAGCCTACACCACTGTCTTCATGGCAGTCCGAGCAAGACCACAGTCTGCCCTAGCAAGGAAAGGTGCTGAAGTCGGAGGTACCCAGCCAAAAGGTGCATCGCAAAAATCAGGGTACCATGCATCATCGCCAATGTGCGTATGAAGAAGAAGAAGAAGATCAAAAAGACAGAGACTATGGTTATATCTAAGAAACAGAATCCACCAACATGCAGTATAAAATTAAATGGAACTATTCTAAAGCAGGTGCGGAAATTCAAATACCTTGGAGCAGTAATAACTTCAAATGGGAAGTGCAAAACAGAAGTTAAGAACAGAATAGGCCAAATGAAGACTGGATTTCAGAGAATTAGTAACATATTAAGCAACACATCTTTATCAATGAATGTTAGAAAACGAGTCCTAAAATGCTATATTGAACCTATCTTGCTATATGGAAGTGAATCATGGACAATAGGCAGGTCTGCACAAAAGTCATTGGAAGCAGCAGAAATGTGGTTTATTAGAAGAATGTTGTGAATCCCCTGGGCAACAAAGATAACAAATGTAGAATGTTTGAGAAGAGTTGGAGATAGAAAAAAATCTTGTAAAAAAATAAGAGAGAGAAAATATACTTTCATAGTATATGCAATCCCTGTGTTGTCCATCTTAGTGCTATTTTTGGTAGTGAGTTGTCAGTCATCAGGAGCACATGTCCCAACCATCGCCAGCGTCTTTCCTCAATAATTGCTGTCATTGGCTTCGTCTGCATTTCAGTCAACAAGATGTTATTTCTTATGGTGTTTGGCCAAAATATTTTTCTAATTCTTCGTAAACATTTATTCTGGAAAGAATTCAGCTTGTTTTCTATGGTTTTGGTGATTTTCCAGCATTCACTTCCATAGAGTAGTACACTTAGAACATTACTCTTAAATATCCTGATTTTTATCTTCATGCTTAGTTTTTTTGATTTCCAACTTGCTTTTTATAAATGTTATATATAAATTTTTTTTAACAAGGTGCAAAGACAAAAAATACAGCTCAAACCTTCCTAAGGCTAGTGTAGTTATGTGCTTTTACAATGAAGCATGGTCAACGTTGCTGCGAAGTGTTCACAGTATTCTCAGTCGCAGCCCTCCTGAGCTAATCCAAGAGATTATACTCCTTGATGACAACAGTTCATTAGGTAACTCATTTTTCTTTTATGTTTATCTCTCTCTCTCTCTGAACCTTAAGTGCCCAGGGCACATGGGGCTTCCGCAAGGGTTTTCCACAAATGCCTGTCCTTCGCCTTTTTTTCTGCTCTTGCCCAGGTGAGCCCTCTGTTGCTCAACATCCTTTCTGTTGTTCTTCTCCATGTCTCTTTTGGTCTACCCTTACTTCTGTTCCCCTGTGGTGTCCATCTTAGTGCTATTTTTGGTATTGAGTTGTCAGTCATTTATGTTTATGTTTATAGTACTGTGTTAATTTGTGAGAGTAGAAAGCCTTTGATGTCTGTGAGCTGCCTGGTTCTCAGATGATCACACCTGTCCTACTGACCAGTAAATCTTCTTTTATTATTAGATCTGGAGTCTTGTTGATTACTGTTTATGGTTAAAGTCATTACTTGTATCTGTAATAAGAACTGAGAATTCAGAGAAGACATATAATCTCAATGTGAAAGTGATTGTGGTGAAACTGTAGACAAGGTGGTGAATGGCATATGGGTACAGTCTTTAAAGTAGTAATAATATTTTAGTTAGATTTTTAAAGACAAATAGCTGTACCCCATTAAAAAAAATTATGGTGAAAGGAATATGAATGAAGCATTTGTTTCTTGAATTTGTTGCATTTTATCAACATTGTTTATTAATTGATTTATTGGACCATCATATAAATGTACGCAGGGATGCATTACTATAGACAGGCAAAGAATGGGGCCACTATTCCACAGCCCCATACTCCTGCCAACTTGAGAACAGTAAAACTCATTATACACAACTGCTGCAATCAGCATTGGATGGACCACTAGACCAGTAGCACAATTGGAAGCTGCTTTTATAACACTATCATCAATAAACGCTTACACATAGTATCGAACACAGATCACACACATAGCTTAGTGTATGCACAAGAAGAGGAAGAAACTGAAACATCACTCACTGGAGTGCCCTGCATTGAAAATTCTTATAAAACAACAGCTAACAACAAACTCTTCCATCACTTTCTGTCTCAACTTCTTTTACATTTTTTTACATTTTCCACTTTGTTCTGTGCTATGACTAAATACCATTTTAATCAGTGTTGAGCGCTTGTAGCGTACACCCCACATTAAATGCATACTTTCACATTTTCATGAATGTTATGTAATTCAGTTTTCACTGAATAATTCTTGGGCATCAATACATTTTAAAAAAATATTTATGTCAGAACATTTGGGAGAGAAATTAGATGTATACATTGCTGAAAACTTCCACAATGTGAAGCTTGTGAGAAGTAAAAAGCGCCTGGGACTAATTCGAGCACGAATGGAAGGAGCAAAGCATGCTACAGGACAGGTTGGTTTTATTTTTTATGTTTTGTCAAACAAGATGAAAATGGATTTTGGTTTCAACATTTTATATATATATATATATATATATATGAGGGGCATTCAGAAAGTAGTGTACCACATTGTTTTTTAACATTATATATATATATTCAGAAAGTAGTGTACCACATTGTTTTTTTAGCTAATAATGAAGATAGGAGCATGAAATTTTACACACTTTAAATACAGCTTGTGCCAGTTGTGTTATCCAAATTGCACCACAACTGGCCAAAGAAAAACCCTAACTGTTGAAATGGAGCGTGTTACCAACTTGCAGTATAAGCAGCGAATTGTGATAGAATTTCTCATTGCAGAGAAGGAAACTGTTGTAAACATTCACAAGCGTCTATGTGATGTGTATGGAAGTTTTGCAGTCGACAGGAGTACAGTCAGTCGCTGAGTTCAGAGAATCAAAGAATCAATAAGTGGAAATAAGGAGATGCATGATTGTCTGCTTTGTGAACGGCCTGCCACACCCACCAAAGCAGAAATGTTGAAATGCGCTGAGTGCATTATTCTTACTGATAGACGTATCACTACTCAACAATTGGCCTTAAATGGATTTTCTAAGGTTTGTGCAAGATGGGTTCCTCAAAGTCTCACATATGAACATCGATTACAAAGGAAAGCAATTTCTTCTGAATTGTTGGAGCGTTTCAATGCTGAGGGAGAGAACTTTTTGGCTAAGATCATAGCAGGTGATGAAACCTGGGCACATCATTTTGAACCTGAGACAAAAAGACAATTGATGGAGTGGCATCATCCGCAATCAACGTGAAGAAAGAAATTCATGACAACTCCTTCAACTGGAAAGGTTATGATCACTGTCTTTTGGGACACTGAAGGTGTGATCCTTGTGGATATTATGCCAAGAGGAGAGACAATCAGTTGGAAGCTTACGTTAAGACATTGAAAAAACTAAATCAGCATTTTCGCAGAATTCGGCCACACAAGAATCCAGCAGACCTGTTTCTTCTTCACAACAATGCGCGTCCTCACACAAGTCTGGCAACACAGGAAACAGTCACCAAATAGTGTTGGACTATACTACCCCATCCACTCTATAGTCCTGATTTGGCATCCTCTGATTTCCATCTGTTTAGTCCACCCAAAGATGCACTCAGAGGGGTAACATTTGAAGATGACGATGGAGTGATTCATGCAGTGATTAAATGGCTACATAATCAAGAGAAAATCTGGTACAGGCTAGGAATATATGCATACATGAATAATATTGCAAAAGAACCAGAGAAGGCAGCAAAAACAGGAGACAGCAAGACTATATAATATACAAAAGAGGCTAACAGGTACTATTACATTCAAAGAAAGATCAATTTTCAGCAAAAATGGCACCCCATTAACAGCAAATAAAAACCAAAAGCAAAGATGGGCCGAACACTTCCAAGAAATACTTAATCGACCACACCAAAATGAATTAACAAACCTTGAAACCGACTTACCAAACCCACAAGTAAATGTCAGCCTAGTTGAAATTACATTGCATGAAATTGAAACAGCAGTGAATTTAATGGCTAATAGCAAAGCTGCAGGTCAGGATGAAACAACACCTGAAATATTAAAAGCCATCAATAGTGACAGCATGAGACAACTACAGAGAATGTTTAATAAGATTTGGAAAGAAGAAAAGGTCCCTTCTAAATGGAAAAAAGGAATCATTGTTAAAATACCAAAAAAGCAACCTTAGTGACTAACAATTGGAGAGGAGTAACCTTAGCATCAGTTGTGTCAAAAGTATTTTGCAAGGTCATTTTGAATAGACTTAAAGATATAGTGGATACCGCAATGAGAGAAGAACAAGCAGGATTTTGAAAAGGAGAGGCTGTCTTGACCACTTTACTCTAAGAATAATACTTGAACATACTGAAAAGCACAAACCAATCATCCTGAACTTCATAGACTTTAAAAAGGCATTTGGTAGCTTACACAGAGATTCATTGTAGAGAATTTTAAGAATATATGGAATACCATCTAAAATTGTCAACATCATTAAGGATCTCTACAACGGATGTGTTTGTGCAGTCAACACAGGAATGAATGAATGGTTCCAGATTGAAACAGGCATGAAGCAAGGATGTATACTATTTCCCTTGCACTTTAGAATTGCCACAGACTTCATTCATAATGAAAAAATGCTGATTAGGTAAAATGGGCATTGATTGGGTATATGGGATCCAATTAGAAAATCTTGATTTTGCAGATGACATAACTCTTATCAGTAACAGTGTGAATTCCATGCAAAAAAAAAAACAAAACGGAGATACCCTGTCTTCACTGGCTAGCAAAATAGGACTTGAAATTAACCATGAAAAACAAAAAATAATGAAACTTCTCATTAATTACAAAAGAAAAATATATGTGTAAACAACAGCTGTTGAAGAAGTAAACCATTTTGCATACTTTGGCAGTTACATAGACAAGGATGGTGACACCAGAGAGGAAGTTAGAATTAGAATTGCAAAAACAGCATTGACCTTCAAGAATCTTGAGAACATATGGCATTCAGAAGTTATAAACACAAAATCAAGTTAAGATTATTCAATTCAAATGTAATATCCACCCTCATTTATGCATGTGAAAGCTGGAAAACAACTAAAGAAATAGACAACACATTGATTCTTTTGAAGTCAAATGCCCAAGGAAAATACTCGGTGTAATGTGGAATAAATTCAAGAACAATGCAGAGATAAGATACATGAGCAAGCAAGAAGCTGTTTCATGGGTGATCAGGATAAGGAGATGGACATATGTTGGTCAGATGATGAGAAGAAATGATCAGAGAATCCCAAAACAAGCTATCAAGTGGAACACAACAAGCAGAAGAAAAAGAGGTTGAGCATGTGAAACTCTAAAGAGGACATTGTTAAGAGAGGCCAGTTTAGTGGGCATAACATCCCTTGATGAGGTTGAAAAGAATGCCAAAAAAACTTTGCAAACTACCATGTGAGCCCTATGTCACATAATACGTGCGCGTGCGTGCTTATTTGTTTGTTAGTTTGTGTTTGTGTTTCATGCAATGTAATTTTAACTAGGTTGACATTTAGTTGTGGGTTTGGTAAGTCAGTTTCAAGGTTTATTAATTCATTTTGGTGTGGTCGATTAAGTATTTCTTGGAAGTGTTCGGCCCATATTTGCTTTTGGTTTTTATCTGCTGTTAATGGGGTGCCATTTTTGCTGAAAATTGGTATTTTTTTGGATGCAATAGTACCTGTTAGCCTCTTTTGTATGTTATATAGTCTTGCTGTCTCCTGTTTTTGCTGCCTTCTCTGGTTCTTTTGCAATATTATTCATGTATTCTCTTTTATCCCTTCTAGCCGAACTTTTTACTTTTTTACTTTATTGTCTGTGTGCGTGCGTGCCTGCCTGTCTGTCTGTCTCTTTTGTCTGTTTTTGTGTCTGTCTCACACTGTTTCAGTCTCTCTCACTCTGTCTCTGTCTCTTCCTTCCTCCTTCACACTCTCCCCCTCTCCCTCCTTCCTTCTCCCCACCCTCTCCCTCCCTCTTCCCCCCCCTCATCTCTCTCCCCTCTCTCTTCATCTCTCCTTCCTTCTTTCCCTCCTTCCTTCCTGTCTCTCTCTCTCTGTCTCAATCTCTCCTTCCATCTCTCTCTCTCCATCTCTCCCTCCCACCCTCTCCATCTTTTCCCCCTCTCTCCTTTCCTCTCTCTGTCTCTCTTCGTCTTCTCTCTCTTCACACCATCTTTCTCCCTCCCTCACCATCTCTTTCCCCCTTTTCATCCCCCACTTTCCTTCCTTCCCTCCCTCGATCCCTCTATCTCTCTCTCTCTCTCGCTGTCTCTCACACTTAAAAGAGCTGAATGTAAATGTGTTGTACTTTCAGTCTTGACTATATTTTCAGTTTTAATTATGCTTGTTATATGCAGAACATATTTGTCTTGACTGATGTAGAATGTCAGGAGTCTTGACTAATGTAGAATGTCTGGAATAGAATAAAAATTGCATGATAAAGTGCAGAATGTCAGTTGGGCCTGTGTTCCCAGTTCTTCACCCTTTTAAAATAAAGTTCATTTCCCCCTTCCCCCAAGTCTTTCTCCCTCTCCCCTTCTCCCTCATAAATGTTGATTTGGTTATTTTTGTTCTTTGTACAACTGAGTTGAGGACAAAAGCAATGTCAGTGGTTATGTCACAAATCAAGACAACAAATCTTGTATTAGAATCTCCAAAGAGAGAGAGAGAGAGAGAGGAAAAAAAAATTAGAAAATGCATTGGAAAAGATGATGGAAAACAGAAATAACATGTGAAAAGTATAAAGATCTAAGTCACAGCATTGGAAAAATTGGAGAAAACCGGTTTCTAAAAGAATTATACCCAGTATGAGAGTTAATAAACTAGCATTAGTAATGATGATGAATTTCATTTTGTGGTAAGTAACTGTTTCTAGGAAAAAATTTTTTGTTTCATAGTCTAAGAGTGACTGTTGTTTGTTTGTTAGTTGACATACGATTAATAAGTGCCAAGTGTTTTTTTTTGTGTAATAATTTATAAACTTTAGATAAAATGAAATACTGATTTTGTACTGAAGTACTGATTAATTAATAGCTAAAACCAGATTTTGCTCACACAGCTTAACTAAGCAGCACAGTTAAAATTACCCACAGAATTGTGCTATATTTTCATCTGTTTGAAGAATATCACAATGTTTACTGTTTTGTATTTTAACCACCACAAGCCCTCCTACCACCTTTGACCTTTGTATTTCTGAGAAGGTACACATCTTTTATTTCATGCTTGATTTCATTTTGTGAATTCTGCATGCCCCTGTGTCATTCAGTCTTTTCAGCTCTGTAAGCCTGGTATGTCTGTGTAACAGTATTTTGAGATGGATATTTACCTATGGGCTCTTACTGTAGTCACCCCTGTATGTTTCTGTACATTTGACTGTAATAAGCATTTCACACAAGGTGAGTAACTGATACCACAGATGTTATTGCACCACATGAGCATGTGAGAACAGGAAAGCTCAGATATGCCTGGGTCTTATATGTGAGTAGAAACCAAGGCAGAACTAGAGGAGAAGAGAGAGGATTAAAGAGGAGAAGAGAGAATTAAAGAGGAGAAGAGAGAGGATTAAAGAGGAGAAGAGAGAGAATTAAAGAGGAGAAGAGAGAGAATTATAGAGAAGAAGAGAGAGAATTAAAGAGGAGAAGAGAGAGAATTAAAGAGGAGAAGAGAGAGAATTATAGAGGAGAAGAGAGAGAATTAAAGAGGAGAAGAGAGAGAATTAACACGGTCATGAAGACCAGGACGGCAGAAGTCTGGAATAGGTGGAACATTTGTCCTGTTCTTGAAGTTGAAGATCATGTTTCCTGGGGTAGATTCCCATGATCTGCATTGTACTTGTTGTATTCTGGCTGAATTGCAGATTAAAGCTGATTAATTTGAATTATTTCATGGTATGACCAAATTGCCCTTCAAGCTTCCATCATCCAGTTTCGCATTAAATGTTATATTATTTGTTACCCAAGAACTTACTCCTGTTATTGCTGCATGTATGGCAACAACTGTCATCGTAGATGAGTTTACCTGGGTCCTGAGTATGGATACTCATCTCGGGATTTGATCTCATCTGTTCTTCTTTTGTTGTGCATTGTATGTGGACTCCGTGAGAGTGAATGATATCAATTATATTACACTATAGCATACCCATCAATTACACATCCACATAGTAGGAAACTTAATACACTCAGTATTATTACACATACAACCAACGTCAGATGCTATCAGTGATTCATGATTCTGTTTCACAGATTCTCATATTTCTAGACAGTCACATTGAAGTAGGGGACACTTGGCTGGAGCCACTTTTGGATAGGATAGCACTCAACAGAAGAACTGTTGTTGTCCCTGTTGTTGACACAATCGAGTCAGAAACAATGATTTACCGTGCTGCTAACTTGGTTCGTGGTGGCTTCACATGGTCGTTGCTTCACAACTGGGAACCTCTTCCATTTAATTTGAGAGAAACAGTTAAAATAACAGCAGAGCCCTTCATGTAAATCCTTCATGTTTATTGTGTGGGCCTTAAATGTTTGCTCTGTAAGCCTTTAGTGTTTATTGTGTAAGCCTTAGTGTTTATTGTGTAAGCCTTTAGTGTTTATTGTGTAAGCCTTTAGTATTGTGTAAGCCTTTAGTGTTTATTGTGTTAGCCTTTAGTGTTTATTGTGTAAGCCTTTAAAGTTTATTGTGTTAGCCTTTAGTGTTTATTGTGTTAGCCGTTAGTGTTTATTGTGTTAGCCTTTAGTGTTTATTGTGTTAGCCTTTAAAGTTTATTGTGTTAGCCTTTAGTGTTTATTGTATTAGCCGTTAGTGTTTATTGTGTTAGCCTTTAGTGTTTATTGTGTTAGCCTTTAGTGTTTATTGTGTTAGCTGTTAGTGTTTATTGTGTTAAGCCTTTAGTGTTTATCCTGTTAGCCTTTAATGTTTATTGTGTTAGCCTTTAGTGTTTATTCTGTTAGCCTTTAATGTTTATTGTGTTAAGCTTTTAATTTTTATCCTGTTAGCCTTTAATGTTTATTGTGTTAAGCTGTTAATGTTTTTTTGTGTAATCCTTTAATTTTATTGTGTAAGTCTTTAATGTTTATTAATATTTATTCTGTTAGCTTTTAGTGTTTACTGTGTTAAGCTTTTAATGTTTTTCCTGTTAGCCTTTAATGTTTTTTTGTGTAAGCCTTTAATATTTATTCTCTAAGCCTTTAATTTTTATTGTGTAAGCCTTTAACATTTATTCTCTAAGCCTTTAATATTTATTGTGTAACCCTTTAATATTTATTGAGTAAGCCCTTGATGTTTATTGTGTTAGCCTTTAATGTTTATTCTGTAAGTCTTCAGTGTTTACTGTATATGCCTGTTATGTTTATTCCAAAAACTTGTAATGTGTTTTTTTTTGTGTGTGTAAGCTTTTAATGTTTATTCTTCCTTGTCTTGTTTAATAGATGCAGGACTGAATGACTGATAACTGCATGTGTGTGTTCACCATATTAAATTTCCAATGAAAGACAAATTTACAGTAGACTTCCTGTTCACAGGTAGCAGTGTTTTTATTTGGATATTTGGAAAAAAAAAGATAAATAGAAGCTGGAAGCACAAAGATGTGGCTTGATAGGAAAATATAACATAAACCCTAGACACTTTTTAGACACAATTTAGAATCCTTTTTGAAAGGTCATGATAAAGAAAAGTTAGATAACCTCATGATCACAGGAAAGTTCAAGGGAAAAAAAAAGAAAAGCTGAGATTTTAAAAAATGTTTTATTGGGTTACCAGGTAACTTGGGAAAAGAAATATAACCAAATTGATTTGAAATGCCAAAGACTGCACATAAAGAAGAAACATAATTCGTACAGCACATAATGTATGAACAAGTGAATGAATCAACTTAACATAGAAAACTTTAATCACATCCAAGTCTGTAATATAAAAATTAAAATAATATTTTATTTTAAAATTGGATTTAAATATTGGTTTGAATGATGGTGATAACTGCACATGTTCATATACCTTGTGGTATTTAGCTTCTGAAACGAGGCAGACTGAAAGAGTCTTGGAATGAAATGGCTGTTCTGTTTCCTGTTCAGGTAATGAGATCCTACAAATCAAAAATGAAGAGTTATAAAAGTATAAGCCAGTCAGTCATTTGCTTGTCCCTTGTGGAGCTTTGCCTCTCTAACAGCTCTCTTGTGGGCCTCTCGGTTGTAAGCAAGATGTCCTGCTGCTGATGCATCCATTCGCAGATCACCAACGATGTCTTGCAACCATCTTCACCTTGGTCTTCCTCTCTTTCTTTTTTTTCCATTATGTACCCTTCAAAGATGGTCTTCTTTAAATTCTCTAAAATCAAAGTTAAGTACTGAGCAGTAATTTAGAGCTTGCAGATTTCTTACCATGCTTGATGCAATCTTCACTTGAAGGCCATATCCTGCCACCCATGGTGTTTTTCTAAACTTTCAAGGGTTTGACTGTGCCAGGAATTATTTTAAAAATTCCTGCATAGTTGTTGGATGTTAAATGAAAATTTAAAAAAAAATATTTGGCTAGTCATTTATGTTTGGCCAAGTGTAACATATCTACTATAAATATCGCAGCACACCTACAATGCCTGGCGGTCTATTTGCTATGGAAAAAGACTACTTCTATGAGCTTGGAGAGTATGATGCTGGTATGGACATTTGGGGAGGCGAAAATATGGAGATCTCTTTTAGGGTAGGATCTTGAGTTTAGTGTTACTGAAGTTATTAATGTTATTAATGCTACTAATGGTACTAATAGCTTGGAGAATTTTTTTTTTTTTTTTCGTAGCCATGTTACAAATAAGTTTTAAGTTTTTAAATTACATGGAACCAGACAAGATGATGGGTATTGCTTTCAGTCTGGTTTTTATATTATCGTTATTTTTTTTTAAAGCACCATTATATGTTTCAAAATATTGTAGTTCTGTGTGTTTATTCTGTCATTCTGCTGTGTATTTTCATGGTAATGTGTTTCACGCTATCATTCTACAGCGTATTTTCAGTTACATGTTTTATGCTGTCATTCTACTGTATTTTCATACAGGGTGTTTGAAAAGTCTCTTGACAGTAGTGTAGTTTCGATTCACATATCACAGTGTTTGCAGTATCAAGGTTAAGCACCTGTATACATGTATGCTTCTGCACCAGTGGTTCTTAGACTTTTTTTTTTGTTGCTTACAGCACACTATCCTTCTCATGGCACACTAATGTACAAGTTGGCAACACTGTGGAAGACTCACCCTAAGCGCCCATTTTGCCAGTCACTTTGTTTGTAGACTTGTAATCATGTAATGCCATTTTCTTTATAGTCTGGCATGTTTTCAGGCTACTAGTTTAACGGATGCATGTTTTAAGCAGTATTGTGTTAAATGACAAGGAGTAGTGTGCAAAAGTAGCCTGCTTGGCTGATATTTTCAGCCATTTAAATCACCTAAATGAGAATATGCAAGGAAAAAAAAAGAAAATATGCTGACTTCAAGCAACAGAATCACTGGGTTCATAAGAAAACTTAGAGTATGGAAATTACAAGTGGAAAAGAGAAATCTTCAGATGTTTCCTTTGGCTTTTCAGGTAGATCCATGAAGGATGTGACATCTAAATTGATTTTAAATCACCTCCTAGCTCTGGAGGATAACATGACAGTATATTTTCCCTCCATCACTGTCACCAAGTATGACAGGCTGTGTGTGCAATCCTTGCACTACTATGTCCTCGGAATCCATAGCTGACCTCCCCTTAGTGAAAGAAGAGCAGTTTGCATAACTTCAGTCTGACCGAACACTTCGACTGAATTATGGTGAACTGCCTGTTTTGGATTTTAGCAAAGAATGTCTAGAAATAACAGAGGAAGCAGTTAATACTCTGTCACACTTCTCTGCCGTCTATTTATGTGAGCTGGGATTTTCAGTACTAATGAGTATAAACAAAAAAAATCGTGAGAGATTTCTCTTAGCTGAAGAGAAAATATGTGCCTGTTTGTCTGCAATTCCACCACGAATTGAACTTTTGTGTAAGAGACAACAAACTCATGTTTCTGGCTCTGGAAAATAAATTTGTTTCAAGTATTGAAAATCTTAGTATTCTTCCTTTTTCAGCATTAATACTGAATTAAATTATTTTTACCGACAATATTACAGTGTCTTGAAAGTTTTGTGGCACACTTAGTAAATCTCATGGATTCACCTTTGAGAACCACTGCACGCTTGATGACCTACATATCATAGTCAGTACACTGCACATAGTACACTGAAAGTTCAGTACTGCCAAGAAACTTTTCTAATACCCTTTAGCTACGTGTTTTATGCTATCATTCTGCTGTGTTTTGTACTTATGTGTTTTATGCTATCATTCTGTTGTGTATTTTCACAGTTATGTGTTTTATGCTGTCATTCTGCTCTGTGCTTTCATAATTATGTGTATTGTGCTATTATTGTGCTGTGTGTTATAATATATCTGTTAATATAATAGAAATGCATCATTCTGAATTTTTAATTTGTCATTCACTTGTGTCAATTCTTGAGTAATTTAAAAAAAAAAAAAAAGTACAGTAGCGATTGAATGCTGTTTTGATATAAAATGCTTACTCCCAGATCTGGCAATGTGGTGGGAGATTGGAAATCGTGCCTTGTTCTCATGTAGGACATGTTTTTCGTCAGTTCCGACCATACAGCTCTCCAACAGGGGAAGATACAGCCACCAGAAATGCTGCTCGCGTGGCTGATGTTTGGCTGGATGAATATAAGGTTTGATACATTTTTCTGTTTCACTCTCAGTTTCTCTCTTTGAGCAGACCTAATATCGTACCAACCAGCTACAAGGGTCATACCAAAAGTCGTGAGGAAAAATTTTTTAAACATCAGAATTTATAGAGAAAATATAAATATATCACCTTAATCTGCATCCTTTGCACTTCATGTAGAGGTCACATGACATCACCATCATGTGTCATATGACCACGCGGAGCATAAACAAAATGGCGGGTGGTGAAGTTTTGTTTCGTCAACATGCTGTTGTTGAGTTCCTTGTTAAAGAGGAAATCCCTGTTGCTGAAATTCACCAAAACTTCAGCTTGCTTATGGAGATGTATATATGGCTGCTAGCAGTGTTAGGAGGTGGGTGAAACATTTAAAAGATGGAAACACAAGCATCCAAGATATGCCTCGCAGCAGTCGCCCTCGAACTGCCTCCACTAAACGCAACGTGGAAAGGGTTGACGACATCATTAAAGAGGACAGATGTGTCACAGTATCTGAAATCGCTGTATATCTAGGAATAGGACACAATGCAGTACAGGAAATGTTTGAAACCCTAGGCTATAGCAAAGTTTGTGTCCGCTGGGTCCCACAGGAGAGAACATCCAGAAAGCAGTGCGTCTATGCTGTCGGTCAGCTGGAATGGAATTCTGTGGGGGGGGGGGTATTTTCAGACTTGCAAAGCAATTAAAAAAATGTGTGTAGAGAAATGGAGATTATGTTGAAAAGTGAAGAAAAAGATGCAGATTAAGGTGGTGGGGGTGAAGACACCAGTCTGATGAGGCAATCAGTGACCAATAGCTTATATGCTAGCATCAGGGTTAGTGAACCATAGCTGACCAAGACCCTGTCCCACCTCTTCGTGGTACCCCCAGTAACAGGCCTAGCCTGGCTAATGGGGCAGGGATCATCATAGTCCCTGTGGTTGTGAAGTCTGCTAAAGAAACATTGCACACCCCTTGCTTTTTAGCTGTACTCTGGGACTGAAAAGATAGCTGCCGTAATCCTGCTCCCACACCAATATGATGCAGTGCCCCAACATCTTCACAGCATCGGCTGCAAAGAAACAAGCTCGCAGTTACGGGGAGATAGAAGACAAGACATTAAGGTGATATATTTATATTTTCTCTATTTATAAATTCTGATTTTTAACAGATCTTTGCTCATGACTTTCAGTATGACTCTTGTACATTACAGCCACAGTAAACTTTCACCCAGTGGCTCTTAATTCTAAGTTTTGAAGTAATGACTTAGAGTAGGACAGGGTAGGCACAGAAGCATGGTATTGGGAACTATAAAAAATACAGATGTGGCCCTTACCTGTATCAGTCCAAGAAAAGCTATTTGAGGATGTACACAAACTTCGGCTGACCACCGATTACTTTAAAAGAATACAAGCTAACATCTGAAAATGGTCTTCAAAAGAAGGAGGAGGAAACTTTTCTCAAACATTTTTCAATCTCAGCATGCTATTTCACCACATGGAATTTTGCAGCAGACCTGGACAGTAGTGACTAGATTAGTGCAGTGTTTTTTTTTTCTGGATTTTCGTGTCACAGCCACAGAAGTTTATGGCACAACCTTTAACTCTTCCCGTGCCACAGGAAGAAACGCGGACGTTCAGTTGGGTGCTGGAGTAAAAACGCAGGTCTTGATATGTATAGGAGGTATAGTTGCAAAATGGAATGGAAAACTGTATTTCCATGTACTTCCATGTACTTATTGTGTTTCAAAATATAACTAAATGTATGAAGATTTCATAAATATAGAGTTTTTTAGCAAAAAAGAAGTAATGTGATGTTTTTAGACAACGAGTGTGCCCAGCTCACCATCAGCTAGGTCTAGATCTACACTACTTACCATCTGAGATGTCTAGATCTACTTATCGATCTTGTATTGTGATTCTATGTTGCATTCTCGCTAAATTAATGTCTGAAATAACCTCCTAACTACTTCTCCAGTCATCTAATATGTCTAGATCTACTTGGGATACATTCAAGACCTTTGGGGGTGATCATAGGCCATGTCCATACCCCTATCTACATCATCAAAAATTGAAAATTTTCCATGTTTCTCTTCCTTTATCTCGCTCGGCATCACTCATAACTAAGCACTTTTTCACCATTTTTAAAAGTGTCACCGGAAACGCGGACGAAATATATATAATCTAAATGTTACACTGGTTTTTTTAATAAAACAAACCAAGTGTCGATATAATGACAATATGTACGATGTCGGAAAACCGGAAGTGACACTATAGCGATGAAAGGCACGGGAAAAGTTAAGAATCCCTGCTGTAGAAGTATATGCTTATGCTGTTCATAATCTTGTTATGTATCTTTTTTTTTTCCCCCTCTTTTTTTCATGTCAGAAACATTTTTATGATCTTCGGCCAGCAGCTAAAACAATGAACTTTGGTGATGTCAGTGACAGAGTAAAACTGAGGCAGCGCTTGAAATGTAAATCATTTAAATGGTTTTTGGAGAACGTACACCCAGAACAGGTAGTGACAAATCTCAGCGTCATATATCTCATTCACATTGTTGTTTGTTGTTGTTGTTTCTCTGTAACCATATGCTTGAGTTCTTTGCTATGAGAAGGGCTTGAAATATGGGCATGAGGTCAGATGAAGAGTTTGCAATGACTTGGAGCAGACCCTAGAAGCAGAATGTTGACAGGCTTCAGCACTGTGGGAGAAACATGTTGATCCTTGCTCGTTTGGCCACATGTGACCTGTTTCCAAGAGCACAGTGTGGAGGTAGGATAAAATTTGGCTGGTTATGTTTTGCCAGTTCTAATAACTGTGCCACCTCTCTAGCAGAGCAAGCTTCCCTTCCACGGTTGTGATGAAGATAAGAATATCAGTCATGTGGGTTAAATTAGTTAAACTTTGGAACAAAAATTTAGTCTTGGGGGGAAAAGAAAACAGTTAGTAGGAGCTTTATTATGTAACAGAAACTATACAGATATCTATCTTTTATATCTATCTTTCTTTGTCAAACTCATCTAAAAAAAACCATATGGAAAATATTTAAAGGAAAAAAGGTAAACCAGATAAGGTATTTATTACAGAGATTGTGTGTAGCATTGTTTAATACTTATTTTCTCACTTTTAAGAAGACACTATATTTGGTGCTATCGTTTTCATGTTGTAAACAGCTGCTTTTTTTGTGAAGGTGAGGCCATGTATGGAAAAAAAAAACCCAAAAGGGAATTAAGACAATAAAATCACCTTTTTTTTTTTTCAGATAGTTCCAGGAGAAGAGCCAAAGATTCCAGGTGCCCAGTTCAGAGCCAAAAACCAGAAAAATGAAGTACCTGTAGCTGCAGGTGTGGTAAGTTTTACTTGAAGTCACTGTGCTTTGTAGGTTAAGAGTGTTTTATAATAATCTTTTAGCCATTTTTAGAAATCAGTATGGATGCTCTTGACCTGTGTAAAACTGACATGTAAATCTGTACCTTAGGTAAGAAATTTCTGGCATGCGTAAGATAAAAGTCTGAAGACAGCTCTTAGCCAAAATGTTGGAAACGAGCAATTACTTTAATGTTCAGCATCATGGCTGATGGAGTAGAGGAGCACTTGAAGAGGGGAAAAAAAACCAGATTGTTAAAAATGTTTTAGTTGATTTGGAGATGAAACTGAGAATAATACAGAAGTATGAAGGTGGACAAAGTTTATCCTCAGTTGCAAGTGAACTTCATCTGTGTGCACTGTTATGAAGGATGTTGCTCGCATAAATCTGACGTGTAGAAACAGGTTACGTAAGGCACTGTGGAACATGCTAATTACTGAAGTTGAGAACCATCTGCATAAATGTATTGCTTGTGTGCATATCAAAATATTTTATTGTGTTAGCTGTACCTCATTGGTAGTCTTTTTGATAAGGTTCTGTGCATGATCAGACATTTATGTACATTTTTTTTTTCAGGAAAAAAAATGTGATTCAAAGCTTTAGTTAATTATGATCATCATCATTGCCTTCCTGACAAGTCTATAGATATTTTTGTTGAAGAGTTTTTCTACATTTATTCATCTGTTCTTGAGTTTTCTTTGTTTATAATTATTTGCCTTTTTTTAAAAGCAAAATTGATTGAGTGCTTTGCTGTTGACATTTTATATTTCAATGTCTTTTGTGGAAATTGTGTTACAGTTTCTGTGTTTGAGAAACATTTGGACGGTGTAGAACTCTTTTTTTTTTTTTCCATACCTTGTTGAAAGCTTTTGTTAGGTCCACAAAGTGTCTAGTACCTTCTTCTTCTTCTGCAGAGTAGTTTGTATTGTCAGGTTGCTTTTATCACATGGTTTTTAAAAAAAAATTTTTTTTGGTGGATTTTCTGTTTTTCTTTGTTTTTTTTTCAACCCTAGGAATTGTCCATTTCATTACATGTTTGTTATAGTTGTCATTATCATATGTTCTGCCTTCTGTCATTGTGACGGATTCACAGAGTATGTTCCATAAGATTGAGAAGAATTGTGCTCTGCAAAGAATGGGTTCAACTGTTAAGCCAGTCAGCTGACAAGCCTAACGTTGCTTTACTGTCCAGGGGATGCAGGATTCACGGCAGTGATGTGGCAGACAAACTTGCTGGACAGGCTAAAATAAACACCAGACTGTCAATGGGCAAGGGGGACATTGCTAGGACAGACTGCGGGGAAAATGAAGAGCAGGAATGGATGAACAATGTAGCTGTGAGGAGACTGCTGGAGCTAGGACAAATTAAAGGTGCTAGCAGGAAATCCAAACTGTGCTCCAGAAAACACTTTGTAAACAACCAACATTTGACAGGAACTATTAGCAAACATACTCTTGGATGGATGCAGTGGAGCATGTATGGAGTTGTTCCGAATCCAGTGAAGCCGGTGTTTGAACTTTGAACTTTAAAAAAAAAACAAACAAAAAACTGTGTATGTCAATGTTTTCCTCATAGATCTTTTATTTGTTTAGCAGTTGAAGCTTTAAAATCACTCTTCAGCAGATGAGGTTAATTATTCGGAGTGAAGACACCGTCTGTTTTGGCAGCCAGCAAACCATAGCCATAGTCCTTGTAGCAGTGGAGACTGCTGAAGAAGTATTGCACATGCCCTGCTTTTTTAGTACCATTCTGGGACTGAAGAAACAGCCTCCGTAACCCGTTCACAATCAGACATGATGCTGTGTCTCAACATCTTCACCATACTGACTGCGGAGAACACCATTTCGCAATTCCAAGGAGATAGAAGAAGAAGAAAAAAGAAGAGCGAGGCTAATAAGAGTATACTTAATGTTTCCTTTGTTTTGGTTTTGGATAACCATGTTGTGTATGAAAAAAAAAAGAATAGGATAACCACATAAAAACAGAATAGTGGTTCTTATTATTGTTTGCAAATTCTGGAAGCTGTATTAACAAAAATTTGAGATTCAGATCCAACGTATAATGAACAAGAAACATTTCCACAGTTGTATCATAAACCATCTGGTCTTTGTGTTGAACCTCGAGATGAGATACCTTCCAAAGGAACATTGCTACAGTTAAGTAAATGTGGCAAAACTAGACACAAGGTAGGACAGCAGAAGTGTTTGAATTGTTGGTTATTATTTACTGTGAATTTGTGAGACTTGAGCCATTCTTTACTGTGAGTATATGAGACTTAGCCGTGATTTACGTTGAATATGTGAGACTTGGCCATTCTTTACTGTGAGTATATGAGACTTAGCCATTCTTTGTGTTGAATATGTGAGACTTGGCCATTCTTTACTGTGAATATGTGAGACTTGGCCATTCTTTATTGTGAATATGTGAGACCTGGCCATTCTTTATGGTGAATATGTGACTTTTTTGTTTAAAATTAGAAAAGAAACCACATACAAAATACATTGAAGCCCCCGCATGTCCACTACATGTGAAAGTTTACAGCTAGAAGTCTTGCAGTTAACAGTGTGTGGCGAATTCTCTGTGTAGTGGACTTGTGGGAAATTTGCTGGTAAGCTTCTCTAACGTGATTCACAGTTTCTTTGTTTGGTCCTGGACGTCCGTGCCGAGGAGCAGTGAACAGACAGCCTCCATCCCGGAATTTCGAATACCCCTTGGTACTGCAGAAAACAGGTGCTGCCTTTTGAAATTCCGCTTGAAATCGTGACTGCACATTCACAATGGATGAGGTTCTTGTGCATTCCAAAACACAGAATGACTCTCTCACCCAGCGGGGATATACTGATATCCAAAACACGCTGAGGTTTTCCGGTGAGAAAGTCCAACTCTAGATTAAACTGGTGCAACGAAAACCACAGTGTCACGCAATCCAGCTTCTGAGACCCACCGAGAATATGGGCTCAAGCCTTGCAATACTCTGAACTTCTTGTGGTCCTGTCGGGATCTCGTGTGGTCCTTTTGGGGACCATGGGACCTATTGAGGACCACAGGAGTAAATTCAGTAGGATCACGGGGCGGTCTTGGTGGTAGAAGCGAACGAATAAGAAGAAGAAGACAACAAAATGACTGCTCACTTTACTGAACACCATATTTGCTACTGCTGCCTCCTAGCAGTAAACCACAGGAGCTCTGCATGCGGACTTTATTTAAAAAAGAAAAAACTTGAAGAGTTTTTCTCTCTCTCTTAGCATAAGAATTATCATGATCCATTACACAGTTTCTTTGTTGTGAAGTTTTGAAATGTTTTACAGACTTATGAATAACCCTGTATAGATAACAGTTTAAGGCTAAAAAGAAAGAAATTAAAAATTTATGGATAAAGAAGATCAGATATGAAAGAAATATATTTAAAAAAAAAAAGAATGTGAATCAGAATTGAGATGCAGTTGTTTGCTGTTTCTGTAGAGCTTATGCAAATCCAATACTGATAGAATCAGTTCATGAGGGGAACTGCACAGAAAATGAGGCTTACCAAGCTAATGTCTCCTTGCTTAAAAATCACCTTCTGAGGGAAAAGTGTATTGTTATTATTGTTTATGTTGTTCTTGCTGATTCTTTTTGCTGTTGTTCTCGATGTTTATATTGTTGGTGCTGCAGATGCTGTTGTTGTTAATATTATTGTTATTATGACAGATTGTTAAATAGAAAGTTGGTTTTGAAAAATAATAAAATGTTATGAGCATTTTATGTTCATGTCTTTTACATTCAACACAGTTCATATTGACAGACATTTATCAAGTAAAGTTGGCCGAGTCAAAGTTCTGTCTGGAAACAGTTGATGGTTTAACAGAATCCACCACAGTCTACCTCATGAAGTGTCACTCAAGCGGAGGTTCACAGACTTGGATTCCAAAATACACTCAGGTAAAATTTTCAAGAAACAAAGGATCATGAACCCAGGAATGTGTTTATAAGTATTAAGCATCATATGCTTACTTGTAGATATTTATCATCTGTGATATTGTTTCATTTCACTGATTTAAAAAAAAAACACAGACAAACAAACCCAGCCCTATAATTTAATGGTATATAGGTATATATAATGGAATATAGATATGATGTCATTCCCATATTCCCCTTGACATATCAACACATGATAGAGTGGTCAGCTTTTGCCTGGCCACATTTCATTTCACAGCTCCAGGAGCCAGGTACCAATTTCAACAGCTGGGTGACTGGGGTGCCTTTGACTGGACTTGACCCACTGAGCTTGCTGTGAGAGGCAAGCATACTAACCACTACACCACTCAGGCACCATAATAAGTACATAATAAGGGTTGGGTATGGAGAGAGGATGGTAGAAAATGATCAGTTATAGCCAGTCCCTACTTGATCAGTTATCTCAGAAATATACAGTGTAGCTTTCTAGTTTAAAATCATGAAAATATTCAGTAACACATCCTTTTTTTCTATTCCATTCCTAACATTTTGTAAACCGTCAAAGATTGTAAGCAAGAAATTATTATTTTTTTTTTTTCACTTTGTAAGGGACCAGTACAGTTAATGTAGGCAAAGAAGGATAATAGAAAAGATGATATTAATGAAGAAACAAGAAATTACAATAAAACAGATTTTGAGGGAGTGATTTATATTTTATGTTTTCATGCTAACAGAAGATAAATAAGCCTTACATCTTAATCCGTCCCATGCCATTAAACGTCACATAGGGCTCACATGTTAGTTTGCCAAGTTTTCCTCTTTTTGGTGAGCTTTTCAACCTCATCAAGGGATGTTATGCCCACTAAACTGGCCTCTCTTTAAAAAAAAGTAGTGGATGTGAAATAGAGTACAGGGAACTGAGGACATAGAATATAAAAAAAAAAAACAACTGATTTCTGTATAAATGGGAAATTGTGGTTCATTTACATTATAGGATCCTAGACTTTATAACTACAAATAATGTAGACATTAGCCAGCCTTTGCATACTTTGTTCAGACATGGTTCCTTTAAAGAAAGTGACATTGCATAAAGAAGGATGATTTTGATTGTTTTGTGCTTTTTTTTTTTCATAATAACATACATGGATGAGAAAGCAGAAATGTACTGGAGGAAATGAGGGAAAAAAAGCTTTCATAATAACTTTATGAAGTTCATATTATTCTGATCTTGACAGAATGGTTATCCCTGATAAGCTCATTACAGATCTTTACCTATGTAATACGAAATATATCTAAAGCGATAAGTATTGAGCTCATCATGGAGTACTGTAAAAAAAAAAAAATAGTTCTGTTTCACTTAAACAAAATAATTTTTTAAAAATAATATTTTCTATCTAGTAGTGAGTTGTGGTAAAACCACCCTTTCTTCTTCTTCTTCTTCATTCGCTTCTACCACCAAGACTGCCCCGTGATCAAACCACCCTTTAACTTGACAATTAATAAACCGTCTTTCCTTGAATAAATGCCCCATGTGTTCATTCACAAAATTGTCATCGTGATTCGGCATTTATTAGAGGTTGCCGTCTATTCAAGGCAGGTGCTAATTGCAGAATGTGGCAATTGTGGTTCTGCAGCATCAGCATTAGCCTGTACTGTACATCCTTCCATAAAAGGACAGAGACCCTGCATTTATTTCAGACCAGTGTTTATTTGAGACATGCATTTATTTGAAACACGACTCTGTTACTCTCCCCGTTGGGTTTAGTTGAGGCAGGCGATTATTTCAGGCTAGATATTTAATCAAGGAAATATGCTTCTCCAGCGTGTTGTTAGATTTCCTACAGCTTCTCTTGTGTCTCCAACAGGACCAAGGCCTCATTTTATTCAACCCAGCAAGTGGGAAGTGCCTCTCAGTGCCAGATACAGATGTGGGCAGCAAGCTGAGCATGAGCTTCTGTTCTAGTAAATCTACTGAAGGCTTTGAAGTGACTGAAAGAGTTTTTAAACAGTAGATTTTTTTTTTTCTTCTTTTATTTGGACAAGATTAGGAAGCTGTTGGAACAAGACTCATAACAGTTTGACTCATAATAGTATCTGGGTGCATTTTAAATATTCTGAATTGTCATCGGCGGGTGCGGTAAAAGCACTGTGTTTTTATTAGGATATATTTTGATATTTTGAATACATTTTTAAAGGGTCAGAAAAGGGTTTCCTTAAATGAATGGTTTGTCTCTTCTGACGGGCTAAGAAATTGCTTAGTTGTTCTTTAAGGGGCTAATTAATAGAGACCTACTTATTTTTCACTCAGTTGTTTGTAGCATAAAGCTAGATCTATCCCCCCAAGCTGTAAAATTGGGTACTGAGCACACTAGTCTAGTGCTGGAGAAAACAGCCCCTAAAGATAGAGAATGTCTGCCTGCAGAGAAAGCACGCTGGATAGCAATACATGCACAGATGTTAATGACTGAAGGGAAAATAGGACATTGTAAGATGGTACATCCCACATTTAAGAGACTTTGTGCCCATGTGTAGAGTGGATGAATGCTTACCAAAAAAATTCCAAGTCCACAAATTCCAAAATTGCCAAGTCCAGAATGGTCGTATGCAGACAAAAAAAAAAAAAAAATTTGTGCTGTTGGAATGTCTAATATATATTTTTTTCCCTGTCTTGAAATGTTAACTGTATTTGATTCAAAATCACAGAGATGGTGACTTTGTGGCATTTTTGTAATTTTCTGTAGTTTATGAAATGATGCTGCAATGAATGAGTGGAGATACAGTGTTAGGATTGTAATTGGCATAATGGACATTATATTCATTCCTGGTTAACTCAGAAGCACAATCATTTCAATAATGATCTTTATTTTGCTGGTATTTTTACATGTGTATGTGTACTAAAGTCATCCATTTTTTTCTGTTTTGTATGCATAATCTAATGTATGACGTTACTTTTGCAGTACCTGGTAAATTAGATTACTCTGGGAAGTGCTGGAATCTTCTTTCATATTTAAAGATAAATGAATCCAGTGTTGCGTAAAATTCAATATTCACACAAAAAAACCCCCCCAGAAAAACAGTTTGTCAGAAAGCCAGTTCATGGCAACCACAAATGGATGTACAGAGGCTGTGGCAACTGACCTCTCATTTCTCATTCATTTTTTTGTTAAGCCAAAAAAGAGTTAAAGAATGTGGTTTTGAAAGTGCTATAATTTTTATGAATCCTGCAACCAGTTTGTGCTCGCTTTTCAGCTCAGAGATATTTATCTGACAGTGTTCTGCTTTTGGCTTCTGTCCTGTGTTCAGTATGATGTGCTGCATTTGGTTGCAGATACATAAAAGCTGTTTTGCCATTGTCATTGGTTGAAGGTCTTTAGAACAGTATATATGCACATTTTTTTTGTCCAACAAGTTATGAGGCAGTATATGTTGTCAGGTAATGCTTCCCTACATATGAGATAGCATAAATTGTCAAATAACATCCCCACAAATGAGATAGTGTAGATTGTCAAATAATGCTTCCTCACAAATGAGGTAGTATTCATTCATTCATTTGCATGTCCCTTGCGAAACTTTGCCTCCCAAACACCACTCCTGTAGGCCTCTCAGTTGTGAGCAAGATGGCCTGCTGCTGATGCATCCATTTACAGATCATCAACGATGTCTTGCAGCCATCTTCGCCTTGGTCTTCCTCTCTTTCTTTTTCCCATTATGTACCCTTCCAAGACGGTCTTCTTTAGATTATCATGACGTTTAATATACCAAAATATTTAAGTTTTCTCTCTTTAATCCTCTTTACTAGCCAGCCTTCTTCAGTATTAAGCTCTTGTAGTATAGCTATATCTGTTCTTTTTTTGTGTCCACGATATTTGAAGAACTCTTCTGTAGCATTTACATTCAAAGTCATTTATGTGTTTCTCAGCTGTTTTGTTAAGTGTCCAGGTCTCACAGGCATAGGTTGCAATGGGAAAGATGCATGCCCTTAAAAATCTTATTTTTGTGGTTCTGTCTGCTCCTCTCCACAGATTCTTTAGTTGTTTTACTTTCTGAAGAGCTATAGATGTCCTCCTTTTTTAATTTCCCTCATTGTATCTCCATTATTAGTTAGTAGTGATCCAAGATATTCAAAACTCTCCACTTCTTCCAGTTTTTCCTCATTGATACATATTTCAGCTGCCTTGTACCTTGTGCTGAGAACTTATCAGTCAGCCCTTGTAGTATAGATTGTCAAATAACATTTCCCCACAAGTGAGGTAGTATAGATTATCAAATAATGTTTCCCCACAAATAAGGTAGTATAGATTGTCAAATAACATTTCCCCACAAGTGAGGTAGTATAGATTATCAAATAATGTTTCCCCACAAATAAGGTAGTATAGATTGTCAAATAACATTTCCCCACAAGTGAGGTAGTATAGATTATCAAATAATGTTTCCCCACAAATAAAGTAGTATAGATTGTCAAACAACATTTCCCACAAATGAGATAGAATAGGTTGTCAGATAGCATTTCCATACATATGAGATAGTATAGATTGTCAAATAACATTTCCCCACAAATAAGGTACGAGGGTTGATTTATAAGTTTTCGGCATAAGGTACAGATACTTGAAACACACAGTTGATATTAGGTGCATTCGTAGATCAGGTTAATGTAAGATTAAACACCAAGTTTCAAGAAATTAACTGCAGCCAATTTTTTTTACAGGCTACTGAAGTGGTAAGGGGTGGCAGAAATTGAGAAAATGGATCAAGTTTCTCATCGAGCAGTCATTCACTACCTCTGCATCAAGGGCGTATCATTGAAGGAGATCCATGAGGATATGGTGGAGACTCTAGGGGAGAGTGCCCCTTCTTACAGCACAGTGAAGAAATGGGCAGCTCAGTTCAAACATGAAAGGGAGAGTCTGGAAGATGATCCCTGTCCAGAAAGACCAAGAAATGAAACCACCGGCAGAATCCATGACATGATAATGGAGGATCGACGACTAACTGAGCAGTACATTGCTACTGAGTTGGGCATCTCCCAGGAACATGTTCATGCCATTATTCACAATGATCTTCCAATGACAAAGGTCTCTGCTCGATGGGTCCCGAAACTTCTTGGAGCTGATCACAGACGACAGCTTCTCAACATGTCAAGAGACATCTTGGACATTTTTATACAGATCCTGAAAAGTTTCTTCAGCAATTTGTGACTATAGATGAGTCTTGGGTTCATCATTTTCAATCAGATACCAAAGAACAGTCAAAGCAGTGGAAACATCATGGATCCCCACCTCCAAAGAAAGCAAGGGTGATTCTGTCTGCAGGAAAAGTGATGGCTTCCATCTTTTGGGATTCAGAAGGTGTTCTATTGGTAGACTATCTTCAAAAGGGCAGAATGGTCACCGGGATCTATTACACTAATCTTGTGAAGCAGCTGCGGGTCAAATTGAAGGAAAAGTGCGGAGGGAAATTGACGAGAGGAGTCATCTATCAGCAGGACAATGCTCTAGTTCACAAGCCAGTGGTGGCAATGGCTGCCATTCATGAATGTGGCTTCCAGCTTCTTGAACATCCTCCTTATTCCAAGATTTGGCCCCTTCGGACTATTACCTATTTACCAAACTCAAAAAGGAGCTCAGTGGTCACACATTTGCTTCAGATGATGATGTCATTCATGCTGTAGACCACATTCTACTGGCACAAGATGCTGACTTTTACAAAGAAGGTATCCGTATGCTCCAGGATCGCTGGACTAAATGCATAAAGTTGCAAGGGGACTATGTTGAGAAATAAACCCAAAAAAGTTGTCCACAAATAATCCATTGTACCTTGTGCCAAGAACTTATCAGTCAGCCCTTGTAGTATAGATTGTCAAATAACATTTCCCCACAAGTGAGGTAGTATAGATTATCAAATAATGTTTTCCCACAAATAAGGTATAGATTGTCAAACAACATTTCCCACAAATGAGATAGAATAGGTTGTCAGATAACATTTCCATACATATGAGATAGTATAAATTGTCAGAACAAAAAAGAACAAATATATCTGTACTACAAGAACTTAATATTGAAGAAGGCTGGCTAGTAAAGAGGATTAAAGAGAGAAAACTGAAATATTTTGGCCACATTAAACGTCATGATAATTTAGAGAAGACCGTATTGGAAGGATACATAATGGGAAAAAGAAAAAGAGGAAGACCGAAACGAAGATGGCTGCAAGACATCGTTGATGATCTGGAAATGGATGCAGCAGCAGCAGGCCATCTTGCTCACAACCGAGAGGCCTACAGGAGTGCTGTTTGGGAGGCAAAGTTCCGCAAGGGACATGCAAAGGAATGAATGAATAAATTGTCAGATAACTCTTCCTTACATATGAGATAGTATAGGTCTTAAGATACCTCTTCCCCACAAAGGAGATAGTGTAAAATTGTCCAAAACCTCTTCTCACAATTTCTGCTTTCACTTTTGAAACAGCTTTTCAACTCTCACTCCAAAACAGCACTGGCAAGGTTGGTAGATCTTGGACACCTTTGTAGATCAATACTTGGAGTGATATTTAGGCAGATTATAGATAAAATAAAAAGTACCACATTTCTAACCCCACCTGTAATTTTTAAATTAAAGAAATTAGGACTGCAAGAGTTATTGTATTATCAGATGAGGTATCGCAGTGATCATGATTAGTAATGGGTAATTAGTTCTAAGGAATAGTATAATTGTATCATTGAGATGCCTCTTTTTGTTCTGTTTCTGAACGTGTAGAGCATTGCTATAGTATATTTTTTTTAACCAGCATGAATTTTGCCATGTTTTAAATTCCTTGTATTACAGTAGATTTGTGAAGAGTTTTTGTATCTTTAATGATCTCTTTGTGACAGTATGAAACTTGTTTGTAGATGTTCATGTGACGCTGTGGACATATAAAGCAGATATTGGACATTAGTGTGATCATCTTGGGATAATACAGGATGAGCATAAAGTCTTTCCCTGATGTCAAATATTTATGTCACTAAAATTGTATTAGACATTTAGTTTTTTTTTTTTTTTCCGATTTTACAGCAGCTCAAAACAGTTTATTTTTCTTTACATTATTTGTGCGCTTCAATATTTGCTCAGTTTGTTGTCCATAGAATGCCTAAGTGATACTCTCTTTCTTGCCATCTGTTCTCTTTGTGTTCAAGATTCAGTATCAGGAACCAGTGAACAAAACATTCTGTCCTTAGTCATCTTGCATCCTTCCCATGCCATTAAACATCACATAGGGGTTGCATGGTATATTGCCAAGTTTTCCTTTTTTTCTGGGAGTTTTTCAGCCTCATCAAGGGATTTTATGCCTACTAATTTGGCCTCTCTTAACAATGTCCTCTTCAGAGTTTCACGTGGTCAACCTTTTTTTTTTGTCTTCAGTAACCAACCCCTCCATTTTTAAAAAAAAAAAAAAAAAGGTCAAGAGGTAATGTCTGGTGAACATGGTGGTCATAGCATTGGATCTTCCCTCCCAAATGGTGAATTAGTTTAATGATACACAAAACACACTGGGCTTTTCTCCTTCATAAATGCCATTTTGATACTGGTCATTGCAGGCTACCACTTGACTCATGCAATGCCAGAAAGTTGGTGTTTCTGTCTCACATAGTTCCTTATTCAGGAATGGACTGTATGATCACCCTGTGTATTTTGTTAAAGCTCCTGTAGTCAAGAAGTTAGCGTTACTGCTCTCAGTAAATAGAGCCTAAATTTATGAGAATGTTGATTGCATATTACTCAGAAATAGTTAAAAAAAAAAAAAAAATTCAATTTCCACTACATATTTTCAGAGAAAACCTGTGCACAAAATCTTATGGTAAAAAAAGTATTTGATGGAAAGTTTGCAGTGAAATAGTATGTTCTTTCTTTATTCCTTTACTTTGTTTTGTTAAAATTTTCGTCGTATTTCATTTTTATAGTATGTTTATTACTCTGATACTCTCTTATACTTTTGATTATAATAATTGATCACAGTTAAATGCTGGTACTACTTTTATACCATGAACCGTGAAATATACTTTAAAATTTTGTTCAGAAGGCTGTGAAAGTATTTGTGAATAGCTTATAATATTATAATGTAAAAGAGCTCATAGGTGTAACTGACATTTGTAAGGAGTGATATGATAGCAAGAGGAGAAGCACAGACATAGTTTTGCAATGCATTCTTCACCTCCTCCTCATCTCTTCCTGGAACATAAGACATAGACTTTCTCCATCTGGCCCTGTTCAGATAGGCCAGTTATCTCAACTTATTTCAGGTTTCTCTCATTTTTCTCATCTAAGTTCCAAACATAAATAAAAACATTCCTTATTTATATGTTTGCTCTTCATGTTTGCTCGTGTCTTTCAGGCAGTCAGCAACCCATAGCTGACATGCTGGTGTCAAGGTTGGCAAACCATAGCTGGCCAAGACCCTGTCCCATCTCTCTGTTGGTACCCCCCCCCCCCTTTCCCAGTAACAGGCCTAGCCTAGCTACTGGGGCAGGGATCGTCCCCAAGGTGGTGGATTTTACTAAAAAAGTATAACACACTCCTTGCTTTTTAGTTGCACTCAGGAACTGAAAAAAAAAAGCTCCCATGACCCAATCCAACATGTGGCTGTGCCTCAACATTTTCACTACGTCAGTTCCAGGGAGATTGAAGAAGATTACGACTGAATTGTGTTTGTGTGTTACATATGCATTGTTTATTTAATGTGTAATAAGAGAGCTTTAAACTATAACTTATTCAATTTAAGGCTTGAAACTAATGCCTATTTTATATATTGCTATTTATCCTTATATAACCAGTGTTTCAACTGGAAAGAGTATTAGTAATCCAAAGCAAAAATTCATAAACCTCATATGACTCCATTACCTGTGGCAGAAGTAAGGTTAGTGATAAATGCATTATTTTTTTCCTTTCTGTACTGTAAATACAATATATGCAATTATGTTGTCAGTTTCCAGGAATTTAGTAGCCTTCAATTACATCTGCATGTGGCTAGTAAATAATGTAAATGTAGTATATGCTAATGTAGTAATGCTTTTGCTCACAGTAGCACCTTAGTAGCAGAGTGATTAATGCATTCGTTTCTTGTATCTGTGACTGGGGCTTTGATTCTGGCCTGCTGTGCTTCATTCAAATGAGTACCAGGCCTCTCTTGGAGTTGGAAAAGGAAAGACGGCCAGGCATGATACTGAACATATCACTCTCTGGTGTGCTGAAAGGTCAAGAAAAATATGAGCACTGACATCATATCCACAGTATAACTCACTGACTTTGGTGTTCTTCATATTTTTTTTTCTGAAGTGCTCATGAGTGACATTACTTTAGATATTTATTAAGAAGATGAATTATTCCATTATTGGTTGTGGTGTTTGAAATTTAAGACATTTGTTATTGCCAATACATCTTCAGCTCCAGCATGTCTGCTTTCCAGCAGTGTGGTGTTTAGAATATCAGTGGTGTTCTGGGCTGTTTTGTTCAATAAAATTGTAATAGTTGTCATCAATAAGCAGAAGTTTCAGGTTGTCTTCTGATGCTATGATCAACAGTATCAGCTCATTATTAAGCAAATTACTGAGTATTTTTGCTTGTGAAGTCTTTGTATTTTACATCAAGTTATGTCATTTTACAGAGAGTTATAGTTGAACATTCTGTCATCATAATGAAGTAATGTTGGTTAAAAAGGGAATATATTTTGTGGGTTCTAAATTGAAGCATTGTCTCATTTGCACAAAATTTCTAGAAAGGAATAATGTAATTTTATATGAAGCCTTAGCCAAAATTAATGATACTTTATCTAAACTTGAACTTGAGAGTGATGTACTTTGACTTAGCTGAGAACACTTTCATTATAAAAACTTGGATTTGAGGATGATGTCATTTGACTTAGCTGATAACACTTTCATTTTCTTTTATCCATGAATATAATTACTGATGCTCTTTTGTGATTTGAAGTTTACTCTCAAATGGTTTTATGCAGTTTTGTTCACGGTGTGTACAGTTTGTATCTTAAGTAGTGCTGTAGTTAGCAAAGCTTTTGCCTGTTTTTATAAGTGGTATGATTATTTAATCTTTTGCCAGTTTTTTATAAGCTACCAGATGGTATGGTTATTTAATCTTTTGGCTGTTTTTATAAGCCACAAGCAATTTACTCTAGTCATGTTAAGTTTTATTGTGCGAGTTTTACCAAGATAAATTGACTGTTAGTGTGAACTGCTGTAAGTGACAGAAGAATATGAGTTTTTCAGGTCTTTCAAAACCTTTTTATATATAGCAAACAACAGTCCAACATTGACTTAGGCTGACCAAGTTAGAGGGTTGTTCATATGTATGGCCAAGGTCCTTTTAAACAGTTTAATTTTCTGTGATCCATTTCATGATTAATTTACCAACATTTGCTGCTGTACATACACTCTAAATTTCCTGCAAGACAAGAGAAGGAGATGAACAAGCACTCTGTATCATCATTTGGGAAATAGAAAATGTATGTATGTGGGTCTGTATATGGACATTTTTGTGTGTCACTGAAAAGTTACTGCAGTATGATTCTGTTTTTAACATATTGTGAATCTTAGTGATTAATTTTCACACAGTTAATGTGTTTTGCCTTCTGTTAGTATTTTAAAGTGATGGTAGACATGTCTGTTCATCCATTACTATAGTGAACTGTTACCTAATGTCTTACCTCCAGATATAATGATAGACAAATAGCCAGATTAAGACACTCTGTTCCCAAATGTAGCCATAAGTTGGTGCATGACCGTATTTTGCTTGCAAATCAAAATCTTCAACTTTGTTCCCTTTCTTTCATTCTGAATTTGTTTCATGTGCTTTTACTTTCATCTTTTGTTTTTGTTTTCTTAAGTTTCCTGTTCAGATTTTATATTATTTTAATTTGTTGGATCTTTTTTGGTGTAATTTTAATTTGGATTGGTATGCTGAATTTATTTATAAAATTGTACAAATACTCCAGATTTAATATCATATTTACATGTTTATTGTTGACATGTTTTTTGTTTTCATTGTATGTCAGTAGTCTCACATATTACATCTTTCCCGTGCTGTTAAATGTCACATAGGGCTCGCATAGTTGTTTGCCAAGTTTTCCTGTTTTCAATGAGTTTTTCAACTTCACCAAAGGATATTATGCCCACTAAACTGGCTTCTCTTAACGATGTCCTCTTTAGAGTTTCATGTGATCGACCTCTTTTTCTTTAGCCTGTTGTGCTCCACTTGATAGTTTGTTTTGGTATTCTCTGATTGTTTCTTCTCATCACATGGCCTACATACAATGTCTGACAATTAAGTAATGTTCTAATTACATAAAAAATAAAATAAACAACAGTTGAAGATATAACCTGTATTTTATTCAAAGTAAGCCCCTTGTGCATTGATACAGCAAGTGGCACGATCTAACAAACACTGGAACGACCTCAGCAGTTCTTCTGTTGGTATGGCCCTTAAACTCTATGTTATGTCCCTTTCGATGTCATCAGCATCATCAAAGCATCCTTTCAATGGTAACTTTAATTTTGGGAATAGAAAATAATCGCAGCGAGACAAATCTGGGGAATAGGGTTGATGGTTGAGAACACACACTTGTTTTGGGTCAAAAATTCCTGTACTAACTACAGCCCGGTGAGCCGGTGCATTATCATGAAGAAGGAAAAAAACTGCCAGGAGTTGAATACTCCGGTTGGATTCGGAGAATCCTTTTGAATAGGTGTTTAAAAATACTTAAATAAACTTTGGCAGTGACAGGGGAGCAGAAGTAAGGGTAGACCAAAAGAGACATGGAGAAGAACAACAGAAAGGATGTTGAGCAATAGAGGGCTCACCTGGGCAAGAGCAGAAAAAAAGGCGAAGGACAGGCATTTGTGGAAAACCCTTGCGGAAGCCCCATGTGCCCTGGGCACTTAAGGTTCAGAGAGAAAGAGTGACAGTCTATCCCTCTGGAATAAATTCTTTGTGAATAACTCCTTTGCTGTCATAGAAGCACACCAAATTTGCCTTCACTTTTGACTTTTGAAGACGAAAGCTTTTGCCTTTTGGTGATGATGATGACGACTTCCACTGAGCACTTTGGTATTTAGATGTGGGATCATAGCGGAAAATCCATGTTTCATCCTCTGCAACAATCAAATTTAAGAAACGTTTATTTCTGTGACACGTTTTGATGATGTCTTTTGTGTACTAAACACACTGATGTTTTTGGTCATCAGGCAATGAATGTGGTACAAACCAGCTTTTTTCATGCCCAAATCTTCCACTAAAATTTTACAAATGGTCTCTTGGTTAACACCAAATTCATCTACCATCATCCTCACAGTCAAACAACGATCTTCTTATATCCATTCTCTGACTTTTGCAATGAGTTTCTCATTATGAACAGAAATTGGGCGTCCATATCTAGTTGCATTTGTAATCGTTTCCACACCATTTTTTAATCATGAATACCACCTCAGTATCTGTGCATGAGGTAAACAATTATCCCCATAAACTTGTCGCATCAATTCAACTGTCTCAGTGGCACTTTTTCAGAGTTTTAAACAGAACTTAATGTTAGCTTTTTGCTCCATGCTTATTATGTGACAGTGCATCTCTGACTAGGTCAGCAAAATGGCGGCTTGTTTGTTTTGTCATCTGCTTATCGGGTGCCAACGAAAAGTTTTCAGATTATAGATGAAGGTTGCTCTTTGGAATCCATGCTTTGCTTCATAGATAGCATTTTCGTCTTGATCATAACAGAATCAGTCTCATTACTTAATTGTCAGATCTTGTATGTCATCTTCTTTTTCTGATCGCTCATGAGACAGGTTGTTGTTTGCTCATCTGTCTTATCTCTGTGTTGTTCTTAAATTCGTTCCACTTTATACCAAGTATTTTCCTGAGGCATTTGTTTTCAAAAGAATCTAATTTCTTGTCTATTTCTTTAGTAGATTTCCAGCTTTCACATGCATAAATGAGGGTGGATATCACATTTGAATTGAATAATCTTAACTTGGTTTCTGTGCTTATAACTTTTTAATTCCATATGTTCTCAAGAATTTTGAAGGACAATACTGCTTTTGCGATTCTAATTCTAACTTCCTTCCTGGTGTCACCATCCTGGTCTGTGTAGCTGCCAAGGCATGCAGATTGGTTTACTTCATCAATAGCTGTTTCTTCTATGTATATTTTTCCTTCTTGATTAATGAGAGGTTTCATTATTTTTGTTCTGTCTTTGTTAATTTCAATACATAACGTGTCAGTAGTACACATATATTAATAATCAGTGCTAGTCTTGGAATAAAACTTAGTATTTTTATATTAGTTACTATGTTTTCTTTGTTTTGAAGTTTCTATATATAAATACTCCTTAACACAGTCATCGTCATCATGTGACATGTCCTTTCCAGAACATTGTCCTTCTAACAGCCTCCCTGAATGCAATACAGTCTTGCGCAGGTGACCACAGACTCGCAATGACAAATTCAGACTTTCTGTGATGTCCTGGATCCACCTGCAGCAAGGTCGTTCTTTTTCTGTTTTGCTTTACCGCAGTACATTTCAGTTTATGCTGAACAGTATAAATGTGTACATGATGATTTAAATAAAATTTGGGAAAGTTTTTAATTAAAAAAAAACAACTTTGGTTTCATTTTATTTTCACTTTTACTCACATACTGTGAAGAAAAAAACAGTGTGTTTCCCCAGGCAAATGTTAAGAATCCACTCCCTTAAAAAGCCTAATAAATGAAGCATACAAAACAGTAATCATAAATATACCCATAAATATATGAAACTCAAGATGGAAAATCTAGGACAGTAGTTCTTGAGCTGTGGTCCATATATCCTCAGAAGTGTATTATGTATTCATAGAAGTCCACAGTGGGTTGAAGACATCTTAAGAGCTTTTACAGTTGAAAAAGAAAAGAAGAAAGAAATAAAGAAAAGGAAACAGAGAGTGACATCTTCATTTCCTGTCTTTTGATTAGGTTATGTTATGTTACATCATGCTATGTCATATGAGTTCATCACCCACTTGTGCTTCCCAGAATTCTCTGCTAGAATGTTCTGCAAGAAATTCATGTATAAAGGAAGGCAGCTTTTGCAAGAAGAGAGCCAAAGTTATCAGTGTGTGTGAATTTGGACAGACTTTAGAATAACTATGACTTATTCAATGTGGTCATATTTTGTCTTATGTAGTGATGTTTAAAGTCGGTTTTCTGAGAATAAAATGTTTTATTATTGTTGAATAAAGTAACTTTGATCTTAATCCTGTGAATTTTGTAACAGGTGTTTTTTTTTTTTTTCGGCTGAGTCCCAGATGGATCACTAGCTTAATTTGAAAAATAAAAGTACTGATGATGTTGATGAGGTAGTATCATTTTTAAGGCAAAATGAAGCTTCTTCTGGTCAACTTAAAAAGTGTTGTCATTATAACAAGGCACCTGTTGATTATCCTCATATATACAGGCTGAGAAGACAAGCAGCAACTATGTGTGTTTTATTATGGTGTAATGTCCAACAAGGCCTTGAAACTACCAGAATTGTGAAGACATCTTGGTACTAAATACAAGCCATAAATAACACTGATTTTTTTTTTTTAAAGTTAAGGAGCACTACCTTTGAGAAAGCAAAATAATAGTAAAAAAAAAAAAAACTGCAGCTGATTGTAACAATGTAAATGCAGTAAGGACTTCATCTGAAGTTTCTCAGCTAATACCAGAAAACTGGAAAACCACATTTATAAGCAGAATAACAAGTATTATCTGCTGCAAAAATCATTTTTGCAGTGATCAACAGGAAAGCTGCCTGGCAGATTTCTTTTTGTGATAAAAGGCTAAGAACTGCAAACCTAGGATATAACAATAACAGATTAATGGAGACTCAAAAGAAGAACAGTAGTCAACAAAGAATAACACACCGTAAGAATCAACAGATCTATAAATATCACTAAGAAAAGGGGGAACTCAATCAGAGAGAAGGTGCCACAAGTTACAAAAAGTTGATAATCCCTGAGAAGTAGTGGTAGTTTTCGGACAAAATAAGAAATGAAAACCAATAAGAAGACACTGATATTCATATGTGGATAATATCAAGAGATGGACAGGAATGGAGAGACCAGGCGCAAACGTTAGTTAGCTGAGATCCATTATAGTCAATTAAATACGGGAAAATGTTTAGTTGAAAGAAAAAAAAAAAGCGATACAGAAAATCGACGATTTCCTATGGAGGCGTAACTACTGCTCTCCGGGCAAGAAACAGGAATTATCACGTGACCCTCAAAATGGCTGACGGAGTGGAGCCTCCCCCATTCGACAACGAAGACGAAGTCAAAGATGAAGACGACCTGTTTTCTGATGCTAAAGAGGTAGGTGGTAATTTTCGATGTTCGCAGAGGAATTTTACATTTCAGCTGACCATAGTATGCAATGCTAGTAGTAAGAATAATTTGACTTACAGTACGCATCCAAGTTCATTGTTAACTGTTGGTAAAACCGGGTGTTGTATATTTCGAACTGGTTTGAAAAAAAAACACAACAACAACAAACCCAAACATAACCAGCAGCCCTCCGTGTTCTAAAATGGAGCCAGATATACTAGAAAAAACTTGCACTGAATATTAGAAACGTGTTAACCCCACTAACATAGCTAGTTGCGGCAGCATCTGTTTAGAAAAGAATTAACAAATTCATGTCATTTAACATCTTGTCCAATCTTCATATTTTCTTCACGTTTTTCTGTTCATTCGGTGATGTTGTCCATCAGTTTTTTTAAAGCTTTTCCTGTTCATCTTCCTGCAGTTTGCATCCTGGTGTACAGTTTGATTTCAGAATGTAACAGGAGAGAAAAGTTGACTTTTTTCACTTTATGTAATTTATCATTGTTTTTTTTTTCCACAATACGTCTCGTAGTTTTATTAATTTGCATATTGTAATAAGTTCACAGTTTCCTTGTAAGTTCAGTATAATTTTTTTTTTACATCAATCTAACTGTGAGTGTCCAGAATCATCATACTGCTGTGTAACCCACAAGGTACCCCACAACAGTGAATTTCAGTACATTATTATTGTTCTTGATAGTCCCAGAATACTGTATCTGTTTCTTAAGCTTCTTTTGCAGTACCCCATGGATTCTGAAGCCTCTCATCCTGTCAGTCCCCACTTTGTTAATCTAGCCATTTCTTTTTTTTTTTTGGGGAGAACCTGAAACATACAATGAAGACTTATAGTTTTCTTCTGTAATGCCTACATAATCATCATTAAGACTGAGCAACTACAAAACATGGCCAAGTTCTTCTCAATAGCATTAGCTTCCCAAGAGTTTTCAGCTCACAACCACTGGGAGATCCAGCACCACCATCATTGTCATTACCAAATCCATGTATTTTAAGAAGACAGACTCACATACAGTGCTGATGCTATCATAAGGACAGCAAGGCAGCCATCTTGGGTGCAGATCTCAGAGAGACACAGAATTTACCTATGCCACACTGTTTCATGGAGATTAATCGTGCTTGCCTGTGATGCCAAAAAGCCTCTAAAAATGAGTACCAGAGAAATCTGGGAAGGTACATGCGGCCAGGCATGATACTGACTACATCACACTTTCATGAGCTGAAGTTCATGGAAATATGGGCCTAACACCAATATGTCTTAATGGCATAGAAACAGGGATTTTACCTACCTTATCTATGGTGCTGAATGTGTTATTAACTTACAGTTTTCCGCTGTTCTTTTCCCTGCTTTTGCCCATCGCATTTCACTGATGCCCAGTACATCTAGGTGGTATCTGTCCATTTCTCTGATTACTTGAGCAGTGTTTGATGATGCTGTCATTGTTAAACGTTACATAGGGTTCACATGGTAGTTTGGTAAGTTTTCTTGTTTTTGGTGGGCTTTTCATCCTCATCAAGGGATTTTATGTCTACTAATTTAGCCTCTCTTAACGATGTCCTCTTTAGAGTTTCATGTGGTCAACCTCTTTTTCTTCGGCCTTTTGTGTTCCACTTGATAGCTTTTTTTGGATTCTCTGACTGTTTCTTCTCATCATGTGACTGGCATTATATCCATCTCCTTTTTCTAATCACCCATGAGACAATATAACATACTATTACAGTATAAACTTACTATTAATAAGATAGTATAAACTTACTAAATGGAAGCAAGGAATCATTGTTAAAATACCTAAAAAAGGCAATCTCAGTGACTACAATAATTTCTAAATGGAAACAAGGAATCATTGTTAAAATACCTAAAAAAAGGCAATCTCAGTGACTGCAATAACTAGAGGGGTATAACCTTACTATCAGTTGTGTCAGAGGTGTTTTGTAAAGTGATTCTAAATAAAATTAAAGATGTAGTGGATACTGCTGTGAGAGACGAACAGGCAGGATTTCAAAAAGGGAGAAGCCGTCTTCCAGATCTTTACTCTGAGACTTTTCCAATCCACGGGTTTACAAGTTTTCAGTCTTTTCCCCTTGTGTCAGATAATGAAACGTACAGGTCCTCTTCACCTGTTCTATATCTCCATACAGAATGTCGGTGATTGAGGAGTTTGGTGGTATCAGGTTCTTTCGAAGGTCCTTCAATGCACTGCAGTCCAGCAGATGGTATTTAACAGTTACTTCTTCTTGTCTGTTGCAATGCATGCAGTATGATGTGTGGTCAATGGTCACTCTGTGAGGGTGGTGTGTCCTGTTCTCAACCTGAAAATTGTGCATTGGTCTCTACGACATAAGCTTTTGATGTGGTCTCTGGGATTGGGCTTTGGCAGGTGTGTATATAGGGATCTTCTAATTGGATTACTGGCCCAGCTGTCCATCCACTGCTGCTTGCAGTTGTTGTGTATAATGTGTTTAGCTTATCTCATGTTGCTGGAGATGTAGGGCTGTGACATGGTGGCTCCACTCTTTGCCAGTCTGTCAGCATGTTCATTTCCTCTGATATCTATGTGCCCTAATATCCACTGTAGGATGGTCTTGATGTCATAGGAGGCGAGTTGGTTTATTTCACTGAGTATGTCAGTTCTAATGTGATCAGCTGATGGTATCCAGTTTTCAAGGGCCTGGAGAGCAGACTGGAAGTCTGAGAAAATAACAAGGTTTTTTTTATTTGGTGGTGGTGGCTGCCAGGGCTGCTAATATTGCCTGCACCTCTGCATCATAATTGGAGCAGTGAGATCTACAAGGAGCAGAAATGTGGCTTGTTGTCTTGTCTGGAAACATTATGAATACCCCATATCCTGCATTGTCTGTTTCCTTGAACGCTGACCCATCAGTGTATACATGGATCCAGTCCTTGTGGGTAGGATTCCATGGTCTCCAGTGCACACAGCTTTAGAGTGTTGGGATCTGATGATTTGTTCACTAATTTGTTGTTGAGTCTGGTGTTAGTTTGAGGAAGAGTGTAGTTTGTATTTTATGGGATGTCTGGTACTTTTGTAAGTTCTTCTCTGTCTTCATGGAGTTTGTGTCTTGTGTTTAACTGTTCTGCTATGTGCACTGGAGTTTTCAGTTTCAGTCTATTATAGATCTATACTCTGAGAATAATACTCGAAGAACATATTGAAAAGCAAAAAACCATTAATCCTGAACTTTATAGACTTTAAAAAGGCATTTGATAGCATACACAGAGATTCATTGTGAGAATTTTAAGACTATATGGAATACCATCTAAAATTGTCAAAATCATTAGAGTTCTCTATAACGGATATGTTTGTGCAGTCAAGACAGAAGAAGGAATGAACAAATGGTTTTAGATTGAAACAGGTGTGATATAAGTATATATATATATATAATCTCCCTTGCTTTTTGGAATTAGTATAGACTTTATAATGAAAAGATGCTGTACAGGTAAAACCAGCATTGGTTGGATACATGGGACCCAAATAGAAGATCTTGATTTTACAGATGACATAACTCTTATCAGTGACAATGGGAAATCTATGCAGGAAAAAACAGATTCCCTGTCTTCTTGGCTAGCAAAATAGGTCTTGAAATTAACAAAGACATAACAAAAATTATGAAATTTCTCATTAATCAAGAAGGAACAGCTGTTGATGAAGTAAACCAATTTGGATACCTTGGCAGCTACATAGACCAGGATGGTGACACCAGGAAGGAAGTTAGAATTAGATTTGCAAAAGCAGCATTGTCCTTCAGAAATCTTGAGAACATATGGAATTAAAAAGTTATAAGTACAAAATTTAGTTAAGGTTATTCAATTCAAATGTGATATCCACCCTCATTTATGCATGCGGAGGCTGGAAATCAGCTAAATAAATAGACAAGGACTCTTTTGAAAACAAATGCCTCAGGAAAATACATGATATAAAGTGGAATGAATTTAAGAACAACACAGAGATAAGACAGATGAGCAAATAGTAACCTGTCTCAGAAAAAGAAGATGGACATATGTAGGCCATGTGATGAGAAGAAACAATCACCTGTCTCAGAAAAAGAAGATGGACATATGTAGGCCATGTGATGAGAAGAAACAATCAGAGAATACTAAAACAAGCTATCAAGTGGAGCACAACAGGCCGAAGAAAAAGAGGTCGGCCATGTTAAACTCTGAAGAGGACATTGTTAAGGGAAGGCAGTTTAGTGGGCATAACATCCCTTGATGAAATTGAAAAACTCACTGAAAACAGGAAAGCTTGGCAAACAATTATGCGAGCCCTATGTGATGTTTAATGGCATGGGAAGGATGTAAGATAAACTTACTATTTAAAAAAAAAAAGGTTAAATCTTATTCAAGATATTTTGAATTTGCAAATTATTTATGGAATGCGAGAGCAGCTGACAGATAATGTTGGTTATGGTCACCATTGTATGATGGTAGGCAGATGATCTCAATGTAGGGACAATGGTTATGATCACTGACTAGTACAGTCACAGCCCAGAAGGAAACATACTAAGAAACCCAAACAGCAACAGGATGCATCAGCAGCAGGGTATTTTGCTTACAACCAAGAGGCCACTGTTAGGGAGGCAAAGTTCTGCAAGGGACATGCAAATGATTGATTAATTGATTGAAATTGTTCATTCTCATCCACAGTTATCACTAACACACAGTTAGATTAGATTTATAAATTATTCCTGTTAGATATACAATAACTGATGAATAATTATTCTAATTAGATTTTGTTATCTAGTGATGCTGTAGCACTGTCTTATAATGTTCACCTTCAAAATATTAATAAGGTAGACAGAGGTGTATGGTGCAGTTTTACAAAGTGAGGGAGGGAGTGAGCAAGGTGAGAAAAAAACGAATAAAAAGTATGAGAATGTATAAATGAAAAACATACAACAGCTGATACATTCTCATACTTTCTATTCGTTTTTTTCTCACCATGCTCACTCCCTCCCTCACTTTGTAAAACTACACCATACACCTCTGTCTACCTTATTCATTTAAACCGGTTTTACTGCAGTCGCCATCCCTTCAAAATATTAGCAATAGATGTCTTAGTGAGTATTTTATAACACAGTGTCATATCAGGCTGGGGGAATGAGGTAGTGGTGTCTTTAATTCTATGAATGAATGGAAAAAAAAGGCAGCTGAGGGAATGAGGTAGTGGTGTCTTTAATTCTATGAATGAATTGAAAAAAAAAAAAGCAGACTTTTCAACAAGTTCCACCACCATGAAGAATATGTCGGTCCATATCTCGTTAGCCAGATGTGTAGTGTGTTTACTTAGGAACATCACTAGGAAGAAGGGTTTGATCTGGTCTAGTAGTGATTTTCTTGTAATGACCACTGCTGTCCGTCTCTAACAAAGTTACCCCAGACTATCATATCATAACTTTTGTTTGTTTGTTTTTTGGTCTCATTTCTCCATTCTCTTACAGAAACCTTCCTCTCCCGAGTCAGAGAAGTCCCAGGAAGTTCATGTAAATGGAACCACTCCTAAGAATGTACCAGAAGATGAAGGGAAGATTGATGAGGAAGATGATGATGATAACATATTTAAAGGTATTCTTTTATAAAAAGATTCCAGAGTTCAGTATATGTATCACTGATGCTTTGACTCTGTAGATTCTTATTTTCTAATCTGTTTTAGATTATTTATAAAATGGATTTTAATTTATTTGATGCAGAATATATACTGAATATTTGATCATAATTTGTTTTGGAATGTTAGGAAAATGTGAATATTCATAATCAAAATAAAATTCAAACAGTGGAGTTTCAAATACTTTAACAAATATTTGTGCTGGAATGCGAACCACTGGCACTAGATTAATATTTTAAACAGTTTAGATCAAACCAGAAAATGAAGTGTTAAGCAACTAATTTGTGATTATTATCCAGTATTTCAGCCAACTATTACAACAGTAACTATGTATAAAAAAAAAAAAACTTAAAATTTATAGCTAGTGGCCACTGTCTTAACAAACATTTATGTCAGATCTTACATCCTTCCCGTGGCCCTAAACATCACATAAGGCTCGCATAGTTGTTTGCCAAGTTTTCCCATTTTCGGCGAGTTTTTCAACTTCATCAAGGGATGTTATGCCCACTAAACTGGCTTCTCTTAACAATGTCCTCTTTAGAGTTTCACATGGTTGATCTCTTTTTCTTCGGCCTGTTGTGCTGCACTTGATAGCATGTTTTGGTATTCTCAGATTATTTCTTCTCATCACATGGCCTACATATGTCCATCTTCTTTTTCTGATCACCCATGAGACAGGTTGTTGTTTGCATGAGACTATATATAAGAAATAAATTTAAATATGGTGTCAGATTTCTACAAACAGTATTTTACAGGACCAATTTAATATTCATACTTTCAACAAGCAGTCCTGTTTCCATGAAAGTGTTATATGTATTAGATTTTACATTTGATCGCCTAGAAAATGAAACATTTGTAACAAACCATATACATATAACTCTGTAAGTAGTACTTCTCTGAACACCTTTTAATGAAGAAATTATCCAGGAAATAAATACCATCAAATTGTGTTTTCTTTTTTTTTTCTTCTTCTACTTCTTCTTCTTCTTCTCCTCCTTCTCCTCCACCTCCTCCTCCTCCTCCTCCTCCAATTTGAGGCTAAAAAGTCCATAAAAAAGGAGAAGCTAAAAAAAAAAAAAAAGTAAACTTTTAATAGACAGTGAGGCGGTGAAGATGCTGTTTGATTAGGCAGCCAGTAACCCATAGTTGACATGTTGCCGTCAGGGTTGGCAAACCATAGCTGACATGTTACCATCAGGGTTGGCAAACCATAGCTGACATGTTACCATCAGGGTTGGCAAACCATAGCTGACATGTTACCATCAGGGTTGGCAAACCATAGCTGACCAAAACCCTGTCCCATCTCTCCATTGATACCCCCAGTAACAGGCCTAGGCTGGCTACTAGGGCAGGGATCACCATAGTCCCCATGGCAGTGGAGTCTGCTAAAGAAGCCAACATAATGCTGTGCCTTAACATCTTCATCACATCAGCTGCAAAGAACACCAGTTTGCAGTTCTAGGGAGACTGAAGGAGATAAAGAACAGACAAATGAAAATACTCTCTTTTTCTAAATTCATTCCACTTGACAGTTTATTAATGTGAGAATTTAACATACTAGTGCATGAAAATATGCAGTGATGATCATTGTGTATGATTTTACATAAATATGAATTGTTCTTAACTGTAATCATTTCAGCCCATTAGATATAGTGCATAGCCTGGCAAATTAGGCAAGGATTGCTAGTCTACGCGGCAACGGAGTATGCTGAGAAGCATTGTGCCTTTTTCTACTTTTTGAGTTTTACTCCAGTATTGGAAGCCTTTGTAATCTACTCCCCACTTTACATGATGCCTGTGCTTCAGACACCTTCACTGCATTCAGCTGCTGCAAAGAACATCCTGCTTGCAGTTCCAAGAACAAGTCACTAAAGGTGCTCCTCATTCAGAAAGATGATTCAGTGTAGCTGCCATTAAGTTTTTGACAGGCACTCATGGGTAGTTTAGTGCCATGGGCATAGACCAAAAGTGGGCAGTGAAGCAAGAAAAACTCACCAGACACCAGCAGAATGGGAGTGCAAGTAGAATAGGATAATGGGGATTAATAAGGCTTTCAGTGATGAGATCCAGCAGTCCTACAATACAGATTATTGTTTTGGAACAGTCTGAGTAATAAGGGAATGTCTACAATTATATGCAGGTAGAGAACTGGAGAGAGAAGGAGATGTTTGTGGAAAATAGAGAACTAGAATGGGGAAGTTGGAATTCAGTGGTTAGGTTTGTACTTCAAGATCTGAAAAGCATGTATTTATGGCATAGTCATTAGGGACAGCTCCTACATTTCTTAACTTTTTTTTTCTTTCTTTTTTTTGTTGTTTTTGTTTTAAAGGTGGGAGTTCTGAGATCAGACTAGACTCTGATGATGAAGCAAAAGAGGAGAATGAAAGGAAAGAGTCAGGTGCAGAGTCTAAGCCTTTAGTAGCCACATCAGTGGCAGCAGCAGCAGCCAAAGGGTCTAAATCTCAGGCACCTGTTTCAGAGGCAGCACCACCCAAGACTAAAGTAGCAGCACCATCTCTTAAATCTGATGATGTAAGTGTCTGCAGCCAGCCAGGCAAGCAGCAGGAGTGTGATTAGTCATTTGTTGCTTGTGATTTAAGTGTTGGTGATCCTGCCACTGTGGAAGTAAGGCTCTTGACAGCAGATGATATCTTGAAGATCATGTAATACAAACTGTTATCAGATGAATTTTTAAAATTTATCAATTAAATTTTTGTGTTAAATAGCAGCTTTTTAAAGCAGCACGGTACACAGTACTTAATTAGCTTAGATTTTCTCTACTTTTTTCTGTCCTATATGTTCTTGTATGAATAACATACAAAAAACAAGTCAGAACATAAGCTACATAGTTAGAAAAAAGGTGAGATATTGTAAAAATAAAAAAAAAAAACAGGAAAAAAAAAGATTTTTTCATGGCTTTCTGTGACAGAAGAGTTGCAGAATGGGAATTGAGCTACGTTTTATTTAACTCCTAAGAGCAGTCTAGACCTAGAAAAGAGTAATCCCAGCATGCTTTGCCACCAACAGAAATTCATTTCTCCCAAATTTCATTGGATTTGTCATGTGTTTATTGATTCTTTTGGAGCAGGAAAAATAGAATCAATTTATCTAATTTCATCTGTAGGGCCATATATGTTTTTATTGTTTACTTTTATTTTTAAATATTTCATGTTAGGATGCAGTGATAATTTATTGAACTGGATGCTTCTACTTAAGATTTATTTTGCCATTTTGTATCATTTTGTCTACATCCACCTTGTGTTCATTTCTGAGTGTTCATGGTGGGATTTATTCAGCAATATCCCAACTATTTGACTTTATCATTTTACATCATTTATGAATTAATTTACAGGCAGGAAACTGACAGGTAGAAGAACAAAATATAAGAGTGCTTTGAAGTCAAAAGAGGACAGAATGATAATGAGGAAGAAGAACACTGTAGAGAGGTGGAAAGATGAACTGTGTGGTGGAGAAAGATCAGAACTAGTGTCAGATATGAACAACTGTGATGGACCAGCAATACTTGAAAGATTGGAAGTCTTAGATGCCATATAAATGAAAAGAGGAGAATAACAGGACCTGGTCAAATATCTGTAGAAAAATTGGAAGCTTTTGGTGAATTTGGTATAAAAGTAAAAACAAAATTGTTAAATGACATCTATAACACCAGGTGTATATCTAATGAACTATTAAAATCCATCGGTATTGGTTTGCCACAGGAGCCAGGGGCCCAAAGAGTGTGAAGACTAAAGAACAACAGCCTTTTGTGTCATATCACAAAACTGCTGGTGGGAATTATTATGAGAAGAACTAGACACAGAATAAAGATGAAAATAGGGGATGAGCAGTTTGGATTTGTACAAGGAAAAGAAACCATAATGTCATATTTTTGCACTAAGAGCTCTGACAGAAAGAACTTCAGAAGTACAGGAATATTTATTTGTATGCTTCATTGAGTATACCGAAGCATTTGATAAATAAAACATGACAAAATCATGAAAATGTTAGAGGATGTAAATATTGACAGCAAAGATCTGAGAATAATTTTTAAAAAAAAACATATATTGGAATAAAAAAGCACCCGTCATAGTAGAAAATATGATAAGCAAATATCAACCAATAGACCAAGGAGTTAGGTAAGGTTGTGTCCTCATACACAATTTGTACTCATTGTAAAGTGAAAATTTGAGAGAAATAAAAAATAAGCCAGGATTTCAAATGGGAGTTTATGGCGTGAGCAATCTACAGTATGCAGCTGATTTAGTACTGATAGCCAAAAATGAAAAGAACCTACAGAAATGATTAGATATAATAGTGACAGAAAGTGAAGAGAAAGGACTTGTCCTGAAAGTGAGAAAACAGAAACAATGGTTACATCATAGAAAGAACCAAGTGTTAAAGAATAAGGAACAACCTTGAGACAAGTGCATACATTTAAATATCTGGACACTCGAGTAACATCAGGTGGGAAGTGCATCTCTATAAGGATGGATGTGCCAAGCCAAAACGGGCTTCAGAAAAATAACAGAACCATTCCTGCTCTGTGAAAGTGAGTCATGGACAATCAACAGATCAAGGCATAGATCACTAGAGGCAGCAGAGATGTGGTTTCTTAGAAGATTCTTAGGGATATAATGGACACTAAAATGACGTACAGAGAAAAGCAAATATAGAAGGGAACCTAATTAAATCCATAAGAAAATAACAGTCATCATTCATTGGACATGCAATGAGAAGAGGAGGGCTTGAACACATCATAGCAAGAGTAAAGATAAGTGGAAAGAAAGACAGAAAAAGACCAAGAGAAAAAAAAAATAATCATGGGTAGTCCAATGTGATGACACAACAAAAAGCCACCAACAGATGGAAAATATCAAGAATTGAAATTTGTAGAGAAGCGCGACTGCTAACATCCACCGGCACAGCACCTGAAAATGACGACATCATTTATGCGTTTTCCCTCCATTTTGATTAAAATTTCAGTATTTTTCCAGGTGTTCTATTTCCTGCTTGTTACTTCTTAGCCTTTGGATTTATAAAAGATGATTTGAGGAGTTAAGAATCTGGAAGTGATTTCTCAGTGACTTACATGCATTCAAAACTAGTAAGAGGTCATGAACTTGAACTGTGCAGCTACCTTGGGAATTCTGGACTAAACTCTGAACCTCTCTACACGTACAAAAAAGGGGGAAATGCTACAGCCTGACAAAAGAGAAAGGGGAAGTGCTACAGCCTGACAAAAGAGAAAGAGGAAGTGCTACAACCTGACAAAAGAGAAAGGGGAGGTGCTACATCCTGACAAAAAAGAAAGGGTATGTGCTACAGCCTGACAAAAGAGAAAGGGTATGTGCTACAGCCTGACAAAAGAGAAAGGGGAAAAGCTACAGCCTGACAAAAAAAGGGGAAATGCTACAGCCTGACAAAAGAGAAAGGGGAAAAGCTACAGCCTGACAAAAAAAGGGGAAATGCTACAGCCTGACAAATGAGAAAGGGGAAATGCTACAGCTTGACAAAAGAGAAAGGGGAAATGCTACAACCTGACAAAAGAGAAAGGGGAAATGCTACAGCCTGACAAAAGAAAAAGGGGAAGTGCTACAATCTGACAAAAGAAAAACGGGAAGTGCTACAGCCTGACAAAAGAGAAAAGGGAAATGCTGCAGCCTGACTGATGAGAAAGGGGAAATACTACAACCTGACAAAAGAGAAAAGGGAAGTGCTACAGCCTGACAAAAGAGAAAAGGGAAATGCTACAGCCTGACAAAAGAGAAAAGGGAAATGCAACAGTCTGACTGATGAGAAAGGGGAAATGGTAAAGCCTGAACAAATGAGAAAAGGGAAATGCTACAGCCTGACCAGTGATATAGGGATAATGCCGGTAAGTCTGACCAAGGGGATAGAGGAAATGCTACATCATGCCCTACAGCCTGATGAGTAGAATGGGCAGTTATAATACAATCTAACCAGTGAGAAAGGGATCAGTGTATTCCCCATGGTGAAACTTGTTGAGAAACCAAGTTCTTATTTCTGCTGCAGAAAGTAACAGAATCTGCCGTACACATTCGCAGTCAGATATCATGCCTCTGTTGCAACTTCTTCACTGTGGCATCTTTTACCAAGACTTCATGTTGACAAGTGCAGGAGTTTATACAACTTTTACAACAGGATCTCAAGAATTAATGGAACTGGCCATCTGAGTTAGATAAGAAGAAAATGCAAAGAAAATAGTGTACTAACACTATCTTGCACCTCCTATAAGAGACATTACAGTCATCAACTTCAAGAAGTGATGCCTAATTCCTTTTGGTCCTGGAAGAAGTGATGCCTAATTCCTTTTGGTCCTGGAAGAAGTGATGGCTGATTCCTTCAGGACCTGGAAGAAGTTATGCCTGATTCCTTCTGGAACTGGAGGAAGGAAGATGGCCAGGTTGATGCTGTGCACATCACCCTCTAGAGAGCAAATAAGTGAAGGACGATATCAGCATTAACACTATATCTTCTATGTGTCTTAATGGTGCAACAGCATTAACACCATATCTTCTATGTGTCTTAATGGTGCAAACCAAGACTATCTTTACTTTAGTATCATGAGTCACTGTTTGAAAACTTGGTAAAGTAGTGCAGTTGGATAATGTGTACACCTGGATTTTTTAACTGTATGTTTTATGTTTGAAATGTTCAAATGACAAAGATTGCTTTTCTCATCAATTTTCTTATCCTTGTGTTTCGATGTTGGTAATCTGTACATGGATGCATCAGCAGCAGGGCATCTTGCTTACAACCAAGAGGCCTACTGGAGAGCTGTTTGGGAGAGTTCCGCAAAGCACAATGAAATGACTGACTGTGTTTCAGTGGAGCAAGTGTGAGATTATGAAGATGAAAGGATTTAATTTTTAGACATTTCATCGCTAACATTCTGACGACTTATACATAACTCTGTTCACTTTTCAAATGTGTGGACCTCTTCCTTCTTTTCTGAGCTAAACAGCAGAACTCAGGGGTTCAGTTTATGGTCATTATGAGCAACATAAAGAGTGCCTTCTGAGTATTTATTTGTGCAACCAAAGTGGGTAGTCTAGCTGGTTTCTTTGTTATCGTCCCAATAAAAAGGTTACATACACATCATTTTAGCAGTGAAAGGCACATTACTAAAAGTAATAAAAATTTATGAATAGAAACCCTGTTTTTTTTTTCTTTATATTTTACAAAATCACTTCTGTTTCTGCTTATATATATATATATATATATATATATATATATATATATATATATATATATGACAAATCCATGCTTGCTCTTAAATAGAGTTAAAAAACTATGCTCTTTTCTGTTGTTATATTCTCAGTATATGCTAAGTCAAATCAAACAGCCATTTCTCCTACATCATTTCTTTAATTTATAATTATTAATTCCAGATTACCTTTTGTTTTCTAATGTCTTGTGTCTTTCATGTCCTGTTTTTGCTTCCTGTGATATACATTTTTTAAATCTTATTTTCTTTAAAATCGTAAAACAGACCACCAACCCTGCGTTCAGACATCCAGAGAATGCTGTTCTGCGGCGTTTTAGTGATTTCTTGGGACTGCATGCCAAACTGGCAGAAAAACATGTGCCTTTAGGAATTATAGTGCCACCCGCCCCTGAGAAGAGTGTCATAGGTCAGTGATAATTTTATTATGTAAGAAGAGTGTCATAGGTCAGTGATAATTTTATTATGTAAGAAGAGTGTCATAGGTCAGTAATAATTTTATTATGTAAGAAGAGTGTCATAGGTCAGTAATAATTTTATTATGTAAGAAGAGTTTCATAGGTCAGTAATAATTTTATTATGTAAGAAGAGTTTCATAGGTCAGTGATAATTTTATTATGTAAGAAAAGTGTCATAGGTCAGTGATAATTTTATTATGTAAGAAGAGTGTCATAGGTCAGTAATAATTTTATTATGTAAGAAGAGTGTCATAGGTCAGTAATAATTTTATTATGTAAGAAGAGTGTCATAGGTCAGTGATAATTTTATTATGTAAGAAGAGTGTCATAGGTCAGTGATAATTTTATTATGTAAGAAGAGCATCATCTTACATCTTGCATCCTTCCTGTACTGTTAAACATCACATAGGTCTCAAATGGTAATTTGCCTAGTTTCCCTGTTTTCGGTGAGCTTTTCAACGTCATCAAGGTATGTTATGCCCACTAAACTGGCCTCTCTTAACAATGTCCTCTTTAGAGTTTCACGTGGTATATCATAGATCAGTGATAATTTTATTATGTGTGAAGAGCATCATAGGTCAGTGTTAATCTTATTATGTATTTACAGTTTTGTGACATATTTATTTTTTATGATATTCAAATGTCAGCATTATTTTTAAAAATATATTATTAACTTATATTGTTAAAAATCATTCCTTTGTTAAAAACTGGCATTTTAATGCTAAAGCTTGTAACAGTCCATGTTTTGGAACCCTTAGATCAGTTCCACTGCAGGTTGGTCTGGTTATAACCAATGTCATTTGTTCAAAAACTATGGGAATAAACTTAAGTTAAAACCAGTTTTTTTGTTTTGTTTTGTTTTTTTTCCTTCCCATAATATTTTTTTTTCAATATTTTTATACAGGAATGACAAAAGTGAAAATGTCCAAGGAAGATTCGGGATCATCAGACTTTGTTGAGAGAAGGCGAGCAGCGTTAGAAAGGTAAGTGATGTTAATCAAGTGTTTGTTTAAAATGTTGTTTAGCACAGCTCCCCACAGGAGCAGCTATATGGTGATGCTGTAACAGATATAAAAATGCGTCCTTTATAATAGAGCTAAGTGAACAATGAAGAAGTTCTGTTTTCCACCATTAGTGGTTACATTTAAAATTAATGTTGCTCTATTGCTAGCACACACACTATTTTTTATTTTGGAATTGTTGAACAAGTATATTTGCTTACCACAAAAACTTAATATGTAACAAGATACAGTATTGTAGGAATGAATGAATGAATGATCTTTATTTTTAAAGGGTAAAGAATTGGGCACGCAGGCCCATCTTACATTCTGCCCTTCATCACTCCATCTTTCATTCTTCCCACACACTCGATTTAATACAAGTATACAAATTAAATTATGGAAAAAAAAACATATCAAAAGAGTGTAAGATTAAACTATTACATTCAAAGTAAAAGAGAAGAAGTAATTAACCTAATAAAATAGCTCTCACATGTGCATACACCCACACACACACACAAAATATACATAAACAAAAATACATTTTCAGTACAGATCTTCTAACATATGTTCTAAAAAAAAAACATTAAGATAATTGCTTACCACATAAAAGAGAAATTACTGGGATGTAACCAAAAATGTAGTCCTGTTATCCCTTAGAGGCACCCCACAGACGGTGCTATTTTCCTTTACCTGATGGCACACAGGAGAGTGACGTGGTCAACACTACACCTGGCTGCCTTTCCATCTTTTCTTCTCCAGTTGGGTGCGTCTGACTAGGCGTGAACCACAGACCTCCACGTAAGAGATGAGCACATTGACCACTACACCACTGAAGCACCTAGGATGTGATAAGGGTTCAGCTTTTTTTTTTTGTTTTTTTGTGTGTGTTAGTGATGGTCTTGAGCGTTGTGTGATTGTGCATTAAGCTTTCAGTAAATTGATTCTGATTGATGACAGCATGAGAAATACCTTTTTATGGCAGGTATCTGAGGAGGACAGCGGTACATCCTGTTCTGGCCAGTGATCCAGATTTCATTGAGTTTTTGGAGAAAGATGGGGACCTCCCGAAGTCCACCAGTACGTCTGCCCTCAGTGGAGCTGGGGTCATGAGGTTGTTTCATAAAGTTGGAGAATCTTTAGAGAAGATCACTTTGAAGGTAGAAGAGAGTGATGAGGTGAGTTTTGTGTATAAAAAAAACACAGTAGTTTTAGTTTCACATTTTGAAAGTCTGTGGTACTAGAGATAAGACACCACCAGTTTGTTTTTTTTTTCAAGACAAGTGTATATAAGAACCTGACAGGTTGTTCTTTACAAATGAAAGATTTCATAGATAATTCCACATTTTCTCATAATACTATATTTTTTTTTTGGTATTATATCAGATTTTTCTTTTACATATTTTGTGAATATTCATTTTGACATATTGCAAGATTGTCTAGATTTTCTCTATTCTTTTTTTCAGACTCTCACACTTGTATTAATTTTATATGTTGTATATGTTTTTATACATTGTAATGTTTGTTTCTCTTTTTTTCATTTTTTGTTTTCCTTTTGTTTTCTCCTTGCTCTCATAACAAGCCAGAAAGATGAATTCTTCCTGATCTTAGCAATTATTTTATTTGTTTTCCATAACAGTTTTAGGTTGTTTTTTTTTTGCAAACATTTTTCATTCTCATACATTTGTAGCATCAACCACAGTCAGCTAGTGCAGTTTATATGATGTAAGGTTATTTGTCATTTGTAGCAGATATTCCTTGAATTAATATTTTTTTCCCCAATCTCATACTGTGACAAATTTATTTATATTTTCAGCTGTAAGGATCACCCATGTTAAGTTTTCTGTACATGTTTTCTGAATATGTGAATTTTTTTTGTTTGTGTGTGTGTAGATAAGTTACACCTGAATTTTCTTTCTCAGAAGTTTTTTTTTCTTTTTCATGAAAGTTCAAATTTTTATTTTTCTTGGAGAGTAGTCAGTGACACAAAATAAGTTTTTATGTCACTGTTCGAAATGAACTGAATATGATATGTTCCATTTGATAGATTGCAGCACAGCTTCCATGTATGGATTTTATGTTTTAAGAATAAATAATATTTGAGAGAGAAGAGAGAAAGGCAGATGATTATGTTGATGATAATGATGGACTGTATGAATTCTTGAAATATAGCATAATTGTTAGAGGACAACATTTAACATCATTTAACATAAATGGCTACGAATTTCGTTATTTTATTCTTTTTTTTTTCTAGTTTTGATTTTGTTACATGTAAAATAAAATATTTAATTTAAACAAAAGAAGAAATAAAAGTCCTCACAGGCAAAGTCTTGGCAGGAGTTTGAATTTGAAACACCTGCCAGCTGAAAGTTAAGGGCTTCATGTGATTATTCTGGAATATCTTGGTAAAGAAAAATGTGCTCCTTTTCTTGCCAACAATGGTTTTTGTCTCCTTTTGATCAATCATGCTCACAGTCATGGGGTTTATACTTCCATAACTATTTTTGCTCACACATCCCACGATCCCCTTCGGACCAGTGGCACCAAGAAGTGGAGGTAATCATACTTTTTTTTTTTTTTCCACTGTGAGATGGTAACCTTTGACCTTAATGTTATTCCCCAATGATTGGCATGTTTCATTGTTTGCAGAACAAGTATTTGCAGGAACATTTTGTTGTGAACAAGCAAAGTGCCTTATATATGCTTGCTACCCATAAAAAAAAAATGATGTACGCACATTTATACAAGAATTAGCTTTTGTAATGTGTTATTTTGATCTCATATGTGTTGTAATTACTTTTCACCAACATGTGTATTTATTGCAGTGGAATCTCATTAGTAGATTTTCTGCAGGAATTGAGAATGTGTTAAGCAGAATACACGAAACTTTTCATGAAGGTGCCAAGTGATCAGAATAGTGGGAAGCAGTGTTTAACGCTGTAAAGATTGAATTTTCAGTAGAGTGATAATGCAACAGAGTGTATGATTACCCTAAAAAAAAGTAGTAAACAAGGCACTTTAGACACAAGAAAAAGAAAAACTGTAAGAGAATGATCATGATTTGAACTGCAAATTCTAGTAAAACAAGCAAGTGCTTACCCACGAGAGGACAACTCACTATTAGTTCAGATACCTTTCTTCCCTGCTGGAGTTTTTATTTTGAGTCATGGTCACTTTCTTACTTTTTTCTCCTATTTTTCTCTCTCTCTCTCTCTCATGTCTTAAGTATTTTGTCAGTAATTTTTCAGGTCTAATCATACATACTTTGTCCTGTCACTTCACTGTCCACAAGCCGAGATATTTCCAGTTTGGTAAATTATCTTTCAGCTTGTAGTTTCATAATACAGCAACAGAAAAAAAAAAGAAGACAAAAGATGAGAAAGCAAGTAAATATATTGAAAATTTTCAAATGTTGAAAGTTAATAACTCGTTAACTGTAAATTCATTTTGAGATTTATAACGAGTTGTGTCTTCTGCTTTAACTGTGTCAAGAACAACTATTTGAAATCGCAGCTTTCTGAAAATCAGCATTCTAGAACCAGAAATGTACTAATGGGATTACATTTGTTTACCGTATGTTGTGGAATACACTCAACTTTCATTTCACTTTTTTTCTACACAATGAAACATGAAAGAAGTCTGCAGGATGGCATGTGCAGGTGAATATGTCTTCTTTCTTCACTTTTCTGGCACATATATATCAGTTTTTCTTGTATGTCAACTATTCTTTCTGTCTATGGATGTTAAAAAGTGCATGATTTTTGGATAAAAGTAGCTTCTGCTGTCCTGAAAATTCTAATTCTACTTGGGAATTTTGCATTTATTTCCACTTGTAAAGAAGAAGCAAGTGCCAAGTGTTAGTAGTACATTACCATCACATTAAATGCTTTTTTTTTTTTATCCTTCAGATTGTGGTAGAGAAGAAATTTTTCAGTGGCATGAAGTTTTTTCTGTTCACTTCCTTTAATTTTGGTGGATTCTTAGGCCCATAACTCGTGTCTTGTTTTTATTTTGCTTATGGAGGGCAGATGTATTCCAATGAGTCCCATGGACAGATATTCTCCAGTTAGAGACAGTTTTCCTCAACACAGCGTCCTGAGCATAATTTTCCTCTCAGCACAGCGTCTTGAGCATAATTTTCCTCTCAGCACGGTGTCCTGAGTTTCCATTTTAAAATCTGGTTTGACTAGAGGGCAGCAGCCTTGGGGAATAGAACCTGCCACCTTCAGTTCCAGAAACTGTGTTGCAACTGGCTTGGCCACTCTCGTGCTAATGAAAAGTATAAATGATTCATATTTGTGTTCTCAAAGTTGCATTTTCGCAGTTGGAGTCCATCAAAAAGTTGTTGATATTGCTTGTCTTAGAAGTGGCCCTGATGATGCTCAATTGTGCCTTTTTGAAAAAAAAAACCCAACTTTCTAGGCACTGCTGGAGCAGACATGTTACATACAAGTGACATATGTACAAACATAAGTTGTATATGTCTTTATCGTGTGAAATATACGAAAGATTTCAGTGTTGTTACCTGTTAGAAAAAATGAATACAGATGAACTGGTTAATGTTGTCAGTCCTCATGTGTTCTTTTTTTTACATTCTTCTCATTCCCCTGTATCTGTTTCTGTTACACGTGTGCCTGATATTGTTCATGTTAATAAGCAGAAGAAAGGAATATATTTCATGAACAGAAAAGAAGAACAACAAAATAATTGTTGAAACAACTGGAATTAAAAAACATAAGTAATAAGAAACAACAGTGAGACAGTTGAAGTATATTTGCGTGTATTTAGAAACATAATACTGTACTGAAATTCATTGTGGAAATAAAGTTAAAAAAAATAAAAAAGAAAAAGTTTGAGGGTAGCAGCTGGATAAAGATGGACAGAATTCATCTTATTCAAGTGAATAATCCTAGAAGGAGACTGAAGTTAAATGAATATTCATAGGATCCAGTGTCCACTGAGGACATGGCACAGGTTGTCATCTGTGGAGTCCCAAGTCTTTCATCCTTTTCATATTTAAGTAAACTGGATAATTCATAGCCTACTTGGGACATGGTATAGGTTGATTTATTTTACATCTTTGGAGCTCAGGCCTTTATAATTTCCATTTTTGGTGTGCTCCTTTCATGCTCTGTATCAGTTCTTGTTAAAATTCACATAACCTCTATGTGTTGGTATTTGTGTGTGGTTGTGCACATCCAAGTATGCATGCTAACTCTTTGTCTTCTTTTATTCCTGTTTTGGTTCATTCAGTGATTTCTTCATGACCAAATCATCCTACTGTACATACCCTCTCAAAGTGGCATCTTTCTGATATGTCCCTGTCAGAGTGTTCTGTGCGTGACCTGTCAGGACAAAAGAAACCTTAAGACAGCAAATTAAATTTTGAGATAGTGATGCAACAAGAAAGTTTATTAAAAACTTCTCTGTAATGATGAAGAAAAAAAGTATTGATTAAACCTTCAACAATTTGGTTAAAACATTGCGTATGTCTTAAACTGTGCTCAGTTGATTTTGCATAAATAAATGGTCACTGACATAAATCACAGAGACCCTTTACTAGTCAAATCAAGTACAGCATGTTACATGACATGAATTGATTAAACACATCATGAAACTCATTGGGGGAAAAAAATGTAGCAGCATTTCACAAAACATTGCAGTTTTAAAGCATTTTGACTGCTTATGAGAATTTTGTTTAACTTACAAGCTTTATAAAATAATGATAGAGAGGCTGAATTGAAGAATGAAATAAGATTCTCAGAATTAGATTCTCCCTTATACTGAAGATTTTTACCACTTATTTGAATATGTAAATGCCATCTAAAGGGGTTTTTTTTTTGTTATGGCAGGTCACATTAAAGCATAATTAAATTTACTGATTTGTTTGTTGTTTAGAGCATGGCTTTTTTTTCTATACTAGCATTGTATTTCCTTTTTTTCTCCATAAAATTAACTGAATGTATTGATCTGAATTGTTTGCCCGCATGTGTAAAGCCCTGTGCTATTGCCAGTGCATTATTAGTTTATGAATGATATCGTTCTGTCATTCATGTGCTCATATTTTTTTTTTCTTGTTGCCAAATATTTGAACATCGACACCATGTGTCAGAGATGGTATGTTATACATATCACTTAATGTCATGCTGTTATAATTTGATTGCATCATAAATGTTGTTAACATTTATTTTATATCACATAAAACTATCTTACATCCTTCCTGTGCCATTAAATGCATGGCAGTTTTGCTGTTTTTGGCGAGTTTTTCAACCCCATCAAGGAATTTTATGCCTATTAATTTGGCCTCTTTTAACAATGTCCTCTTTAGAGTTTCACATGGTCAACCTCTTTTTCTTCAGCCTGTTATGTTCCACTTGATAGCTTGTTTTGGGATTTTCTGATTATTTCTTATATATATATATATATATTACCGACATACGTCAATCTTTTTTTTTTCTGATCACCCATGAGACAGGCTGTTCACTCATCTGCCTTATCTCTGTGTTGTTCTTGAATTTGTTCCACTTTATACTGAGTATTTTCCTTAGGCATTTGTTTTCAAAAGAGTCTAATTTGTTGTCTAGTTGTTTTCCAGTTTTCTCGTGCATAAATGAGGGTTAATATTACATTTGAATTGAATAATCTTAGCTTGGTTGTTGTGCTTTTAACTTTTGAGTGCAGTAAAGCTATAACAACACTTAAATAGTTAAAGAGTGGGGAAAAAAGTCCCATCGTACTTACATTTAGTTTTGTTGAATAGAAAGTAAAAAAGCTATGTGACCATGGCATTCAAATCAGCAGATATTGATGTGAACATTGAATAAAGAATTAAGAATGATGACATCAGTGAGGAACAGCATGTCAGGGAGTTAATGAGGGTGATGGCATATCAGGGAGTTGCTGAGGGAGACAGTGCATATCAAGGAGTTGATGAGGGGGACAGTTCATCAGGAAGTTGATGAGGGTGACAGCATATCAGGGAGTTGTTGGGGGGGACATTTCATCAGGAAGTTGATGAGGATGACAGCATATCAAGGAGTTGATGAGGGGGACAGCATATCAGGTAGTTGTTGAGAGGGACAGCATATTAAAGAGTTGATGGGAGGGACAGCATGTTGTGTTTTTATGCACAGATTATTTCATTAGTCCAGCTACCACCATAGACTTTTAAAAAAATCAAATACATTGAAAGAGCATAGATAAGATGAGTAAAACTGATATTCAGCATGAACTTAGGCATGAGGAAACACCAGTTAGAACCTAATTGTGGTTTTTAGACATCAGTGTACTAAATAATTTATGTCCATCAGACTGGGCTGTAATCATCAGCCCTTTTTATATTGTTCACTTCTTGGTGTGTGGTTCATGTCTTTTAGTCCTGGATCCATTATAATCTGGCAAGTTCAAATGTTTTTTTTTTTTGTGTGTGCATACTTTGTGTCTGCTGAACAACTATTCAGGTGACAGTTTCTGAGCACCTTCACAGAATAGTTTATTAATTTTTGATCAGTTCATTTCCAGCATTTCTTTGTTTCTAAGGTCTGCATGTTATTCTAATTGACTTTATTGGAGTAGATAGTTGTTCAAGAAATTGAAATTGAATTTGCAGCTAACTAATTATAAGCATCTGTCACAAATATATATATTGTTAAAAAAAAGAAATGCAACACTACTGTAGTCGTAATGGACACCAAATTTCAAATTTGTATCAAAATGTTATTTTAAGGAATTAATGTTTCAATCTTAGCATGAAGAAACTTTAATAACAATGAAATGATTTCATTAAATTTGGTTTGGGCTTTTATTCTTTGCGACTGAGGCCTCCGTTTCAGTAAGGTGTATGGCCTCCTCTGGCCTGTATCAGAGAACGACATCTTCTTGACATGAATCTGATTAGCTGTTGGATCTGTTGTTGTGGGATGGCTACCCACTCTTCCCGCAGTGCAAAAGATGACTGTTGGAGATTGGTTGACGCCATGTCTTGCTGTGGACTTATCTGTTGAGTTCCCCATAAGTATTCTATTGGGTTCATGTCTGATGACATGGATGGCCACGGAATGGTCTGGGCATTGTTGTCAGCGAGGAACTGGGTGGTGAGTTGTGCCACATGAGGTCGAGTGTTATCCTGCTGAAAAATCAACCCTGGTGCAGCCAGAAGTGGAAGGACGTGAGGACGAAGAATTTCAGCGATGTATCGTTGGGCGTTCAGGCATCCTTCAATTTCCCATGAAGTTGATCGTCCCCCACACACCAGTACACATCCACCAACATGTGGAGGAGCCGTATCCACGCAGTTGGGGTAGCGCTCATGGACTCTGTGGTAAACTCTTCTCCGTCTGTCGTGTCACTGGAGCAAAAAGCATGGTGATTCATTACTAAACCAAACCCTTCTTCAATCATCTGCAATGGTCCATTGACAGTGCAGGTTCACCTGCTGCAGTCAGTTCTGGTGATGCCGGTCCGCAGGAACAGGACCTCTGTAGGATCTTCTAGCCCAAAGACAAGCATCGTGCAGCCAGTTCCTGATCATTTGATCTGAAATTCAACGAGGTTCTGTCATTGACTGGACTGTTGAGGAGGCAGATGCAAATCGATTCCTGAGGTGACGCAGCCGTATGAAGTGGTCTTCGGCAAGAGTTGTGACTGTGGGTCTTCCACTGCGCTGCCAGTCTGCAACTGAGCCAGTTTCTTGAAATCGTCTCCGAAGGCGACTAATGGTGCTTCTAACCACATTAAATTGTCTGGCCACTACACTTTGTGACTGTCCAGTCTGTAAACGTCCAATGACGAGTCGTTGTTCTGTAGTGAAATGAGCCATACTTGCGAATTGAATTTTCAAATTAATTGATTTGAGGAGCATCAATCTTTTATAGGCATTCAGTAACATGGTCAGTGAGTTTTGTGTTCAGTAAGTTTCATGGGATTCTTGTGAACCTGTCATGAGTTATTGTCAAAAATGCTGTTTTGACTAATGTCGGTTTTCTATGCTCATGAATCATCTACTGACTACAGGCCAGCATGTGAAGTTAATGTCCAAGTGAACGTTTCAGGCAATTTGACCTTGTCTGATCAGCAAACTTCAGTATAAATCGCAACATCGTGTTTGTTGTGTTTCTGTTTTTGAACAGTATAGTATGAAAACATATCTCAGGGCACATTCTCTGTTTCAGTTGTCCATATGAAGTAGAAAAAAAAATCACTACTTTAAATTTGTCTTCAAAAATCAATCTTTTTAGGACAAGATAACCATTTTTACTGTAGCTACTCTAGTTTTATACGTTTATTTCAAAGCATAAGGAAAAGTGAGTTTGCTGCCTGGGCATATGTGAAGGAACTCTTTTTGTCTCTCAGAAATATTTGTCAATAGTTAGTTTTAAGTGAAGTTAGCTGATGTATCAGATGCGAGTGTGACCTAACTGCTAGTGACCTTCATTTGAAAGTTAAATGAGAGCGATAATCTCTGACCTTTCTTGACTTATATTTCAGCATGGTTAAAGTAGGGTTTTTTTTTTTCTTTTTACACAAAAATTTCACATATATATCATAATCAAATTAAAACGTCACATTTGGGCAATGGCCATAGAGAAAATATAACAAAATAATTAAAAATCAAGAAAAATGTTATTGTTTTAAGTAATGGTCACGAATAATAATCCTGTAGTTTTATTTGCATAACTCTGCAATGAATGTTCATTCTTGTTAGGCAGTTCAGATTTAAGAAGGAAGAACATGTTCATGTTTATGCTCGTTGTTATTGCTTGCTGTATATTTATTATGTTTCCCTGTATGTCATTTTAACAATTGTAATGTTTCCATATGCATCTTTGTTGCCCTGTTTTTTTGTTGCTGCATCTGTTGTAATTGATTAAGATGCTGGATACATTGGCAGTTCTGTTGTGTTTCTGTAAGTTAAATACAAGGGTGAGTCAAAAAGTAACCCCTAATCGGGGGGGGGGGGGGAATATTGAAAAATATATGAAAAAAACTTGAGGGCTAGGTCAGAAACATGTTTTAATATATTTTTTTCAGTGGTTACATCCCTTGATTTGCAGTTATGTTTTTAAAATTTTGCCTTTGTATATAAAAAGTAGTTAAAATATTAAAAATTATTTTAAAATGCCCATGCAAACAGACAAGCATTGATACAATTACAAAGATTTCGTTTCCTCCATGCAACAAGAAAAGCTGATGGAAAGAAGTCAAGTCAAGAGTAGGAAAGGCAAAAAACGGCTTTTTTTCTTATGTGGATAAGATACTTACATACAAGACTGCATCCTCGGAATGAGAAAAAAATGAGTATTACATTGCTATATCAAGCCAATATTAATTTGTGCTTTAAAGATTTATGGAACAGAAGTTGGAGGCAGTAGAGATGTGGTTTTGTAGGAAAATGCAGTGCGTAGACTGAATAGCCTGTAAAAACAAGTGAAAAGTTTTCCCAGATAAGTTGCAGAACAGAAGCTAATGGAAGCCAAAAGGGAAAAGAAATACTAAGGCCACACAAAATGGAGATGCTTGATTTTCTGTTGCTGTTGACATTGCAAATAACAAAGAAAAGTAACAGTAAAAGTGACTTTTGCATCATTGTGAGAAATTTTACTTTTATTGTGCTATGCAGTTACATTTTTAACTTTTTTCACTCCTGGATTAATTTCCATGCTCTGCCAGATTAGATTTTGATGAGAAATTATGGTAGAAAAAGGGTGAAATAAAGTTACTCTAGAATTTAAATAAATGGGTTGGATAGAAATCTGGTACTTTTAATTAATTGAGACTTTGCCAAAATATCATTCTGAGCATAGATTAGCACAGTTTGCAGGATCTACTGACACTGGCAGTGATGTTTTGAAGTGAAAGAATTAAAGAAAATGAAGCAAGACTGTCAGGATATTTAATTTATAGAACTAAGCTATTGCATCTTGGCGGGGAGTGATGTATTGTGCAAAATTACAGACAATGGGGAATTTATGTAATTCATGTAGTTGTTTGGTTGCAAAATGTGTAATAGCACTTAAATAATGATTGCATCTGCATCTGAATGTTTGTCCTAGAAGAAAAAATTTGAACTTTTTAATAAGTAAATGCTGTTATGAAAGATTAATAGTATGTTTTTTTTTTTTCTTTTTACACAAAAATTTCACATATATATCATAATCAAATTAAAACGTCACATTTGGGCAATGGCCATAGAGAAAATATAACAAAATAATTAAAAATCAAGAAAAATGTTATTGTTTTAAGTAATGGTCACGAATAATAATCCTGTAGTTTTATTTGCATAACTCTGCAATGAATGTTCATTCTTGTTAGGCAGTTCAGATTTAAGAAGGAAGAACATGTTCATGTTTATGCTCGTTGTTATTGCTTGCTGTTTATTTATTATGTTTCCCTGTATGTCATTTTAACAATTGTAATGTTTCCATATGCATCTTTGTTGCCCTGTTTTTTTGTTGCTGCATATGTTGTAATTGATTAAGATGCTGGATACATTGGCAGTTCTGTTGTGTTTCTGTAAGTTAAATACAAGGGTGAGTCAAAAAGTAACCCCTAATCGGGGGGGAAAAATATTGAAAAATATATGAAAAAAACTTGAGGGCTAGGTCAGAAACATGTTTTAATATATTTTTTTCAGTGGTTACATCCCTTGATTTGCAGTTATGTTTTTAAAATTTTGCCTTTGTATATAAAAAGTAGTTAAAATATTAAAAATTATTTTAAAATGCCCATGCAAACAGACAAGCATTGATACAATTACAAAGATTTAGTTTCCTCCATGCAACAAGAAAAGCTGATGGCAGAAGTCAAGTCAAGAGTAGGAAAGGCAAAAAACGGCTTTTTTTCTTATGTGGATAAGATACTTACATACAAGACTGCATCCTCGGAATGAGAAAAAAATGAGTATTACATTGCTATATCAAGCCAATATTAATTTGTGCTTTAAAGATTTATGGAACAGAAGTTGGAGGCAGTAGAGATGTGGTTTTGTAGGAAAATGCAGTGCGTAGACTGAATAGCCTGTAAAAACAAGTGAAAAGTTTTCCCAGATAAGTTGCAGAACAGAAGCTAATGGAAGCCAAAAGGGAAAAGAAATACTAAGGCCACACAAAATGGAGATGCTTGATTTTCTGTTGCTGTTGACATTGCAAATAACAAAGAAAAGTAACAGTAAAAGTGACTTTTGCATCATTGTGAGAAATTTTACTTTTATTGTGCTATGCAGTTACATTTTTAACTTTTTTCACTCCTGGATTAATTTCCATGCTCTGCCAGATTAGATTTTGATGAGAAATTATGGTAGAAAAAGGGTGAAATAAAGTTACTCTAGAATTTAAATAAATGGGTTGGATAGAAATCTGGTACTTTTAATTAATTGAGACTTTGCCAAAATATCATTCTGAGCATAGATTAGCACAGTTTGCAGGATCTACTGACACTGGCAGTGATGTTTTGAAGTGAAAGAATTAAAGAAAATGAAGCAAGACTGTCAGGATATTTAATTTATAGAACTAAGCTATTGCATCTTGGCGGGGAGTGATGTATTGTGCAAAATTACAGACAATGGGGAATTTATGTAATTCATGTAGTTGTTTGGTTGCAAAATGTGTAATAGCACTTAAATAATGATTGCATCTGCATCTGAATGTTTGTCCTAGAAGAAAAAATTTGAACTTTTTAATAAGTAAATGCTGTTATGAAAGATTAATAGTATGTTTTTTTTTTTTGGCACAGTGTTACGTTAACTGATAACAGCTTATTTTCGGCTTTTATGTAATATATAGATGGCAGCCTGGTTATTGTATTCAGTTGGCTGAATGGTTAGGTGCTCGGTCTTCTGGTAGTATCAGTTTCAAGTCCCAGCAGCAGGGATTTTTTTTCACCTCAGGGTCCACTCAGCCTCTAAAAATGGGTATCAGAGAATTCTGGGAAAATAAATGTGGGCAGGTGTGATGCTGATCACATCACAGTTTCATGTGCCAGTGGTCTTGGAAATATGAATCTAACACCATATCCCTAATATGCCATAATGGCATGGAGATGAGCATTTTACCTTTTTTTTTGTACCTATATAATGTAATGAGCTTAAAATAAGAGCTTAAAATAGAAAAGCAGTGAGGGCTAACTAAGTGTCTAAATTGCACAGAGTTTAATTTCTGTCTGCCTTGCAAAGGGCTAAGAATTCAAATCTCAAGTGATGAAATTTTCCCACAAGTCCTTGATATCCAGGATGGTTAGATCAGATCTGTCCTCTGAAAAGTTGAGAATATCATCCTGTGTGATGAGGTGCACTAAACTGCATCCACATACTACTATCAGTGTATTGAGAGAAAACAGAATATTCGTGTCATTGTCTGTAATGTCATATAACTTAATTGTCAGTTCCATTTGTTTTGGATTTGACTGAATCTGTTGTACACAAAAGAAGAAATCAACTGTTTTATCATCTGTTCCTTCTAGTTAAGAAATTCATTGTGCTTTTGATTCAACTCTCTGTGATATGCAGTTGAGACTTATAGGAGATACAGTGTTAGTGCCCATATTTTCCATGACCTGTTGATACATTAGAAATAAATGTGGGATGTGTCACTGATGTGGGTTGTATTAATCCTAGCAACCTTACTTTATGTAAGTGAAGGAGGACCTTGGTGCTGTTTCTATAGCTGACTCAACTAGGGTGCCTCCAGTGAGCCTTTGCTGTGAGAGATTACTCCACTAGAAGTTCTCAGTCCAAGACACTGCTGGACATATATGAGCTTCACGCAGTCTAAGAATAGAGAGGGATAGCTTTTGTATGAAAGAAATGACTTTTGTTTACAGTATAGTCAGTCATTTCTTTTGCCAGTTAGGACTGACAGAAATAAATGTCATTTATTAGTCCTTCTAGGCATGTGTATTGTGTATTGTGCAGTCCAGTTTCTAAAAAAGTCCTCAGTTTTTTTGTTTTGTTTTTTTTAATCATAGAATCACAAGGTGAATGAAATAGCTGCTGGTGAATATTCAGTCAGTCAGCTGGGTCATCTAGAGTAGATGAGAAATGAGATTTCTCTAATTTCTCTTAGACATTTAGTCACATTATTCCCAAATTTCCCATGAAGGATGTTAGGTGTGTGCTCTACCACCTAAACAGCTTCATATTTTTTCCAAATTTTTGTCTGTCACATCAGACTTATAAAATTAAACCCCTTGTCTTATATGTATTTTTTAAAGTTCATATTTCTTGTAAATAATGTTCGCTGTCCATACTAAATGTGTACCCGTCTGTATAATCTTTTGACTCTAGCCACCGGCTCACTGGGGAATAAAAAGTTTTTAATGTTGCTCTTCCAGTGTACATTTTAATATGTCTTCTACAGATTTTTTTTTTAAAGATTTCTTTTACTGAAGCCATATTCAGGTTTTCCTCAGCTTTTCATATCCAGTTCTTCTACATGGGTGAAAACTTTTCTTAATATTTCTACCCTGAAGGAACTAGTGAAATAGTTTTATGGTCTCAAGGACCCATGTTTAAAAATTAGTATTATCTACATATCATAATGCATTAGTGTGTTCATTTAGGTGTAGATATAATAATATTTCATTAACATTGTCAGTGATGTACAGAGGTTGGTATAAGAGCCAATAGTGTTGCAGAAAATGTTTTGTTTAATTTTTTTTTTTCTCCCAGTAACAATATCTTGTTGAACCCCTAGTGTCACCGTTTGAGAAACCTTGTTTTTAGGTCATTTTTACAATGTGTGGATCATTTCTTGTGACGAATCACAAGAATCTTCTGATTAGTCATTTTCACTTAATGAAGAAGGACTCTCTTGTTTTGTCTCAGAATTTTCTGATGTTTATTTTTTTTAATGTCGTAATTGCTGATTATCGAGAGCTTATACAATAAATATTTTTGTGCTGACATTTGCTTGGTGTATCATTCCTAGTGGTTTGAGGAGAAGCAACAACAAGTGGAAGCCCTGGACCAGCAGTTGAGGAAACTACATTCCAATATTGAGATCCTTTCACAACATCGCAAAGGTTTGTTTGGAAATACCTCATTTTACCAGTCTTATTATGCTTTTGTATTAATTCTGTTAGATTTTTTAAAAAAATTGTTTTAGACTTCTGGATAAAATTCCTTGTTTCGTTGAATTAAACTTCTGGTGATGTCCTGTTTTCCTGTTTATTAGCTGAATGCCACATGTCCAGTGAAATCTGGTGTGTTTCACTCTCTCTAGCAAATATTCTTCATCTTCAGAAGCTACAGCTACTTGGGTTGACTGGGTGGTTGTGACAGCAATGTCTCACAGCCTTCACTGTGAGAGGGTAGGTGACTGTAGCCTGACCCACTTCTCCACTCTTGTCACATTCATTAGGCTGTGCTGAAGATTTATTTCATCACAAAGGCAAAAAGGATGAAGCAACAACTGAGTTTGTGTAGCTGAACATCTGAAGAATAAAACATCTAAAAGGTGTTAACTATCCAGCAGTGTCTGGTTGCTGAGGAGTTTAATATTATTTTAAAACTGAAGTTTTGAACAATTTTATATATGTCTTACATCCTTCCTGTGCCGTTAAACATCACTTAGGGCTCACATGGTAGTTTGCAAAGTTTTCCTGTTTTCGGTGAGCTTTTCAACCCAATCAAGGGATGTTATGCCCACTAAACTGGCCTCTCTTAACAGTGTCCCCTTTAGAGTTTCATGTGGTTGACCTCTTTTTCTTCAGCCTGTTATGTTCCACTTGATGGCTTGTTTTGGGATTCTCTGACTGGTTCATCTCATCACATGACCGACATATGTCCATCTCCTTTTTCTGATCACCCATGAGACAGGTTGTTGTTTGCTCATCTGCCTTATCTCTGCATTGTTCTTGAATTCATTCCACTTTATACTGAGTATTTTCCTTAGGCATTTGTTTTCAAAAGAGTCTAATTTGTTGTCTATTTCTGTAGTTGTTTTCCAGCTTTCTCATGCATAAATTAGGGTGGATATTACATTTGAATTGAATAATCTTATTAATATAAAAGATTTCTGTTTTATAAATCCTTCCTACAGAGCTGAGCGTGAGTACAGCAATCTTTGCAAAGAGTGCAGCCATGCTGGGGAACATAGAGGAACATACAGCATTGTCTCGAGCACTGTCCCAGCTGGCAGAGACTGAGGAGAAAATAGAGACGTTGCATAAGGAGCAGTCTGAGGCAGATTTTTTCATTATGGCTGAGATGATGAAGGATTATGTAGCACTGATGGGAGCTGTTAAGGTATTAACTTTTTTTCTGGTTGAGAATGCTTGACCTGATTTTAAGCTGCTCTTGGTGAATTATTCTCTCTTGCTGAATGAAGGAAATCACTGTGTTAAATCTTCACAGGGTGTACTGAACAAAGTGAGCTAAAGCCATCATTTGCCAGGATTTTTCTGCAAGCTCAGGCCACACAGTCAATTCCTGTACCTTTTCAGCCAGAATGTAGTAGAGCATCCTCTTGCAAGTGCAATATGGGAACGCTGAGCAAGGCCTTGACTGGTTTTGATCTACTGATCAGAACAGTAGCTTTATCTTTATATTCATGAGATGAGACACACTGGTTCTGTTAATCCTTGCATAAACTAAATCACAATCACTGTCCCATTTTAGCTATTAATTAATATTTTATAAGCAACAAAGAAAAATAGGGAAGCACATAGAGAAGGAATTGCATCAGTTTTAAAAAAGGTAGAGCATGGTTTCTCAACTCTTTAACAGCAGCCACCTGCATGTTTAGATCCTGGTTTCTCTGAAATTTGGCACAACTCCTAAGAAGAAACCTTAAGTGTAGAGAATGTTTGATGCTGATTTTTTGAGCCAGTTGAACATCAGAAAGACTGAGGAACATACAAGGAATGTTTTGATGATCTGAGAATAGTTGGCCTATACATTTTTGAAGGAGCATGAAACATTCAGAAGGTCATAGTCTTAACAAGAAAAAAAATCAACACGTTTAAATGAATAATAGTGGCAGAAGTACACCAGAAGTAATAAATATAAAGCATATTTTCACATCAGTAATAATCAGAGTGAACAGTCTTTATGACAAAACAAAGGAAAGAAACAGTATCATTCTATCCAGCATTTATAAATATACAGTCCTTTCAACAAATGAGAGGAAGTTTAAAAAAAAAAAAGAGAGATGGAAATGATCAGAAGAAGATGTAATAAAGACTTTGAAACCATTCTTGAGTATGGAGAGGCAGATAGCATAGAAAGGAATGAAGTACAAGACTTTGCAAAAGCTCAATATTCCATCAGGTTACATTTTTGTAATTTTGTGATTTTGTTGAATGAATAAGAAGGAAAAAACACTTTCAGCTTACTTTAGCTGTTACGAGACAGGCGGATTGGAGAAGTTACTGTTTAACAATTATAAGACAACCATTACAAGATAAATGGGAAAAGAAGTTGCTTTTTAGCTGTTACAAGAGAGGAGGGCAGAGAAGTTACTCTTTAGCTGTTACAAGACAGGTGAATGGAGAAGTTGCTCTTTAGGCATTACAAGACAGGTGGGTGGAGAAGTTGCTTTTTAGCTGTTACAAGAGAGGTGAGCAGAGAAGTTATTCTAGCTGTTACAAGAGAGGTGGGCAGAGAAGTTACTCTTTAGCCATTACAAAACAGATGAGTGGAGAAGTTGCTCTTTAGTTGTTACAAGACAGGTGAATAGAGAAACTACAAAAAAAAAAAAAAAAGGTATTAAATGAAAATCTGTTTGACTGCTGATGAGGATAACTATTGCCTGCTTAGGCAGTCACACATTGTATTTTTTAAATGTCATTTCTTCCTTATTTGTTCATTAGTAAAACTAACTCTTCATAATCTTTCAGCTGTATCTTACCTGTAGACTTGCAGAACTTCATTATTTTTCTTTTTCTAAATTGCAACTATATATTTGAGAAATTATTTGTTCATAACAAACTATGAAGTATTTTTAATATTTTCACGTTTTTTTTCTCCATCTTCAACGGGTCAGATTTTGTTGCATTTTCTTTTAATCAGTTATTGAGAATGAAGACTTCTGCTAATTATGTTTTTTCTCTTTGTTTGTTTCCAGGACAAAACTATGCCTCTGTTGCTGTTTTTTCTTAGTGTTTATTTTCATGCAAAATGTACCTCAGTGTTGTGTGTGTATATGTGTGCTTACACAACCTCTGTAAAAATTTTTTTTTTCTTGTTCAGGATGTCTTTCATGAGAGGATTAAGACATACAAAATGTGGAAGGATGCTGAGACCACGCTGGGCAAGAAGCGCGACAACAAAGCAAAGCTGGAAGCACAGAACAAGATGGATAAGATTTCACAAGCCCAGGCGGAAGTGACAGAGGTTTGAATTAAGTCATGTTTTTTTTTTTTTTGTGTTCATCCGCCATGGACTTGAAGCAGGAGCACTGTAATCACGGATCTGACTTACACTTGATATCCCAGTTTTCCCTCCGTCTTCTGACAGTTGTGTCAGTGATGCATTCCCATGTGTCTCAGCATGCAGGCAGATATTTTTACTTGAGTGCAGTTTTCAGAGTAACTAGCTTTACAAGCACATTTCTGAAAACAAATGCCTAAGGAAAATTCTCAGTATAAAGTGGAACAAATTCAATAACAACGCAGGGATAAGACAGTTGAGCACACAACAACCTGTCTCATGGATGATCAGAAAAAAGCAGATGGACATATATCAGTCATGTGATGAGAAGAAACAGTCAGAGAATTCCCAAAATAAGCTATTAAGTGAAACACACCAGGCCAAAGAAAAAGAGGTTGACCATGTGAAACTCTAAAAGAGGACATTGTTAAGAGAGGGCAATTTAGTGGGCATAAAATCCCTTGATGGGATTGAAAAGCTTGCCAAAAACAGGAAAATTTGGCAAACCGGCATGTGAGCCTATGTGAGATTTAACAGCACAGGAATGATGTAAGATAAGGTTTATAACCGGGTTGGCCAAAAGTGAAGAAGCAATGGGGGCAGAACCACACAACTGTCAGTCTGAGAAAATATGTTGTGATCAGTTCATCAACTTACTCCCTCATACATAACTTTAGTTGCTTGCATCAATGTTTTTCTTCATTTAAAAGAAACTATAACATTATATCATCTGCAGCTAGAAGAATAGATTATTAGCACAGTGTGTAAGGTCTCATTCAGCTTATATGATACAAAAAGCAGTATATGCAATATTCCCTCTAAGCTGTGCAACAGTGTACCCATGCATAAAAAAAAAAAATCATGCTATGCACACAATTCTATATGTCATGCAAATAAAAGAAAGAAAAACTATACATTTATTTTTCAATTTCCTGATGTTACTCTGCTGTACAGTAGCACATGAGTTTGTTTGCCTGATTTCATTTGATTTGAACATTATTTTTTTATATCAGAGCTTTAATCTGTACTTTGTAATTTGATATTGCAGTGCACATTTTTACACAATTTTTTATGAGAGTATATCTGCACATTGGTTAAAAATTTAGTGCATGAACTGCAAAAACTCTAAAGGCACCTTGACTATGTCAGGACAAAAATCCAGCACAGAAGTATATTAAAAACTACTTCAGATACTGAATTACCAGCATAGAAATAAAGTAGACAGAATGACGAACATTAAAATGTGCCAAAAGAACTGAAGACATTTTATAGCTAACATAGACACAAGTCTGACAGAACTTAGGTTGAGGAACTGCAGAAAAGGAACACAAAGTGATGAAGGGCTTCACAGAAACAGAGTATTGTACATATCTAGTGAAAGAGTTAATTAATTTGTTAATTTTTTAATAAAACTGTATGTTAAAAAATACTGATGCTTGTTCAGTTGGTCACAGCCAGTCTCTGTCTTGCTAATCTGTTGATTCCTCGCATGAAACTTTTCAGTGGGAAGAGAGAGTTGAGAAGGGCCAAGAGGACTTTGAGAAAATTTCCAAGAATATTAAGAAGGAGATGGCCAGGTTTGAGAAACTGAGAGTTGCTGATTTCAGGGACAATGTGATCAAGTACCTGGAGATTCTGATGGAAAATCAGGAAAAGGTGAGTCATTGCTGTCCTATCTCTTTGAAGGAAGAGAAAGTATCAGTTATTTTATACTTCCTGTCCTTCTCATCTAATTGTGGAGCATAAGATAGACATCTCCCAGTCAGACTTGCCAAGAATAAACCATCAGAAGTAGATTGTAATTACTTTTGCCTCTTTGGTTTTTTTTTAAAAAAAATTTTTATGTCCCTCAAGATCTTCATCTCTCTCTTAGATCTAGATGGCTGTCATGTTGACGCAGAAGTTTTGCTCTGTCTTTTGTGTGTAACCAAGCCATTTTCATTTCTTTCTCATGTCATCAGTTATTATGTCTGACTTTTTTTTTGTTTGTAAAATCAAAACTTTAAGTGATTTTGTTGTTGTTATTAAGTTTAAGACATACCATATTTGAGAAACAAGTTGTGTTTGCATTATCTCCCTGGAATTATATGTTGGATGTTTTTTGCAGCCTATGCAGTGAAGTTGCTGAAATGCAGACTCTGTGTTGGATTGGAAGTGGATAATGGTGATTTACTCCTCCCCCCTCTCCCCCCCCCCCCAAAAAAAAAAAACAAGCTTCTTTCAAGACTTCATCACCATGGGGTCTGTAGCAAACTACTTTGTTAGCCAGGCTTAAGCTGTTACTTGGAGCACCAGTGGAGAGATAGGATGAGGTCTTGGCCTGCTGTTGTTCACCTGCCATGGCAGCCATACCATTACTCTGTCACAGTTATCAATGCTTCAAGGTGTAAGAAATAAAGAATAATACTTATCTTTTCTTACATGTTTAGAAGACAAAACACTCTCTGCCAGCTGTATATTTTGTGATTTCTAGAACTATTACATAGGATGTTTCAGGAAAGCAATCTTACATCTTACTTACATCTTAATCCTTACCGTGCCATTAAACATCACATGGTAGTTTGCCAAGTCTTCCTGTTTTCGGCAAGTTTTTCAACCTCATCATGGGGTCCTCTTTAGTTTCATGTGGTTGACCTCTTTTTCTTCAGCCTGTTGTGCTCTACTTGATAACTTATTTTGGGATTCCCTGACTGTTTCTTCTCATCACATGAACAACAAATGTCCATCTTCTTTTTCTGATCACCCATGAGACAGGTTGTTGTATGCCTATCTGTCTTATCACTGTATTGTTCTTGAATTCGTTCCACTTTATACCAAGTATTTTCCTTAGGCATTTGTTTTCAAAAGACTCTAATTTGCTGTCTATTTCTTTAGTTGTTTTCCAGCTTTTGCATGCATAAATGAGGGTGAATATTACATTTGAATTGAATAATCTTAGCTTGTTTTTTTTGTGCTTATAACTTCTGAGTGCCATCTGTTCTCAAAATTCTTGAAGATCAGTGCTACTTTTGCATATCTAATTCTAACTTCCTTTCTGGTGTCACGATCCTGGTCTATGTAGGAAAGCAAAAGTATTTCAAAAATGTCCCTCTTTCATCCTCAGCTCATCAAGTACTGGGAGGCTTTCTTACCAGAGGCAAAGGCAATAGCCTAGTTTTGAGCCTGTTCACCAAAACAAGGGACCGCAGCCTTCATGCTAGAGAGGGGATTGTCTTAGGCCTTAGTGAATGAGCAACAGAGAAAAGTTGCCATAATGTAATATGTCTGTTGGTGCCTCATACTGTTCTGTGTCTTTTGATTTGCTCTAGGGTGTTATTTATGCTAGTAATTTGTGTGCTTGCTGCCTTGTTTTGTTTTGTTTTGTTTTTAACGTGGATATGTGATTGTGGTAGAATTCACTTTGCCTTATTTATACATTTTATACTTTGGAAATTAGGTTGTTACCATCACAAGCCGCCCTCTTCGAACAATATGCTAACTTAAATATTGAATACATTTACTTCAGACTTACGTGAAATTTTGTTGTAACTTTTGTGTGTGAATTTACATTCAATTACCATTTAATGAAGTTGAAGTAGTTTGGATGTGTGAAAGCTGTAGTATTCTTATGTGAGGTGTGGTCTCATGTGGGAAATAGGATAGAGGACAATGCAGAGTAAATTATGGTTGATTTTGTATCTTCTTCCTGTGCATTTTCTCATGTATAATTCATGAATGAAACTTTCACTGTTCAGACCTTCCAGAGGCAGTTGTCTCAGACATTCCGGGCTTTCCTCAAAAGTCACACTTTTTTTTTTTTCCCTTCTTATAGCTCTTCAGAATTCTGTGGGTTTTTTTTAATTCCTCTTTTTTTTTTTTTTTTTTTAAAGTTCAGTTGCATGAAATCACATGACTGTGTTTCGCTGCCTTTGTTACAGATTTACACTTTTGTAAATCTTGTACCATTCATAAGCTTTTCTCAGAAGTATAAGCAACAAAGAAAAATAGGGAAGCACATAGACAAGATAGTTGCTCTAACAAGTACCAGATACACATTTTTTTAACAGTGAGATAGTTTCCCTAATGCAGGTACCAGGTACCAATTTTTTTATCAGCTGCATTATTCCATTGCTGCATCATAATCTACAGCTGAAGGTCTTCGTAAGCACATATGTATGAACATCCAGAAGCTCTCAGTGTTATGTACTGCTATATTCTGTGCTAATGTAGTAGATTAATTTATAGGAAAAGTAGGGGTCAGTGATGTTAATTCATATATTACAGTGAGCAATTTAAATGGCTGTTAATTTTTTTAAAAAAGTAATTGTAGTCATATAATTTTATTCCTTGGTTAGGATTTTGTAATTTTGAAGTGCTGTAAATGCTAAATGTAGGCATAATGTAATTTCTTGGAAAAATATGGCAGCCATGATGAATGGTAAAAAAAAATGTTAATGTGGCATGGGTGGTGTTTAAGCGTTAAATAGCGTTTTTGTTTTTGTTTTTGTTTTTTTTTTTCTTGAGTACATTATATCCAGTAATGGATCTGAAAGACTTCAGAAAGATGCGTTGCAAGTAATGGTGATAATACTCGTGTATTTTTTCCTTCATGTTTTAAAATTTATCCTGCAGTTTTCTTTTTTTGGATGCATAAACTAATTGTCAGCACAGTGAGGTTTGATGATCATAGATATAGTTCTTAAGATTGTGCTTCAAATCAACAGTATTTTCAATAATTTTGAATTAAATTTGAAAGAAAATAAATAAAATCTGATTCATTATGATTAAATACAAGTATATATCATTTTTGTCTTGTTTGTAGCAAAGCCTTATAGGTTATATCCCTTCGCATTATAGCAGTAACTCCATTTACATGTTTGTTATTTCCTGCATAGAAGGTCCAGTATGGGATTAAAAAAAAATGTTGCAATGTTTAATTCAGGAATAATGATTCAGTATTTTTATAAACCCTGTGTCTACTTGTAAGAATTATGGCTTAAATGTGCAAGATTTGCTCTTCATTGCAGCATTTTTTTAACTCAAGAAATACAGGCTTATAAGAAATTATCTTAAGTACTGTTTCACATAAATCATATGCATTCACATGTTATGATACACTGCTTCTTTTGCGTGATGAATACAAGATGTAATTGGTCATCTGCCACTGTGCAGGACATGATGTGTAATCAAGCTAGAGCCTTTTCAAACGTAAGTAGGTGTTGACCCGATGAGGTGATGTGGGGAACGTTTCCTTGCTTGTGTTGCACTGATCCATCTCATGACCACCATGTTTTCACACAAGAAGGGAAAGGACCACGCATACACACAGGAAACTGCAGGATCTTGTCAGACGAGTTAGAAAGAACCTCGGAAATCGTTGTCTTAGTGGGGCTCCCTCTTCAGTGCAGCTTTCTAACACTACATTCCAAACACTTTCAGATTTTTTTTTTTCCCCTATCAGATTCTTAAATTTAATCAACTTTTTCCAGTGTAACAGTTTGTTTTGTGTGTGTGTGGGATTCTGTGATCTCAGTATCTCAGAATGCTTGCATAAAGTTGATTTGGGGATGACAGGTCACATTTATATATTGATCAGGAAGAGTTTTACATTTGTTACATAATGTGAGGAAGTTAGAAAATTATGTTTGTTTCTTGATCTTTGTTCATAGTACTTCACTTATTTAAAAATATGTGATTCATTAATTTCAAATTATGTGATTCAGTTATATCAAGTGTTGTGGATCCATTTTGGAAGAGCAGTGTTTCTCTTAAGGTAAATAAGTATGCACCACTGGCAGTGTTTTTTTTTGTGTAAGGTGTGTTTTTAGTTACATTATTAAAAAAAACAAAAACAAATAATAAAAATTGATTACAAGAAATAGATCTTGTTCATCATTGTGCAACTTTATGTTGAGAAGTTAATTTTAAAAAAAAAAGTTTTTTTTCTCCTTATTTTAAAGATATATTGCTTCAGTTCTTTTAAAACAAAATTCAAGATTTTTAAATGATATACTATATTTCCTGCCATATAAGACATATCGGTGTATAAGACACATTTATACTGTAATTTGGCAAGCAATACTGGGGAAACCCCCCCCCCCTCCCAAAACTGAACATTTTCAGTAGGGTAATAGTCCTAGACTGCGTGCAGTTGGATATTTTCCTACTAAACTTGTTAAGCAAAACATGCTAATGCCAATTTCTTGATACAAACTATGGCTACAGCATTAAGCTGTTCATTATCTTAACAAATTTACCAAGGGTTTTATTAATGAGATTGATCCATGGTAGGAATTAGCACCAAAATAAAAATGGCCTTCTTTTTTCTTAATGTGTTAAACATCAGTGTTTAGGTGTTAGTCTTGAACTTGGTAAACTTTACCCTGAGGTCTACCAAAATGTAACCATTAGGGTATAAGTCACAGTGATTTTTAGGGGAGTATTTTCTGGAAAAAATGCAACTTATGTGGCAGGCAGTACACTATTATATTGTCTTGGTCCCTTTTCTTTTAAGTGACACAACTAAAACATTTTCAGTCTTTCAAGTCTGGTGACCTAGATTGTAGCCATGTTTATTCTGAAACTGGAACTTCTAAAAACTTAAACCAGTATAAATTTGCCGTAGTAAATAAATCTGAGATTCTCAACCAAGAGAACTGGAAAAAATGTTCTTGATTTTTACCAGAATGAGTTTTTATTTATGAGTCTGTTGTGGAAACTATGAGTCATTTAACCATAATCTGCATTAGCTAGGCTAGTAACCCTTTTGTTACTAGTATCAACCTGTTACTTGGCACTGTCTTTGTGATTATTCAATATGGTCTCAGAAAAAAACAAAACAAAACAAACTCTATCTGAGATGCTGGATTTCAACCACAAACAGTACCGCATCAAGTTGGACAAACTGCCTCCCATTTCTCTCTTAATGTTGGACTCTCATGTGTACCTTTATCATCCACTTATTCTTTTACCATCTCTCTCTCTCTGAACCTTAAGTGCCCAGGGCACATGGGGCATCCGCAAGGGTTTTCCACAAATGCCTGTCCTTCGCCTTTTTTTCTGCTCTTGCCCAGGTGAGCCCTCTATTGCTCAACATCCTTTCTGTTGTTCTTCTCCATGTCTCTTTGGTCTACCCTTACTTCTGTTCCCCTGTGGTGTCCATCTTAGTGCTATTTTTGGTAGTGAGTTATCAGTCATTCGGAACACATGTCCCAACCATCGCCATCGTCTTTCCTCAATAATTGTTGTCAGTGGCTTCATCTGCATTTCTGCCAATAAGATGTTATTTCTTACGGTGTTTGGCCAAAATATTTTTCTAATTCTTCGTAAACATTTAGTCTGGAAAGAATTCAACTTGTTTTCCATATTCTTTTACCATACATTTTCCTGTTTATTGTGACTTTTGATATATAAAAAAATGTATCTGTTCCTCATTAGTTGTCATTCTTTCTGATCATGAAGACTATTCAGTTTTTCAGTATAACCTCTTTTTAAGGAGCTTAGCTTTCACCTTTTTTGTCATGTTTACAAAGACTGGAAGAAAGATTACACTTTTCAGGAAAACTGAGGGTAAAAAAAAACTGACGTTCTTTGTAGAAGAAAATTACGTACATACACTAGATAACCAAGTAATCTCTCTCTCTCTCTCTATATATATATATACTATCTCTTTTTTCTCTCTATATATATCTTCTCTCTATCACTCTATCCATCTCTCTGAAAGATGTATGATAAAGGGCAGAATGTCAGACAGGCCTGCGTGCTCAATTCTTAACCCTTTTGAAATAAAGATCAATCAATCAATCTATCTCTCTCATCTATCTATCTATCTGTCTATCTATCTATCTGTCTGTCTATCTATCTGTCTATCTATCTATCTATCTATCTATCTATCTATCTATCTGTCTGTCTAACTGTCTGTCTGTCTGTCTGTCTATGACACACACAGAGGGAGGACGGAATAGTAACTACAGTCAGTTTAGAGTGCACTGAAAGAATAATATATATATATATATATATAAATCCTGACCCAGTTAAACTAGGTCATGTATTTCGAACCGTAATATTCAACATAAATGACAACCAATATCTCCAAGCAAATTTTATAGGGTGATCTTGTGAATGGAAGGAGGCTACGTGGTACACCAGAACTAAGACACGTCAATCATCCTGAAGATACTAGAAAGAATGGAACAACGATCGAATCAAGTGCAGGACAACTTTGCATAACGGTTCAGCATTGTCTGAGTAGGAAACGAGGTTTTTGAACGGAGAAGAAGCCAATACAAGGGAGACAAACCTTGCACGGCTTGCTGTTATTGTGAGTTAATATGGAAATTCTAAAATGGTAGAATGAGCTATGCAAGAAGCCTTTCTATAAGATGATGCCCGACAAACTCACAACGCATATTTGTTTGTCTCTTCCAAGACGAAAAACATATTATAATTCATCATAAATGATGTATGTTCATTTGCATGTCCCTTGAGAAACTTTGTCTCCCTAACAGCACTCCTGTAGACCTCTCGGTTGTGAGCAAGATGTCCTACTGCTGATGCATCAATTTGCATATCATCAACGGTGTCTTGCAGCCATCTTCGCCTTGGTCTTCCTCTCTTCTTTTTTCCCATTATGTACCCTTCCAAGATGGTCTTCTCTGGATTATCAGGACGTTTAATGTGTCCAAAATATTTAAGTTTTCTTTGTTTAACCCTCTTTACTAGCCAGCCTTCTTCAATATTAAGTTCTTGTAGTATGGATATATTTGTTCTTTTTTTGTGTCTATGATATTTGAAGAACTCTTCTGTAGCATTTACATTCCAAGGCATTTATGTGTTTCTCAGCTGTTTTGTTAAGTGTCCAGGTCTCACAGGCATATGTTGCGATGGGAAAGATGCTTGCCCTTAAAAATCTTATTTTTGTAGTTCTATCTGTTCCTCTCCACAGATTCTTTAGTTGTTTTACTTTCTAAGGAGCGACAGATGTCATCCTTTTAATTTCCCTCACTGTATCTCCATTATTAGTTAGTAGTGATCCAAGATATTCAAAACTCTTCACTTCTTCCAATTTTTTCTCATTGATACACGATGTATGCGCAAAAGTGAAATCTAATATCAGAACACGCACTAAAAAATCATACTAAAGGGGTTTTCTTGAAAACTTGGAGAAAATTGTGCTATTGATCGTGGCCACAGGGATCCAGATTCAGCATGGCATAATGGAGATGATCGACTACTCGTAGTGCATTTAAAAGACATCAGAGAAAGACTGCGGTGACTCGGAGAATAAGGTTAAAGATAGAAATGACTGGAACGTCTTTGTCTGTGGCCTATGCTCCAAAGGAGGGACTACGAGCATTGACTGACTGAAAGGAAAACAGACAGATAGACAGACAGGCAGGCAGGTAGGTTAGATAGGTAGGTAGGTGCTTGGGTAGGCACGGATGGATGGATGGATGAATAGGTAGGTGGATGGATAGATGGATGAATAGGTAGGTGGATGGATAGATGGATGAATAGGTAGGTGGATGGATAGATGGATGAATAGGTAGGTGGATGGATAGATGGATGAATAGGTAGGTGGATGGATAGATGGATGAATAGGTAGGTGGATGGATAGATGGATGAATAGGTAGGTGGATGGATAGATGGATGAATAGGTAGGTGGATGGATAGATGGATGAATAGGTAGGTGGATGGATAGATGGATGAATAGGTAGGTGGATGGATAGATGGATGGACGGACGGATGGATGGACGGACGGACGGATGGATGGACGGACGGACGGACGGATGGATGGATGGATGGATGGATGGATGGATGGATGGATGGATGGATGGACGGACGGATGGATGGATGGATGGACGGACGGATGGATGGATGGACGGACGGATGGATGAACGGACGGATGGATGGACGGACGGACGGATGGATGGACGGACGGATGGATGGACGGACGGACGGACGGACGGATGGACGGACGGACGGACGGATGGACGGACGGACGGACGGATGGATGGACGGACGGATGGATGGACGGACGGACGGACGGACGGACGGATGGACGGACGGATGGATGGACGGACGGACGGACGGACGGACGGATGGACGGACGGATGGATGGACGGACGGACGGACGGACGGATGGATGGACGGACGGATGGACGGACGGACGGATGGATGGATGGACGGATGTATGGACGGACGGATGGATGGATGGATGGACGGATGTATGGACGGACGGATGGATGGATGGATGGACGGATGTATGGACGGACGGATGGATGGATGGACGGATGTATGGACGGACGGATGGATGGATGGACGGATGTATGGACGGACTAGCACTCAACATAAAGTGAGAACATCAATAAAGCACAAGCGTTTAAAAAAAACAACAACAAACTATAGATTGAACTTATTTACGTTGTTTCATTCCTTCTCACACAAAACTGAACCCCTACTTTTTGCAACGTTTCCGTATTTGACGATTTTTAAAAATATTCTGCTTCTTTTTTTTTTAGCAGTTCTCGACAAAGACCTTGACTGCCTGAAGCTTTGTGACGTGTATAATATTGCTATCATAAAATAATTATATACTTTCCCATTCAGTGCTTCATACTCGCACAGTACCACAAGGGAAACAACGAAAGTGTCTTTGCGATCTTGTACAATAAAATGCATTTCAGTTTGGGTGCTTGTGATTATCTGAATATTGCTTTAAACCAGATCGCTTTAGACCCCTTAAAAAAAACGGTATAAAGGTACAACGCTTTTCTCAATAAAATTTAAAGAAAAAAAATCGTATTATAAATGCAATATAAAAAGCGTATAAATGCAAAACTCTGGGTTCTTATATAAGTGCTTACATTGTCCTGTGCCGGTGTAGAACTTGGTGCTTGCAAGCACAGATTTCAGTGGTTAATAGTTATTTAGTGGCTTTCATTGTCAATGTTGCATGTGTGTTATATCGATCTCAGTTTCAGGCGACTGAATAATATTAATAAGTAACGAGGAAGACGGACATTTTTATGCCTGTGTGTGAAATTCGTGCATGCATTAACACGTACGTCTTCAACACTATCACACAGACTGGGCAACATTAAGACGGTGAAAGTTAGCGGTAGTCTTTCATGACTTCTTCTTCTTCTTCTTGGCTCCGGTTGCTTTGTCTGGATTTGCCTTACTATTTCAATTCCTGTTAATCAGTTATACTGTTATCAGGGTCATTACGTGAAGATAAAACAGGTTCGCTAACCGAAGCTAGCAGTCACCTATAAGGCTCCCTGCAAAGACATTTCTTCTTGAGAAGAAAGCAGACATTATACACTTCCTTTCGAGAAGAAAGCAGACATCATACACTTCCTTTCGAGAAGAAACTAGACATCATACACTTCTTTTCGAGAAGAAACTAGACATCATACACTTCCTTTCGAGAAGAAACTAGACATCATACACTTCCTTTCGAGAAGAAACTAAACATCATACATTTCCTCTTGGTACGAGAGCAGACTCCAAAAAACTCCAAAATTCTGTTCCAAAACACCAAAAATAACAATCTACAAAACTATAATAAGACCAGTATGGATCAGAAACGTGGAGTACAACAAAGAAAGATGAACAAAAATTGCAGATCTTTGAGAACAAGATCATAAGAAGAATCTTTGGACCCACAAAGGATACCAACAGTGGAGAATGGAGAGCTAGAAAGAACGCTGAACTCAACACTTTATTTAAATCACAGACGTCCTGAAACTGAACAGATTACGCTGGAAGGGCCATGTAGAAAGAGACAGATAAAAGGGATGGCGACTGCAGTAAAACTGGTTCTAATAATAAAAGTAGATAGAGGTGTATGGTGCAGTTTTACAAGGTGGCAGAGGGAGTGAGTAAAGTGGGAAAAGTGAGAAAAAACGAATAAAAAGTATGAGAGCGAGACGAGAATGTATAAATTAAATACATACCAAATCTGATATTTCGACATGAGCCTTTTTCGAGGATTACATACACAAACGAGATTTTAAAAAACGTATAACTAAACGAAAAACTTATCTTAATGTGGCATCCTCCAGAAGTAGGAAACACAGAGAAACGAGTGTCCACTAGACGAGACATAGAGACCACGCGGGGCCACACAAAGGATAAGCCGATAGAGCCAATCGTAAAGAAGAGGTGAAGAAAGAGGAGGAAAACAGGTGGGGGAGGGCAATAGAAACATGATAGCCGCTAGAGGAGAAGGTGTCGGAAGGTGGGGGATGGGGGAAGGCGAAGAGGAGAGATAATGAAGAACATAAACATCTGCAGAGAAAAAATGTGAAACTGGTGAATAAGACAAGACCCTATAAACACTTATAGATCACCAGAGAAGAAGAGAAGGTGGCGATAGGGAGGGGGAGCTAGGAGAAAGAAACAAGAAAGCAGAGTTTTAAAAAGGGAGGGGGTGGAATACTAAAGAAGTTAAAGAAAGCTGAAGACATTGTTAATTCCAGCTGGGTGGAGACAGCCAGCCTGGAAAATAAGGCGCTATTCTAGGACCCTCCGAGATCGTACATAAGCAGAACAAGAGCGGATCGCACTAACAGAAATGTCCTGTTTTCCCTTGTGGTTGCTAAGGCAAAAATGTTTAGTCACAGGTGTCCAGGGCCTCTTAGAAACATAGTTAAGATGTCGTTGAAAACGATGTCCTAAGCGTAAACCGGTCTCCCCTATATACTTCATACCACAACGTTTGCACATAATAGCATAAATAACACTGCGTGAAGTGCAGGTAAAACCCTCCTGAAATGATAATGTGGACTTGGGGAAGGAGATCTGGCTAGCCTCGACAGTATAGTCAACATTAGTCGACGACTGGCTCTATCGGCTTATCATTTGTGTGGCCCCGCGTGGTCTCTATGCCTCGTCTAGTGAACACGGATTTTATCTGTGTTTCTTACTTCTGGAGGATGCCACATTAAGATAAGTTTTTCGTTTAGTTATACGTTTTTTTTTGTCTCGTTTGTGTATGTAGTCCTCAAAAAAGGCTCACGCCGGAATATCAGATGTTGTATATTTTTTCATTTATACATTCTCATCTCGCTCTCATACTTTCTATTCGTTTTTTCTCACTTTTCCCACTTTACTCACTCCCTCTGCCACCTTGTAAAACTGCACCATACACCTTTATCTACCTTTAGAAAGAGTGGAAGAGAACAGACAAAAGAAAATGATGTATGCACAAGAGATGAGGGAAGCAAGACCAAGGAGTAGACCAAAAGATTAAAGACAGAGATGGAAAGACAACATTGAAGACGACATAAAATAAATCAATGTCACCAACTGGAGAGAGAAGATTAGGAATAGAGAGGAATGGAGGCGAACTTTATCTGCAGCAATGAGCCTTAATGGCTCGGAAAGCTGAAGAAGAAGACGAATAATAATAAGAAGAAGAAAGAAGAAGACTCGTAAACTTTCTCTCGAGAAAAGTGAACGGCTGTATAAGATAGCCTTTGTTCTTAAACCACAAAGCGAATCCGCGATCTATCTGGAATATGAAGCCAAGGCGAAAATGCTTCCACAAGAAAATAAACTGATATTGTATACAGGCTGATATGGAGTTGTCTCTAGCACCTTCGCTGTTGTGACCAATTCCAACAAGGCAGTAGATCCCATTACATAGCAGATTAGCATATACTAACATCTTATGATCTTATGCTAACCTTATACTAAGGAAGGTTTATAATGTCGTTTCTTTCCTAATCAATTGCTGTGAAAGTGAATATGGTCATACATTTATGAGACTGACTGTCACGTGACATCGTATTTTCTCTTCATGCACTGACAGCCATGTTTAGGGTGTGGTCCTTGCAAGCATGCACTTTTTTTTTTCACTGGCTATTTCCTCATTACTACTTGTATGTGGCAATCGCAGTTTACGTCCGGGTCAAAGTGAAAACGAGGGTAAGGGGTCACCGATCACAGAATCTTCGCATGTTCATTAATGTTTCCGCTTCTCCCGTCCCAAAGATTTTAATTATCTTAAGATCTTCTAAAACATGTTTTAACGTGCTTTTATTTTATAATTAATGAACACCACCAGAAGCTCATAAAAGTGGCCATCTACAATCCCAAATTATGACTAACAAATCATAAAGAGGAAAACTGAAACAGTTCTACAAAGATCTTCAGAGTAATCAGTTATTTCATTTAAACTTTGTTCAAGAATTATATAAATCTTTAGGACAGTATGTTTGTGTTGGTGTGTGTGTGTGGGTGGGGGGGGGACTGCACAGAAAAAGTACATGAAAAAAAATCTTATTTAGAGATTAACCATAGCAAGTGAACATATGCCATCACTTTTGATGATTGGTAACATCAACATCATGGTTATCAGTAAGGCAATGATAAGCCGAATGTGAATTAAAAAAAACAATGCTCTTATCAAGCACGAAACAAATCTGTCTAATTATGCCACAGTCCGACTGCGTTAAAAAAAAAATAAAAACTACCTAAAATGATCTTATTAGAGAACTGTGGAGAATGATCTAACAAAAAACAGCCAGCAATTTTTAACTCATGTCTTTTGGCAGCGAACTAGGCGCTGATTTCATATGCATAAAGGTCTTTCATGTATGATACGATGCGTGAAGTAGCACATTACCCAACCTGGTATGTCTGCACCTTGTTGATGTCTAGCTTTCAGTTGCTAAGACAGCGCTTGCTACGAAACATAGGCCCCCGAGCAAACGCTATCGCCTCTCAAGAAGTCAGTGCACTTGGATATCAAATAAACCACGGTGCTGGCTTTCAGTGATTTTATTCCTGCAGGTCCATACTGTTCACGGGAACATCGGAGAAAACGACGATGTCAAAACCAAAGGGAAAGGTAAATCCATGCTTTTTTTTTACAGTTAAACATGATTATGTGCCTCATTGCTATGCCTTATCAATAAAGAATTTTAGATAAATATTTTGTTTATTATCTTCCTTTTTTCTCAGTATTAATTCCGTGTCTATATATTCAAGCGCTGTTTTCACTAGCATGCACACTAGACCCGATGTGGTATGAAACATTGAAAAAAAACTGAGAAATGATACCTTTAACTTATGCAGTTATTTCTATCATCTACAAAACTTGATGGCAGAATTGCAAACGCAACGCAAATTTTAAAAACGTGTTTGTTTTCAATTTTCAATGAATTTGTTCCTGCTGACAGTTGCTTGAATTCAGGCAGATAACTGACAAGTGCAGAAAATCTGAAATAATTAATTTTTTCATCTTATTTTCTGGGATGATTGTGACCATGAACATACTTTTTTAAAACTGACTTTCTCATAATGCTTTTTTCTCCTTTAGACCACTAAAGGCTGGTTAACGCAACGTAACTTCCCAAGTGACATTCCCACAGATGTCAGTACACTCTGACATAGCTTCTTTGTTCATTATTCCGAGTTACTTGTGTCATGTTTCTCAACATAGCTGCCTTTAGCGTGGCAGCAGTATCCTGGAAGCAGGAGATGGATTTTACTGGAAATGTTGCCCAATCAAGCCATATATGCACGTAGGGGACATTATTGTGTTAGAGCTGATATGTTTTCCTTGACCTGTCAGAAAACGACGAGACGATATAATCAACATCACGCTTGGCCGTTTTTCCTGAAGGATTCGGATACCATTTATTACATTTGAGCAACTGGGACGCCTCCGGTCGGATATGAACCACTGACCTCGCCGTGACAGATGAGCATATTAACTCCTCCATTCCAGAAATAATTACTATGCTCTGCCAGAATAAATTTGATGAGACATTTTGACAGAAAGAGGCTAGAAGGAAGTTATTCTATAATTTTAAAATATGGGTTGGGTTAGAAATGTTATACTCTTCATTTTATTTAGACATAGTCTAAAAATCGTTCTGAGCATTGATTCGGATGGGCATGCAAGATCAAACCAACACTGTCAGCGCCATTGTGGAGTGAAAGAGTTAACCACTAAGCTATTATTTCTCTGTCTTATCAGCTCTCCTGTAGGCCTCTCGGTTGTAAGCAAGATGCCCTGCTGATGCATCCATTTGCAGATTATCAACGATGTTTTGCATTGGTGCAAGTTTACAAAATATTTAGCTATGACATGAAACTCAAAAAAAGACGATAGTTAAATTTGGAATTTTAAATGGATGAGTGCTTTAGCATACAATATGACCAAATGGAAGGTTGGTTCACAGCACCAATTGTAAAGCTTGCATTGGTGCAAGTTTACAAGATATTGAATGGGAGAAAATTATTATGGAAAAATAGATAATAGACTAAAACAATCCCCTTGTTATATACAGCACCACCAGGGGAATAATTCTGTCTCCCTCGTTACATGATCAACCCAGGTTTCCCTTTCCTTTGTCTATTGTATGCCAACTGTGAATAATATTGCTAAGGCATATGACATTCAATTCAACAGTACACATATCACATGCAACTTGAATCACTAAGCCTATAGTCAGTAATACATCATTTTAATCTCACATTTAACTTCACCAACAACAACAACAACAACAATAACAACATACACATTGGCACTGACAATCAGCATAACGACAAGACAGCATTAATCAGTGATATGGAAAAACCATGATCAAGAATAAATGACGATGAAGACGGATTGCATACTGCTTCAAGCATAATAACATAAAATAATGAACATTCACTGGCCTACAGTATTAATTAATATGATGAACTCAGTGGACATATGTCCTAGAAAACTCCCTGAGCCCTTATATAAAGCCTCCATAAGAATATGTGTGCAACTGCACTTAATCTTTCGCGGTCATACCTGCATATGGCATATATTACTATAATAAAAAAATAGGTAGGCAATCGCACTTAATTCTTGACACCCATAGCTGCACATGGCATACATAAATGTACTCAATATGCAGGCAACCACATAGTCAGTATGAATTAATAGGAGATATAGGATCATGCGTGCAATGGTTCTAAGGACTGCTATTGCTGGAGGTGGGGTGAAGAATTCGATCTCCGCTCCAACGGCGCGCGTCTCAAACAGCCTCTAGCAGTCAAGTCCAGCTCCTGGCCTTCCCGTGGCAGAACTGTTTAAACTGACAGGAGAAGGGGCGAAGGGTAAATGAGTGACACGTTTAGTAGCTCATCTACCGCTGCTGGCGAGATTCTTCAGCTGCCATGCGTGGAGAGGTGCTCCTCCCGGCCAATGAAGAAAGGTGAAAAGGGGTTGCCGCGCGGCACCACTGCGGAAAAAGTGGTAGAAAGGATAAGGCGAAGTAAACGGTCAAATCAAGGCACCTCTGGTCTGGAGGTCGGCCACGTCCTGAGTGCAGTCATATCGGGTGGAATGCATGAACCAGCTTAACCCAGAGGTTAAGACACTGCTGGCGAGACTCATCGAATGCCACGCGTGGAGTGAAGCTCCTCCCGGTCAAGGAAGAAAATGCGGAAAGGGAATAAAGGTTGCTGTGTGGTACTGATGTGAAAAGGTGAAGGAAAAGATAAAGTGAAATTTAATCGGTATGTCCAGTAGTATCGCTGCGAGAGCTACACATACCACGGCGCCTCTGCTCTAGAGGCCGGCCACGTCCAAAACACACCTACACTGGTGAAATATGCCTAAACCGGCACACACCAGAGGTAAAACTTGATGGCCAGGCATGTCACACCACCTCCGCTCTAGAGGTAGGTCATGCCTGATATACACCCATACTGGTGAAATATGCCTAAACCGGCCCATACCAGGGGTGAAACTTGAAGGCTACGCATGTCACGGTACCTCTGCTCTAGAGGTCGGTCACGTCCCCAAAACGCCCATACTGGGAGAATATGCCTAAACCGGCTCAACCCAGGGGTGGAAGTCACTAGTGGCGAGGATTCATCCTCCTGGACAAAAGCTCCATCCTGGTCACAACTAGGAAGGGTAGCGGCCACGATCACAAAATGCTGAAGTCGGAGACACTGGACCAGGGCAGTCTAGACAGGCAACCACCTCTCACCCGTCGGGGATGTATGCATATCCTAAGCGCTGAGGTTTTCCGATGAGAAAGTCCAACACTGGACTGGATGGGCAACCACCTCTCACCCGGCGATGATACATGGGTATCCTAAAACACGTCGAGGTTTTCCGGTGAGAAAGTCCAACTTTGGCCTAGGTAGGCTGACACCTCTCACCCAGCAGGGATATACTGATATCTAAAACACGTTGAGGTCTTCTGGTGAGACAGTCCAACTCTAGACTAAACTGGTGCAACGAAAACCACGGTGTCACGCAATCCCGCTTCCGGGACCCACCAAGAATACAGGCTCAAGCCCTGCGATACTCTGAACCCCATATGGTCCTCTCGGGGATCCCGTGTGGTCCTTTCGGGGACCACACGGGGGACCACATGACTTAACGTGGACCACAGGTGTAAATTCAGTAGGATCGTGGGGCGGTCTTGGTGGTAGAAGCGAACGAAGAAGAAGAAGAAGATGCGTCCAATATTAATCCAGTATGGATAAAGCTCACAATGAAATCATACATATTAATAAGCAATCACTTTCTAATAAAATACCTATATCGTTACAACCTAAAACTATTAACAGAACTGAACTTTCTATATAAATTACATCACTACACATACTGACTCGAAACCTACATCACAACTTAGCTCACAGTACACAAAACTTACACCACACTAGGCGGGCAAGGGCAGAAATCTCAACTAAGCATTCAGTCGTCCGAATCACATAATGTAACAGAAAGTTACAGCAGCAATCAATCTGCACATCGAAAACACAACATGGCCCGGCCCTGCCTCAGATGCGAATGAGCAAGACCGATGAAATACACGTCACTGACCATGGAAGCAACACGCTACCAAATCACGTTGACGATTACGTTTAGTTTCAAAGTCGTTCGTCTCGTCGAATCCAAAATGCAGATTGTCTACACAGGAATGTGGCAAGTGTCGGGGCTAGCGAATCAGGGCAGGTTGTAACCATATTCATTTCTTAGCTGTGCTTATTGTAATATGCCATCGCTCCCATACGTCTGGCTATAAACTAACACTGTGGTCCTTGAGATGATGGAATCTGCAGAGAAACTTGCTCCGTGGGCTTACTCCAGGAATTTAAGTAAATTTAACACATTATTAATTATTCAGCTAGATATCTGTAGTATAATATCGCAGTGTCGGAACAAAACACACAAATACACACACAAGTTCTCTCACTAACATAGAATTCAGAAGCAGATCTAGAATATTAGTTCCCAAACCAGATCTGCGGATCACTGGGGGTTCATCGATTTTCGTAGCAAATCAAGATATTATTAATATTATTATTTATACATCCCAAACATCCTATACCAATAAGCTCTCAGAATAATAATTTTTGAAAGATCCCAAAGTTAATAGCTTGTGGCGGGTGGATAAATCTAGAGAAAAGGGGCAGTGATCTCAGTATATTATCATTTGCTTCAGGGATCCGTGCCTTGAAAAAAAGATTGGGAACCGCTGATTTAGCATGCTGAACTGAAGTTTATACATAACTCTTATGTGGTATTTAAAAAAACTGCAATTTGAAACATTTCGCCTTCTCTCTCTCTCTCTCTCTCTCTCTCTCTCCCCCAAATCAAAATGTATTTATTTATTTATTTTGGGATGTTCCTACTGAGAATACGAACTGAATCATGTCAGCCGACTCAAGGTTTCTCACAAAACAAAGATGTCATGTATATGCTCCAGGAATGGGCAGCGTTTGGAGTACTACGGGTTGAGAACGGATCTTTGGATTTTATCTGAAGCTGAAGGCTATGAGACTGCTATGAAAACCTGGAGATGATTGTGGACTTAAGCCTTGAACGGGTCCTCATTTACCATCTTGAACGAATAGTGTGGAGAGGGGGGCCCGAAGACTTCTCGGCCAAAAAATATATGTGATTTTTAAAATGTTGAATAAACATAGCATTTTTTTTTGCTTTGACTTGCTTCACATACAAACATATGACTGTTATTTTGCTCTATTCTATTGTCCCAGTGGCTCCCAAATCCAGTTCGCGACCAAAAATAGGGTCGGGAGAAGATATTATGATAAATATTGGATTACTATGAAGCGAAATTTGTACATAATTTGTAGTGATTAATAACAAATTTACATCATGCTTAAGGCACTGAAATATTAGTTATTTTTAATAGTTACTTAGTTAATTTCAGTATTTTAAAACATCTTTTTTCATGGGTCGTGGGTCGTCTAACATTGCTAATCTAGGATCGTAGGTCATGTACTAGTACTAGGTGCTAAAGAAAAGGGTTTTAAACCCATGCATTAGCCAGATGAGTCCTTTCTTTCGTTTCAGAGCAAATATTTAATTTCTTGTTTTCAGTGGTCTGATTTATTAACATTAATTTTGTTTTCTGTCCTCAGTCACAAACAAAAACGCGAGATCACCGAACAACGGGAAAATATGTAAGTAGTGCCCCCACAGTGATCCATCTCTAGCATAGAAGTAATGAACCCGTTTGTTTACCATAGCAACATAGGTCGAGATAAAATGTCGATCCTGCTAAAAGAGAGTGGAGATTGTGTTTTGCAACGAAAAAAAATCGGGCCTGTGATTGAAACACATGATTCCCAAATCCGAACACAAGATCGAAGGCATTCGGCTCGGCGCAGAGAAATATATAACCCGGTAATTCAGCAAAGTTCTTTTCAAATGAACTTCTTACATTTTACATACTTCCTGTGCCGTTAAAACGTCACATAATAGTTTACCATGTTTTGCTTTTTTCAACCTTATCAAGGGATTTTACGCCTGGTAATTTGGACTCTCTTAATAATGTCCTCTTTAGAGTTTCACGTGGTCGACCTGTTTTTCTTTTGATTAAAATCATTAAATGTACAAATTAATTTAATTTTTTTTAAAATGCACCCATAGTCAAGTAAGAATTAAGTAATTAGCACAAAGATGTTCTTTTAAATTAACATGCGTTCACAATAAAAGATTTCAAAATATATTAATGCTAATATTAACATTTGCTTGTAAAAATTCGTATCTACTTCAGTGTAAATTAATTCTGTAGAAGTTGGTGGTACCGAGAGGTAGACCAAGACAGAGATGGAAAGACAACATAGAAGAGGATATACAGGAAAATGGTGCCACCAGCCAGAGAGAGAAGATTAGGAATAGAGAGGAAATGGAGGTGAACTTTATCTGCAGCAATGAGCCTTAATGGCTTGGAAAGCTGAAGAAGAAGATGGTGATATATCAAAGTCACAAAAGGAGGTGAAATGACTGGTTCCAGAGATGGTGCTGCCACTATAGCATCAAAGGTGAACAAGCCTTATATCAGTCACAGTGCCTTGTATCTGTTTAGTATGACACCAGAACTTGATCAGTGGTACATGGACTGACAGACTTCACAAGGTGGTGCTTGTAGAGAAGCATGCTTGCTAGACCAACTCTGGCAAATACGGGAAGACACAATAATCTTCAGACCATCAGATCCAATGAATTTATACCTGAGTCTTCACACTAGTTCTCAGGCTATGCTATGTTCTCAAGTTAAAAACATTAAGATTACAGCTACAGAGTCTCAATAAAATAATCAGTCATCACAAGAGATCTAGCCATGGTGTTTTGTTTTTTTTTAAATCTGTAAATTAAGACTGAAATTTCATCACATAGCCATCCAAATCTATGAATCAAGGCTGGTCAAGACACCTTATTTACCATTACCTGGATATAGTCAATGTGATCATACAGTCTAGTCAGGACAGTAGGAATCTACATTTTTGGCCATAGTAGCAGAGTCTGGTAATTCCCTTTTTTAGATCTGCTACAAGAAGTGAAGAGAACTATGACATCACACACCCCATTGAAAAATGAGGTTTTTTTTTTTTTTAAGGAATTTTCAGGGCATCTACGGCAAAGAACTTGTAATGTTAAATTATGGGTAACAGCTTAGGCTCTGTGATAACTTATCATTAGTACTTTTCTACTTATATGCACAATCTGAGACAGCCACCTCTAGTTTACACAGAAACAGCACATATTACTGGAAAAGTGAAAAACCTGCAATTAGAAGTAGCATGACGGGGGGGGGGGGGGAGTCTGCTTAAGTTTCTCCACTGAGACAAGCTTTGTGGTCCTTTAAATCATTGAATCAAGCCCATGGAATGTCATGATTCCTAGAGATTTGTGAGTTTTTTAACCATTTTATCAAGGACAAAAAAATATTGATTTTTTTTTTTTTTGCAGATTTATTAATTTGTTCCTTGTCCTTTCACTTACACTATGTTTTTGAATTTCAAGGGGGGAAATACAATCACCGAAACAGCCATTCCAGGTGCTATTCTTTCAAATGAGGAATGTGAAGAACTTCTAAAAATGTCTGTGGAAGAAATGGAAAGGTATTCTTTCTTTATTTATCAATATTTTTTTCAGCATCGTCAGGTTAGGTAAGGAAAGGGAAAGAAACTATCAAGTGGAGTATACGGGAGTGGAGAAATAGAGTGGAAAAAAAAAACAACAGAAAGTAGAAAAAGAAGTTATAGGAGAATTTTTTTCTGAATTATGATAAAAAGTAATCTGAAACTTATAATTTCAGGCTGCATGTGTACAAATTATAATCATTGCTAGTTTTCTTATAAGAGAGTGTAGATACATCTCCAGTGTGATTAAGACTGATGAACCACAGCTGGACAAGTTCCTACTTAACTTTCACAAACTGCTTTCTGAAAGCAGGTAGTGTAGTGCTGCTTGAAACGACCATTCTGATGACTGAGATAGAGATCCGTGTGCTCCCTCAACAAGGTGGAGTCTGCCAAGAAGCTTAGATATGCAGTTATTTGGGAGGTAGTCGGTCCATCTTTTTTATGAATATGCTTGGCAAAAGGTAAAAGCCATGCCATCTGACAGCCACTATTACAAAGAGCAGCACCATCACTGAGCAACAGAGCATTCAGGCAGCAGAGTGAACTGTTCAAGCAACTGAGTGAACTACTCAAGTCCAGTGGTTAGTGGGATAAGAATGTAAATATTTTTATCAGCAGCATTTTCTCTGGTCAAATATCACTCTTTTATAATTTCTTTTCACTGTTAGTATTGCTTAGTATGTTAAGTTAATAAGAATCCAAACAACACAATTTCATCCACTAAACAGTTTCATCAGCCTTTCAGTCACTTAGGGCTTCAAAAACCCATTCCAGATGAGGCTTCTGAGAAGTCTTTCATTTCTTCTATCAGTATCTAAGATTATTTATATGCTTCTCATTCATTTTGGCATATGTCAGGTATACATTTTGCTTATCCTTACAATATGCTGCCATTCTCTTTTCATTTTAAAGGTTCTTTTACCTGGCATATGTGGGTTATAACCATTCTGGCATTGTCTTTCCTTTTGGCAGTCTCTACAGGTGCTGAAACGTGTGAAGTTGTTCTGTGTTCCATGGCATTTGCATGCTATAGGGATGTGAAGCGTTAGTGCCTTCACTTTTCTAGGGCACTACAGCATTTGAGGTAGAGATTCCAGCACTTGTCATTGCAGCTTCCCAGGTACACATTCTTGGAGGCTAGCTTGACCTGGGATCTGGTTGGTCTGAAAAAAAAATTCCACCCAAGTGCGAAATCAAACTGGGGACCTATTGATCAGCAGGCAGTCATTACACTACAGTGGCACCAAATTGTTACTGACAAGAATTATATAGCATTAAACCGTGTTCGCTTTTGATAATCTGGTCTGGATTGAGAGGATAAATTAGCCCCTGTAACTGCAAACTTAAGTTCTGTATGTCTTATGCTGTGTTTGAGATCTTTGAAAGAGACGTCAGATGGGAAAGTGAGCAGATTATGAACTTTCTGGAGTGAACAGTGTACGAAACAAGCTTCTTAGCAAGCTCCAACATACTAGTTCTTATCATTTTGGTCAGGTGGTCAGAACAGAAAAGCTTGTTAACAGAGGTATGTCATGAGCTTAGGATGGGGTTTGATTGGCATAGGCTTAGTGACCTTGATTCAATGGCTTGGCCATTTCACTTCTGATTTGCTTTGGAACAATAAGAACATGAAAATCATTGTCATCCTGAGCCATCTTCACAAGAATATTTTGTTGCAGTGTATCGCCAGTTTGATTTGCATCTTGGTGTCATGGTGCATGTTGCCAAATTTTTCCTGATTGATGTTGTCTGTCCTGCTATCTCCTTGTTATCGTCTTGCTCGTTTCCCTTTAACTTTTCTAATCCAGAATGGTTTTAGATATATTGTTTTGCCTGAGCATGGAAAAAAACAACTTATTATCATATCCTTATATTTTCCATTATTAATTTTTGTCAGTTTCTTTTGCACCAGTACATTTTTATTTGACTTCTTTCATGACCATGACCCTGTCCTTCTGTTGCTCTGTATACTCACATTTCTGAAAGGAGCTTAATTTTGATTTGATTTTCTTGATGAGCAGGTTAGTGAAGTATCCTTATATTTGAGTAATGTTGTTCCCACAGTAAACTCAAGGAGACATTTCAACTGGAAGCTGAATTTGATTTGAAGAATGCAGCAATTTTGGATTATTATGTCGGGGCAACATACTGGGCCAAACAACAACACCATAACCCAAGGCAGTGTTCTGCATTTTTTAAAATTGCTTATAATCTGCTGAACAAAATTAAAGGTATGTTTACTGATTAAGATCTCTGTAGTTATATTATAAAAACAAAGCACACATGGAGTTTATCTTTTTTTTTTTCCCGTCTTAGTTATTGAAATGTCAGAATATAACTTTGAAAATGTACACTTTGAATTCTAACAGTGGAAAACTTACTAAATGGAAATGAATATGGAAAATAAACAGACTTACTGTCATTGGAGACAACGGAAATGTAGCTTTTCAGAAGAATATCTTGAATACTTTTAACAACTAAGGAGTTGTTGGGGGGTGGGAAAGGGTGTGTGGGGGGTGGGGAAAGGAATTGAAGCTACAAAAGGAAGACATTTTGAATTAACCAAGTGTGAGATATGATGGAATTAGCTAAGGACATTATAACAGAATGAAAGATAAACAGGAAGAAAGGTAGAGGATGGCACAGAGAGAAATGATGACGTGATTAAAAAAAATGATCATGTGAGCTGACGGAGAGAATTAGAGATGAGATTTGTATGGAGAAATTTGATTACTCAAGCAGAGAGGCACTTGATGATGATGATGTTGGTTATGACAAAGAACCTTACGCACAACTATAATTTTTAAAAATTACATGATTCTTTATATTAACATTACATATTCACTTTTCTATAGATGCTGAATCACTTTGTAATATGCAATGATCACATTAACAGGCATTTACCAGTAAATTACTGATTAAAAAATAGAAAACCAAAACTTTTGGAGATTGTTGATTGCTGTAACAGTTTATATTATCAAAAACCTAGTAAAAAGCAACTGGCAAAATCAGCTGTAGGATAATTGGGGCAGGAGGCTGATGATGCTGAATTTGCATGAAGGAGAATCAGCCAGTATTTTAGCATTTTGTAAAGTTTTAATATCCACAAATAAGATAATTAAAAATATTTAACATGAACATTTACTTTTGCTGATGTTTTGTAAACTGTATTTAATTTTACATTAAAAGTGAAAAAAAAAAATACAAATTTGCCAAATGTTATATTGACAAATCCAGTATTTTGAGAAGTTCTTCATATGTGGTGAAAGACAAATACAGCTGTACCAGTTTCAATGAGCCCTAGTGCAATCACTGTATATGTCAGGACTTTATGTGACACCTTTTTTTAAGAAAATCCCAATGCTTTTATGACAGTATTCACTACATTACTTTATGTCAATGATATTATCTGGCATTCTTTTTTAACATCACAATACACTTTGTACATTATATGTTATTTTATTTTGTCATATGAGGGCTGTTCATAAATTTCCAGACCCGGAGTTTTTTTGCAGGAAGTTATAAGATGTATCAAAGTGGCGCCATGGTGTGAGTTGTAGTTACCATTCCTGAATGTATATGCAAAATCTAATTTCATTATCTTTAATCACTCGCACTGCACAAGCCTCCAAGTGAATGCATACCGACAGATTCTTCTGCATTTTAACATAGAGGAGAAAATTCAACAGTGTGTGTGCATTGATTTCTGTGTTTGCATCAGGAAAACTGGTACTGAAACTTATGAAAGGCTACAGTCAGCTTTTTGGTGAGTCCTGCCTAAGTCGATAAAGACATTTGAGTGGTTTTCCTGCTTCAAAAGTGGACACTGATCTTTTAAAGATGACCACCGCCCTGGCAGACCATCACACACTGATGAGATTGTGGCACGTGTGCAAGAAGTCATTCGCGCTAACTGACGTCTAACAGACCTAGAAGGCATATAGTGAATATAGAATTCTACACAGCAGTCCTACAAAGCCTCTGTAAAACTGTGCACAGATATTGTTCTGAAAAGTGGCATACCAGACATTGGATCCATTTACCATGACAATGCCCCTGCGCAAATGTCTGTCAAAACAAATGAATTTTTGGTGAAGTGCCACATTCCATTGCTTCTACACCCTCCATTCTCACCTGACCTTGCTCCCTTTGACTTTTCCTTGTTACTGCATCTTAAGAAAACACTGAAAGGTTGCCAATTCGATGAAGTTAAAGAGATTCAAACGCAGTGAGACAAATGAGGGTTATCTCATGAAGTAACTTCCAGAGGTGCCTTCCATAAATGGTAAGACTGCTGGAATATATGTATACAATCACAAGGAGACTAATTTGAATAAGACTAGACCAAGAAGCTGGTAAGTCTACTCATTTAGTAAAAAAAAAAAATTCAGTCCCGGAACTTTGTGAACACCCCTCATATATCAAATGATCTGTGTATAAAGTATGCTCTATGACTTTATCATAATGAAATATTGATAATCCTAGATTTGCCAGACCTCAGTTTCTTGAATTTTTATGAAAAAATTCAGAATTTTCGAAAGTGCAGTATGCCACTATTTTCTAAATGCTGGCAGCAATTTATGGGATTACCACTAATTAGTATATTTATTTTTTACATACAAATACTTCTTACAGTGTATATACATAATGTATGTGCATTGTGCATACAATGCCTATTATACTAATTATGTTTACTAAGGATTTTTTTTTGATTGATTGACATTCCTTTAGGGCCAATAATGGCTCATAGGACGGAAATCATATCTTTCCATGTCTGACGACTCGCCGCTGCCCGCTGTAGGTCTTGGATGGACTTGAATCCCAAAGTTGTACTCTCTCTAGTGATGGTTCTACATAGTCTCCCTTGGCCTTCCTTGTTACTAAGAATACTTTATGGTTATCCTGGTTAGCTGAGTGGTTATGTGCTTGGTTTACTAATCTGATGGTACTGGGTTCAAGTCCCAGCAGTGAGATTTTTTCTAGCACACACCAAAAAGTCCCCGGGGTCCACTCAACCTCTAAAAGTTGGTACCAGAGAAATCTTGGAAGGTAAAGCGGCCAGGCGTGATACTGACCACATCACACTTCCATGTGCCGAAGATCGTAGGAAATACGAGCCTAATACCGTATTATCCAATATGCCTTAATGGTATGGAAACGGGAATTTTTACCTTTTGTTTTTTTAACTTTATGGTTATGTTTTTTTGTTGAATATTTATTAAAAATTTGAGATCTCCAGATTTTTAAAGACAAATCCACAGCCAAATTGAGGGATCAGGATTCTCAGAGGCATTTAAATATTTAGTCTCATTTAAATGCATATATATATTTTTTTACCTTTCAGATGAGCAACTATCATTTGTGGATTTATTTATGGAGTTCAGACATATGCTGACTGAAATTGGCACCTGTGATGAAGAATCAAAGGTCTTCAATAACATTCAGACAAAGGCAGTCATGGATTATATTTCCATAAGGTTAGTTTGGTCATTCATACATTACAGATCTCTGCCACATTCCAGAACATTCTCATGAAAACTATAATCTAAAATCCTGTTTATATCAGTGAATGTCAGAAAATGAATTTTAAAAAATGCTGTATTAATCTTGTCTTGCTCTGTGGTAGTTAACTGAAAATAAATGTAACAATTCAACCATCTTCAGAGGCAGTAGAGATGTGATTGTTATTGAAAATTAAGAGTAATGTGGTCAGCTAAGATGGCAAATGAGAAATTTCTAATGATATCAAATGAAAAAAAAAAGAATTTAACTAAAACTATATGAAAAAGATACCAGCCATTCATAAAATGACAAAATAAGGACTTGAAAGCACCGTAACAACACGAAGAGATGCAGAGTAAGCCATAGAGGGATTGAAGTCTAATATGATGACGTGATAAAAGCAGCTTGCACTTGATGATAATGATCTCCAGGCCACAGGGGCTCCAGTTAGTCAATGAATCTGGGTAGGAACCTGAAGATTAAATGCAGATCATCCTAGCAACGTGGCTTCAGATACAACAAATCCTGAAACTTGAACACCGAAGAAGAAGAACTGATATTTACTATAAACAGAAGACTTCCCTGATATTTACATAAACAGAAGACTTCCCATGGGTTCTTTTTGTGCTTTACTTCCAGCTGGAGGTGGGAATTTTATTGAAAGTTACTAAAACAGTCCAGCAAAGCATTTTCCAACATTCATTCTGGTATGTAATATGATGTGCAAGTGAAGAAGCATGCATCATGGTTAGACAATTAGACAATGAGAGGTTTTGAAATTGACCATCAGCAGAGCATGTTCTGCTAAGAAAAGCCATGTAAACAGAGGATAGGTTAAGGTAAAACTCTTGTTTCCATGCCATTAAAGCGTACTGGGGATACAGTGTTAGGCCTGTATTTCCAAGACCTGCGGCACATGAAAGTGTGATATGGTCAGTATCATGCCTGGCCCCATTTACCTTCTCAGATTTCTCTGGTGCTCATTTTTAGAGGCTGGGTGGACCCTGGGGTCATTTTGGTGTGATGGTACCAGAAAAAAAGTCCCTACTGTTGGGATTAGAACCCGGTGCCACCAGATTAGTAGAATAAGTAAAGGACAGCAGTAAAATATTTTCAGGTACAAAATTCAAATATAAATAATATTCTATGGATCTCATATAAACAGAAGAGATAAAAAGACTTAATTACAGTGTATTTATTGCTTTACCAGTGTCCACTGGGGGGGATGTTTTGAAGTCGAGGAATTAACAGAGTCACCTCGGCATGTGCAGGTTGAGTTTTTCTTATGGATCTTAACGGTGATCTGAACCCATGTGTCCTAGATGAGAGATATATGCTTGAAATGCACAGCCATGCCAGAGCCCAAAAGACAAAATGGAGACAGAAATGTATTTTATCAAAAAATGTTGGTCAAATCCAAGTGGGGATGACAGTTTGAGACAAATCAAGAAAAAACCTCAGAGAAAAGGAAAAATTCAAGATGAAAGGAAAACTTGAAATAATATATGGAGAGGACTGGTTCAGGACAGGTCTGAGTGGAGGAAATCAGTCTGTAGCTTATGTTCTATAGTAGCTAAGGATGAGAGAACTACAATGAATACAGTATTTTAAATTTCTCCTAGTAATCTTGATATTACATAGCTCATTGTCTTCATCAGTTTATAGCAATTTGTATTCATATCATGATGAGTTTATATTGTTTTATAGTAGGTATTTGTGTAAAAGATAAAGGTATAATTTAATGGAATTTACGGAATCTGATTTCAGTTCTCCATGGCATATTTTAGTAATCCAGAAATAGTCTAATTCAATTTTTCCATGACTGATTTCAGTGAAACAAAACACAGTCTGATTTCAGTCTTCCAAATCTTATTCCAGTGCTACAAACACTCTCTGATTTCACTTCTCCACATCTTATTTCAGTGCAACAAGTATAGACTGATGATCATATTCCATTCCAGTGCTACAAGCATAGATTGATTTCATTTCTCCACATCTAATCTCAGTACTACATCACCTGATTTAATTTCTCCACATCTTATCTCAGTAATACATCATCTGATTTAATTTCTCCACATCTGATCTCAGTAATACATTGTCTGATTTAATTTCTTCACATCTTATCTCAGTAATACATCATCTGATTTAATTTCTTCACATCTTATCTCAGTACTACATCATCTGATTTCATTTCTCCACATCTTATCTCAGTACTACATTGTCTGATTTAATTTCTCCACATCTTATCTCAGTACTATATTGTCTGATTTAATTTCTTCACATCTTATCTCAGTACTACATTGTCTGATTTAATTTCTTCACATCTTAGTACTACACTGTCTGATTTAATTTCTCCACATCTTATCTCAGTACTATATTGTCTGATTTAATTTCTCCACATCTTATCTCATTGCTACACTGTCTGATTCAAATATCACCACCACTTATACTACAACAAACTAACACATTTTGATTGAACATCTTCTCCACAGCCTGTTTCAGCATTACAAACTGTACCAGTTCTTATTTTCCAAGAATCAGACAGAGGAGATAATTACAATGGAAGTGAGTTCAGTTTTTGTGCACTTCTTCCTATGAATGTTATGATTTTCTTAATTGTTATATGACCAACAAAGAGCTTTATAATGTTGTGAGCTGGTTAACCAAGACTATAGAAGAAAATAGAAAACAAGCATGTAGTTAGAAGAATATTTTGTCCAAACACCATAAGAAGTGACACTTTGTTTGCAGAAATACAAATGAAGCCGCTGACAGCGATTATGTTGGCAGTGGTTGGGACATGTGCTTCAGATGACTGACAATTCATTACCAAAAATAGAATTCAGATGGACACCACAGGGGAACAGGAGTAAGTGTAGACCAAAAGAAACATGGAGAAGAACAACAGAAAGGACACTGAGCAGTAGAGGGCTCACCTGGGCAAGAGCAGAAAAAAGGCAAAGGAGAGACATTTGTGAAAAGCCCTTGTGGAAGCCCCATGTGCCTTGGGCACTTAAGGTTCAGACAGAGAGAGAGAGGAGAGAGAGAAGAGAGAGAGAGGAGAGAGAGAGAGAGGAGAGAGAGGAATGAGAGAGAGAGGAAGGAGAGAGAGAAGAGAGAAAGGAAGGAGAGAGAGAGAGGAAGGAGAGAGGAGAGAGAGGAAGGAGAGAGAAAGGAGAGAGAGAGGAGAGAGAGGAGAGAGAGGAAGGAGAGAGAGAAGAGAGAGAGGAGAGAGAGGAAGGAGAGAGAGAAGAGAGAGGAGAGAGAGAGAGGAGAAGAGAGAGAGAGAGGAGAGAGGGAGATGGTTAACTTTCAGCTCATAGCTTCCCCAGAAACTGCAAAAGCATATAACTTTATTTTATCTGCATATTTTAGCAGATGCCAGTGCTAACACCTCTTGGTCTTGATTCACCATTTCCTTTCTCACTTATTGAAGGATTACCAGAGGAAATATACACAACATATGTTGAACCTCCAGAGCCAGATGTGGAGGTAAATGTTCACAAAGTTTTTCTAATGGTACATGGTATTAAATAGGTAATACACATTAGATTCTGTTGACTGCATGATCGGAGATGTCTGAATAGTAATGCCAAGAATGTCTGGTAGAGGGTCAGGGAAGACCACTGATGATTATGTCAGAGTTTTCATGTTTTCATGAATGTTGCTGGTTTTTCTGCCAGGGGGAATCCCTTCTTAAGATTTAATTACTAAGCTTGAACTTGTCTCTTGTGACTCAGTTCTTGGCCCTGAAGATAAGCCCCTGGTCATCCAGCTGTAAGAATGATTACATGGCTCCTATTACTAGGAAAGAGAAGCAGCCATAAGAGATTCTGCCATCACCCTTTATTGAGTGCCGAAAGGTAGGAGAAGATAATGGCAACTAATATCATTTTTACCTATACAGGCTTCCCAAAGTTACAAATAAGTTCCATTCCTAAGTTTGATCATAAGCTGAATTTGTACTTAAGTCAGAACAGTTAATATAGCTCATTAATGTCTGTTATATATGACGTAGTATACCTTTCTATACACAAAAAAAAAACATTAAAAAAGCTGATGAGCTGCTGTAGACGTGCAGTGTTTTGATGCATGCTGCAACATAGCACCCATTTGTTATTATAAATCACTGTGTGTAACCTGAGTTTTAATATAGTAATATGAGTCTATGGGAGTTGTTTGTAGCTACAGGCTGTATGTAAGTCAGACATCTGTAACTTGGGGACTTGCTGTACACATCACTGGGCAGGAAACAGTGCTGCTTGCAATCCTTAAACTGGTCCAGTTGCCTGGGTGGAATTTATTCTGGTTATTTGAAAAGTTTTATTGTTATTTCATTTTTGTTAATAGCAAGTTTTTGGTCTACACTGGCTTTGTGTAAAATTTTGACAAAAAATTCAGTTTTGTCAAAAAAGGTGGTGCGGTAGTGTAGTAGATAGTGCACTTGCCTGCTGATCAAAAAGGCCCCAGTTCAGTTTCGCACTCAAGCGGAATTTTTTGGATTGACCAGTACTGGGTTCACCCAGCCTCAGAAAATGGGTATGTGGGTCTTACCTAGGAAAATAAAGGTGGCAGGGACAGGTGCTGGCATTCCTACCTCAAATGCTGTAGTGGTCTAGAAATGTGAAGGTATTAACACTTTACACCCTTATGGCTTGCAATAGATTCGGTAAAAAAATTAATGAGGTTTGTTAAACATAGAAATACTCTCAGTAATATTTAATGCAATTTGTAACAATAGAAAAGTAAAGTTTCATTAAAAGCATTTTTAACAATGGGTGCTTTTTTATATGCTTTATGCCACTAAATTTTAATTGTTCTTTACATGAGATTTTGATTTTATTTACTAATTATGTTTTTATTATGCAATTGAAATCATGCATATTCATACATGAATCAGATTCCACTAGATACGGAAGAAGATAATACCGTGTCAATAGAACTTCCATCAAATGCAGGAGACATTTTTGCAAAACTTTCACCAGAAGATGTGAAAAGAATCATCAGTGAAGTATCGGCATCAGTTTTTGGAAAACTGCAGGTAGTTGTGCTTGCTAATTTGTTTCTGCTGTTAAATTTTGTTTTTTGTCTTTCATTTTCCTTTAAAATAGCTTGTGAAATGTTTGAAGGAAACAATATTTTAACCTCCCCAAAGTTCCCCTTTACATATACACAATGCATGCATGCTCGCTTGCTCACTCGTTCACTCACTCACTCACTCACTCACTTGTTTTTCATTAATAGTTAAATTCAGTGATTGTAAGAATTAGTAATGTTGAAAACAGAAACTAATTAAATTTACTAAGACCTGATAGATTTTAACCTTTAATAAAGACACCATAGGATATTTGCTTAGAATATGGCTTACATGTATCTTTTCTGGCCATTTAGGCATAAACCAGAACAAATAATCCTGTTTAGATTGAGAACAGGACACTGCAGACATAAAAGCAGCATAAAAGTATAAGTTAAAAATAGGTAACAGTCCGGTCTCCCCCCAGCATGGATCATAATGGCAATGGAATAACACAGCATGGATCATAATGGCAGTGGAACAACACTGGTGTGAAGAGTTTAGGAAACAGCTGTAGCCTTCACTTGTCCCAGTTAAAGAAAAGTTATCTGAAGACTTCATGGTCCTAGAAACAAGATTGAAGTTTTTATATTCTTCTTCTTCTTCTCCTTCTTCTGCGTTCGAGTTGTTGGTCACATCAGATCTTGATCCCTGTCGACGTGGCAAAGCCCACAGTCCTCTCCAGATCCTGACAGGATCCCCAAAGCTTTTTGCCCCAAGCTCGTGTCTTCTGGCCATGTCTCACGCCTCAGGTCTGCATGGTCTGGGGACTCTTGAAGGATATGTTCTGGAGTCTGGCCTCCACTGCCACATGGACACTCATCTGTGTGAGACATTTTAAGTCAATGTAGGTGGCTTAGAAGTCTGCAGTGGCCTGTCCAAAGTTTTTATATGAGACAAGAATTGACACCTGAGACAGAACAATGAAGATGAAGAAGAAGACACACAATTTTTGTGTCCAAAGAAAACGTTTACCCGAGTAGATGAATAGAATGATTTAACTGTACAATATCACTGTTGTCTAATATACAGTTTCAAGATTCAGACTTCGGGCTGTCTCTTAACCATTATTTTTTTTCTAACCTAAGGCTGTATTTAGCCACAGAACAGCAATCTGTTCCTAGGTGCAGCCATGCCATGGACTGTCACAACTGGCTATAGCACCACAATAATGGTTCTTTTTAAAGCATAGAAGACAGGAGGGTAGTTTTAGAAATTACTTAGCATGAATATTCAGCTGGAAAATATGCAGCTGCTTTTCCAAGATGGTAGTTGAGATCCTTGTATCTCTTACCGCTCTGGCTGTTGAGATCCTTGTATCTCTTACCCCTCTGGCTGTTGAGATCCTTGTATCTCTACCCCTCTGGCTGTTGAGATCCTTGTATCTCTTACCCCTCTGGCTGTTGAGATCCTTGTATCTCTTACCCCTCTGGCTGTTGAGATCCTTGTATCTCTTACCCCTCTGGCTGTTGAGATCCTTGTATCTCTTACCACTCTGGCTGTTGAGATCCTTGTATCTCTTACCGCTCTGGCTGTTGAGATCCTTGTATTTCTTACCCCTCTGGCTGTTGAGATTCTTGTATCTCTTACCACTCTGGCTGTTGAGATCCTTGTATCTTTTACCACTCTGGCTGTTGAGATCCTTGTATCTCTTACCACTCTGGCTGTTGAGATCCTTGTATCTCTTACCGCTCTGGCTGTTGAGATCCTTGTATCTCTTACCCCTCTGGCTGTTGAGATCCTTGTATCTCTTACCGCTCTGGCTGTTGAGATCCTTGTATCTCTTACCACTCTGGCTGTTGAGATCCTTGTATCTCTTACCCCTCTGGCTGTTGAGATCCTTGTATCTCTTACCACTCCTCTGGCTTTTGAGATCCTTGTATCTCTTACCGCTCTGGCTGTTGTGATCCTTGTATCTCTTACCACTCTGGCTGTTGAGATCCTTGTATCTCTTACCGCTCTGGCTGTTGAGATCCTTGTATCTCTTACCACTCTGGCTGTTGTGATCCTTGTATCTCTTACCACTCTGGCTGTTGAGATCCTTGTATCTCTTACCACTCTGGCTGTTGTATTTAAAAGTTTTGTTCTCTCCTATTTCAGGAAGGTTTGGAGAAGAAGATGTTTGAAGAGGAAACTGAAGCTCTGAAAAAATTCAACCAAATCAGTGCCACCAGCTGTTCATCTTCCAAGGGTGGACTTAGAAAAAGCACCGATTCTTCCCCTAAACCTGGAAGAAGTTCCCATTCTTCCCGTAGACCTAGTAAAAGTGTTGTTTCTTCCCCTAGACCTAGTAAAAGTGTTGTTTCTTCCCCTAGACCTAGAAAAAACACTGATTCTTCCCCCTAGACCTAGAAAAAACACTGATTCTTCCCCCTAGACCTAGAAAAAACACTGATTCTTCCCCCTAGACCTAGAAAAAACACTGATTAACTATGACATGGAAGACAACACAGGTGGGCCTTGAGTTTGTGCAACAAAAGAACCAGAGTTTATTGTTTATTTTTACATGTTTGGTCAAAGTAAAGCTATGAAAAGTGAAGTAAAATTTACAGTTATAAGTCAGGTCATGAGAGATGGAGACTGAGAGACAGTGTATATGTTTGTGAAGTGACTGAAATATACTAGAACAAAGGGTTGAACAGGAATATAATGTAAAATTTAGACAATTTGAAAAATAGAGTGAAAAAAAAAGAAGACAGAGTGGATGCCAAAAAATACGGCAGAAGAAGTACAAAACAATCTTGAAAAAATGGCAGCATTTAAGAAATATTAAAGTTACTCTTTTACTAATATCAGAAGTTTTTCCTGCAAGAGAAACATTCCTTTAGGGGTGACTGTAATGTGAGACAGTTTGCTTGCACAATCTTCCAATATTTAAAGGTTTTTAAAAAAAAGGTAAAATCCCCATTTTCATGCCATTAAGGCATATTGTGGATACTGTGTTTGGCCCGTATTTCCAAGAACATCCACATGAAAGTCTGATGTGGCCAGTATCATGCCTGGCCATATTTACTTTCCCAGATTTCTCTGGCACCAATTTCTAGACGCAGGGTGGATCCTGGGACCTTTTTTGGTGTGGTGGTTGCAGAAAAAAATCCCACTGGGACTTGAACCCGGCACCACTGGATTAGTAAACCGAGCACCTGACCACTCAGCTAACCATGCCACCATGTTTAAAAGGTGTTACATTTTCTCCCAAGATGTTGTATTTCCCTTTGTTTAATTCCAAGCCTCCCAGACAACACACACAGCACATGAACATTTTTTGTCAATAAACATCATGGCCACAGTGTTGGGAAATGAAGTGATGCCTCCTTCCATACCCACTGGAAAATACTGCAGCAACTATGATGCAGAAGTTAGGGCAATTATTTCTGCGGTTGAAAAACTAACAGTACTGGAAGCTCTTCAAGTGCAACAAACTACTAGATCTTAAGGATGCCCTGTCAGAAATTGGCTCACAACACAGAGTCACCTTGCAGTGGATTCCCTCCCACTGTGGGATACCTGGCAATGAGAAAGCTGACCATCTGGCCATAGAGGGCACTGAAATGGAGCAACCAGACACACCAGTCACCTATAATCAGAAGAAAAGCATGATAAAAACCTACAGGAAGTCACAAACACCACCACATGATGACTATCACATGCTAAACAGAAAGGAACAAGTCACCATTTTCCGTCTCTGAACAGGACGCAGCTGACTCCAAAGTCATATGCATACAAAGTTTAAGATTGGTACTACTAATCTATGTACAGGTGCCCAGGTGCCCCAAACTGTGGAACATATCCTCCAAAACCGCACCAACTATTAGACATAGAGAAATAATTACTGGCCCAGTGAAACCACTAAAGAAGATAAGCTCTACAGCTCCATTCATGAACTACAAAAAAACAGTGACATTTATCCAAGAGACAGGACTGTAGATATAGACAGACAATGCATAAGAAGAAGAAGAAGAAGTGATGCCTATTTTTAGCACATATGGCAGTTCTAAATTACAAACTGAATAGCAGAAATGGTAAAACTAGTTTTTTGTTTTTTTCTAAATATATTAAAAAGCCATTTGAAAGACACATGGGATACTAAGAGCTAAACCAGGCTGACTTTTCAATAATTCTGTAAATTATATAAATCTGAATATATGTGGAAAACCCAATGGAGCAGTTCTATTAGCAGAATTTATGCTAAATACCCCACCTAAAGTCTTGTCTTGTTCTAAAATGTCATCATAAGTATATCATATTTTAGGTCAAGCTACTATGATGTTGCTGATTCAGATTTTCCATTTTAAACATTTAAGATTTGTATTTGTTGAATTCTTCTTTCTGAGTGATCAAGTTCTGTAAACCTTTACTGATATTTCATTGGCAGAATTGGTAGTCATGCTGTTTGTTTATAATTCAAATGTTGTATATTTATAATGTTGTAAATTCTAGATGTTATATTTATGTATATATATATTTTTTTGTTTTCAAAATTGCTCTAGTGTATCATGTAGAGATATCAATTCTTGAGCAAGGAAATTCTGTTGCAATTTGCAAAACAACAATACAGCTCTTCTGAAGTTCAGAGAAGTACCTCAAGCTGTTTGATCTCCTACTGTTAAAAACCTCAAGCTGTTTGATCTCTTACTGTTAAAAACCTCAAAATGTTTGGTCTGCTGCTGTCAAAAACCTCAAGCTGTGTGGTCAGTTGCTATTAAAAACCTCAAGCTGTTTGATCTCTTACTGTTAAAAACCCCAAGCTGTTTGGTCTGCTGTTATTAAAAACCTCAAGATGGTTGGTCTGCTGCTGTTAAGAACCTCAAGCTGTTTGGTCTGCTGCTGTTAAGAACCTCAAGATGGTTGGTCTGCTGCTGTTAAGAACCTCAAGCTGTTTGGTCTGCTGCAGTTAAAAACCTTAAGCTGTTTGGTCTGCTGGTATTAAAAACTTCAATCTGGTTGGACTGCTGCTGTTGAGAACCTCAAGCTGTTTGGTCTGTTGCTGTTAAAAACCTCAAGCTGTTTGGTCTGCTGGTATTAAAAACATCAAGTTATTTGGTCTGCCACTGTTAAAAACCTCAAGCTGGTGATCTGCTGCTGTTGAGAACCTCAAGCTGTTTGGTCTGCTGCTATTAAGAACCTCAAGATGGTTGGCTGCTGCTGTTAACCGTAGACAAAGCACTTCAGTGAGACGTGAGAGAAAGAAAAGTCACAAGAGAATTACCTGAGATTCGAACACGGATTCCGTCTAGTCACGAGAGAACAGTGTACTAACCGACTGAGCTAACCAGCACTGTTTTCTTTCTCTCAAGTCTCACTAAAGTGCTTTGTTTATGATTTTTTCGAGTTCTAATCCTACAAAACTGTGTTCTCTTACTTTACCGTACTAAAACCTCATTGTTTCCTGTTTATAAAAAATTTTAATTGCTTTCTTGGTCTAAAAAATAAGTGTAATAGAGGAGAAATGTAGTTTGTAAATCTGTTTTTATCAAATGTTCAATTAAAAAATGTTTACAGTGATTGTGAAGAATGTGTGTTCTCTGTTGTATTGAAGTAGGTGAAAGAGAGAGGGAGAGAGAGAGAGAAAGAGAGAGACAGAGAAAGACAGAGACAGAGAGAGCAATCATTTATTGATGAGAGGACACAAGACCAACCATCAAGACAAGGGACTAAGATTCTTTTGAGCTATGGAGAAGGCACAAGATAATGATGCTATCTTTGTTTCGATGCCAAGTCATGTTGGGGATACGGTGTTAGGCCCACATTTCCACAACCTTCTGCACAAGTAAAATCGTGATGTGGTCAGATTCACGCCTGGCTGCATTTACTTTCCAAGATTTCTCTGGTACCCATTTTTAGAAGCTGGGTGGACCGTGTGCATTTTTTTTTTGGGTCCAAAGAAACCAGGTGCAAAGGAATGTGACGACCACCGGACTATCAGCCTCTCATGTCACATAACGAAGCTACTTCTGAGAATCATTATGAGAAGAACAAGGAAAAAGATAAAAATGGAAATAGCAGATGAACAGTTTGGATTTGTTGAAGGAAAGGGAACACACAATGCCATTTATGCTTTACGAACACTAACAGAAAGAGCTTTAGAAGTACAGAAAGATCTCTACTTATGCTTCATTGATTACACCAAGGCATTTGACAAGGTGAAACATAGTGAAATTATTAAAATGTTTGAAGACATCAATATAGACGGCAAAGACTTGAGGATTGTAAAACATCTATACTGGCAGCAAGATGCAGCAGTTCGAGTTGAAAATAGAATTGGAAAATACCAACCTATAAAACAAAGGGTGCGACAAGGATGTATACTATCTCCAGACCTTTTTTCTCTGTACAGCGAGAATATTCTAAGAACAATCATCACAGAACCAGGTATAAAAATTGGAGGATACAATATTAACAACCTTCGGTATGCTGACGACACAGTACTGATAGCTGAGAACCAACAAGACCTGCAAAATCTCTTGGATAAAGTTGCCAAAGAAAGTGAACAGAAAGGCCTTACTTTGAACATCAAAAAGACAGAGACTATGGTTATATCTAAGAAACAGAATCCACCAGCATACAGTATAAAATTAAACGGAACCATTCTAAAGCAGGTGCAGAAATTCAAATACCTTGGAGCAGTAATAACTTCAGATGGGAAATGCAAAACAGAAATTAGGAACAGAATAGGCCAAGCAAAGACTGCATTTCAGAGAATGAGAAACATATTAGCTAACACATCTTTATCAATGAATGTTAGAAAACGAGTCCTAAAATGCTATATTGAACCTATCTTGTTAAATGAAAGTGAATCATGGACAATAGGCAAATCTGCACAAAAATCATTGGAAGCAGCAGAAATGTGGTTTATTAGAAGAATGTTGCGAATCCCCTGGACAGCAAAAATAACTAATGAAGAATGTATGAGAAGAGCTGGAGAGACAAAAAACCTTGTCAGAAAGATAAGAGAGAGACAATGTACTTTCATAGGACATGCAATGAGAAGAGGGGGCATTGAAAATATTATAACAACAGGAAAAACAGAAGGAAGAAGATCAAGAGGAAGACCAAGAGAAATGATACTGGACAGTCTGACGGGATGGTGTGAGAGGAGATCACCAACTGAACTGATGGCCTGCATGAAGGATCGGGTACTCTGGAGAAGCATAATAGCCAACGCCAGTCGGCACGGCACCTGATGATGATGATGACCAGAAAAAATCCCCACTGATGGGAGCTGAACCTGGTACTACTGGATTAGTAAACTGGGCATCTAACTGGGCATCTAACTGTTAAGCTAACACCATAGGCAGTTGTGGCAGTGAATATATCTTGAACTGTACAGTCAACCCAGCTATTAAAAAAAATAGATAACTGAAATCTGTAAAAGAACTACCTCTGTAAAATGAAGCATACCAGAACACATGTTACTGTGGCTGTCAGTGATAAAAGATGAGAAAGTTATTCATGCAAACATTAGTTCCACATATACTTGACGAAACCAAGTCTGCCAACTAACAAAAGTGCCAAGTTTGCCAGCTAACAAAAGTGATTATGTTACTATCTAGTGATAGTAAAATGATCGAAAAAAAAATAAAGTAGAACTTCATGTAGAAACAAAACACAGGCACGTGACAATGCCAATTTCTGTGCCTTTAGGCAAAACGATGAAAGAAAGCTGAAAGGAAGAAAAAGACATCAAAATGTTTTAGAACAGATACAAAGAAAAAGATGCATCATCATCATCATCATCAGTGCCGACTGGCGTTGGCTATTATGCATCTCCAGAATACACGATCCTTCATGCCGGCCATTAGCTCTGTTGATGATCTCCTCTCACACCATCTCGTCATTCTGTCCAGTTTCATTTCTCTCGGTCTTCCCCTGGCTCTTCTTCGCTCTATTTTTCCTGTTGTTACAACGTTTTCAATGCCCCTCTTCTCACTGAATGTCAGATGAAAGTACATTGTCTCTTCTCTCTCTCTCTTATTTGTTTGACAAGATTTGTCTCTCCAGTCCTTCTCAAACATTCTCCATTAGTTATTTTTGCCGAATAAAGTGCAAAAAAAAGTATGAAATCCACTAGCTCATTTTTGACAGCATTGTCTCTCTCTCTCCCCCCCCCCCTGAGATTAATTAATTATTTGTGTAACTTAGTGATATCTCATCCTTTCCTGACACTCGCTCATCATTTCACTTCTGCAGATGTAAATCATTTTCAGTATTACGTTAGGACATTTCAAATGATATTAGTCCCAAGCAAAATTATTAATGATACTTTAATTGATATCTGTTCAAGACAATGGCATTTCTGAAATGTAACATTCATAATACACTATAAGTATAACAGTGATCATGTTCACCCACAGTTACCGGTAAATTATCAATATAAAAAGAGAAAAACAAACTTCTGCAAGTCTTCGGTCGCTGTAACCGGTTTATATTATCAAAGGCCTAGTAAAAACAAAACAAAAACAAAAAAACAACCAGTGAAATCTGTTGGAGGATAATCGGGGCAGTAGATTGGTGATGCATACCCTTAAAAATCTTATTTTTGTAGATAAGGGCATGCATCTTTCCCATCGCAACATATGCCTGTGAGACCTGGGCACTTAACAAAACAGCTGAGAAACATATAAATGCCTTTGAATATAAATGCTACAGAAGAGTTCTTCAAATATCGTGGACACAAAAAGAACAAATATATCCATACTACAAGAACTTAATGTTGAGGAAGGTTGGCTAGAAAACAGAGAAAACTTAAATATTTTGGACACGTTTAAACGTCATGAGAATTTAGAGAAGACCGTTTTGGAATAATACATTATGGGAAAAAGAAGGAGAGGAAGACCAAGGCGAAGATGGCTGCAACGACATCGTTGATAATCTGCAAATGGATGCATCAACAGTAGGGCATCTTGTTTTCAACCGAGAGGCCTACAGGAGAGCAGGTAGGTAGGCGAAGTTCCGCAAGGGACATGCAATTGACCGACTGACTGATACTGATGATGCTGAATTTGTATGAAGGAGAATCAGCCAGGTTTGACTTTGGTTCACCATGTGGGCATTTTGTAAAGATAAATCTCGCGCCAAATAAGGTATGAAAAGAGTTTCATGCAAATATTTAATAAACTCCTACGGATGTTTGTGCTGAATTTTACACTGAAAAAAGTAAAATGTTCCGAATACTGAACTGAGAAAACCGGTATTTCGGAAAGCGTTTCATGCAAGCTGAAAGACAGGTACAATTGTACCAGCCCGATCATTGATATAGTGCTAGGGCTCATAGTTTCCTTAAGCTGTCTGCACTGTACAGGGTGATCTTGTCAGCACAATGTTTGACCGCCTTACCTTCCCAGCTCCAGAAGGAGCCAGGTACATATTTCTACAGCTGGATGACTGGGCGCGTCTCTAGCTGGATGACTGGGCGCGTCTCTAGCTGGACGACTGGGCGCGTCTCTAGCTGGACGACTGGGCGCGTCTCTAGCTGGACGACTGGGCGCGTCTCTAGCTGGATGACTGGGCGCGTCTCTAGCTGGATGACTGGGCGCGTCTCCAGCTGGACTGGAAGCACAGAGTTCTCAATGACAGACAATTACAAGAGCCACTACCAGCACTCAGAAGCCCTCATCATTCTTGTACCTAGAGAATTATACTTTCTTCCCTTTCACCGAGAGAATTCTGAAATGCCAGATTCAGAAATGACAGAAAAACAGTTTATGACTTACATAACGCTAGAGTCGGCTGCCGTTTTCACAGGACCATCTATGGCACAGTTTATGTGTTATATTCCTTAGGAAAGAGCCAGGCTAAGGTTCACGTGTGTGGAATATTTATATACATTTTCGAGAATATTGACAAGTTTAATCTCTTAGCTGAAACTTGGGTTATTTCAAAACAAAATGTTGCAGACAGTAAGACTTAGAATTCTGAAAGCTTTTGAATCCTCAAGATAATGTTGCAAATTTTTAAACTTGTACTAGAGGTAACTTGGTAAGGGCGTTTCAGTACGTTCAGCTTAACAGTACATTGAATAAAGCGAATTTATTTATAAGAAAACAGTGTCAAAGTGAGGGAAAGATATTAGAATTTCACATGTGGGTAGCTTTGTGGATGACATGCTGGACATGAGTCACTTGGGACTCTCGAACCGCTTGGAGACGTGATACAAAGTTCTGTACAGTAGGGGAGAGCATTCCTCTTGTGACCTGTGCACAACTGTTTGTGATCCTCTCTTTCACTTCAGTCAGATTTCGGGGAAGCACTGCTGAACACTTTGTCTTTTAGACAAGTCACATGGATTTAAATCCAGACGGGCATGGTGGGCCCACAGAATCCGCGCTAGAATTGCTGTGGGAAACGATTGGACGCTATGCGATGTTGGACTTTGGAGTGCAGGAATTCCAGGACTTCTGAAGTCGTGTGAGGTCTGGCTCCATCCTGTTGGAACCGCTGTGCTTGAAGAGAACATTGATCAGTCTCAGTTCCTTTTTAGGAAGAAGATGACGAGCGTCATGGCGTAAGTCTCTCCAGTGACGTAATCATCAAACACGAAGTACAAAATCACGCCCTGTACTGAAAAAGGCACATCACATCAAGATTTTCTGGGCACGCAGTGTGGGTTCGTGATTTTATGTGGATGCTGAGTGCCCCAGAAACGCACGTTATGTCTGTTAATGCTCTCCCTGAGGTGAAAGCCTGCTTCATCACTAAACTAAATATGTTTCAGAATGTCAGTGCTCTGCTGCATGTGATCTCCTAATTCCTTCCGCAGACCGTGTCCACTTTTCTCGGCACACGGTTGTCAGAGACTGGAAGACATGGATCTTGTACGGGTGCATGCGTAGACTAGTTCGAAGTATGGGTCATGCCCCATTTTCTACGGCTGACCGTCACACAGACTTCCGTGCAGGAGATGAGACCACACTCACACGAATGTTCTCAAAAGTTTTGGGCTTGCGAACACGTGGTTTGCTCCCATCTCTTTTCTTGCCTGTTACGCTCCCACCTATTTTCTTGCCTGCTGCACTCCCGCTTTCACGAAACTGCTTCACCAACGTCTTCACCATATTCCTTGCTGGTGCTTCCTTGCACCTGCACTGGGTTTTGAACTTGCGCTGGACTGTGACAAAGGAATTTGCAGAAACCATTCTACAACTCGAGTTTTCTGCCTCAATCCTTAGTGGCGGAGCCATTTTTTAAAAATACTTTTCACCCTATGGAAAAAAATACAAATGTTTGACGATTACATCACTAACACTTACATCAAGCTGTGTACTTTCCATATGGTGTATCATTCAACCAAAGTTGAAAAAAATTGACTGAAACACCATGTAGCCTCAGAAACTTTAGATCCCAGGTTAGATCGTATCCTTGATGGAGGCATTTAACTTCCAACTGACAGTGAGACCTGGAAGCCCATCAATCTGTCAACGACAGAGCCCACGAATTTTACAACCATCAATTGCGATGAACCCATTTTGAATGAAGCTCTTCGAACCACTAAACCTCAAATGATGAAGCGCATGAACTCTTCATATCTGAGCCAAAATAGCTCATGAATTTTCAAGCTGTGAAAGATAAAACCCTTGAACTTATAAACTGTGAATGATGAAGTGATCTTAGACGTAGCTGTTACACTTGCTGGTGTAAATAATAGGTCTGGTCTCATTTGGCAGAGTTGCTTGTGGCTGAGCCCTATAACAGCGCATGGAGTGTATGCACATTCTGAGCTTCTGCCTGTCCATGTACAGTCTGTTCTCTGAACCACTGGATGAGTTCAACTCCCTGACAAAAGGAAAAAAAACAGTAGAATTCTATATGTAGCCTGATATATATATATATATATGGATGTGTGTATGTATGTTCCAGCATAACTCTGGAACGCCTGGAGCAATTTCAACCAAACTTGGCACACATGTGGCTTACAGTCTGGAGAAATGTGCTATGGGGCAACACATCCCTAGCACCCCTAGGGGGGGCCTGGGAGTGGGGGTGGGATGGGGTGACATGTAAAAATAATCTAAAATGACCGATATTAGTGTCAAGTCCATAGTTGTCGGGGTCGCTCAGATGAATAGTGACACTCCCGATGCCGTTTACGTCCAAGTTCAGCCCCCATCCGCATGTGGGATGGGGGTGAGAGGGAGTGTAAATTAGGGTGGGATCTCCAATTATTTTACTACAGAACTTCGACCCGCCAAAACTTTGCAACGGCACAAGGCTATGTGTAAAGCGGGTGCTGGGCAAGCGATTATCTTAACAGGAAAAGGAGAGGGTGAAGCAGTTTTTATCCCGCGGATACCACTCAGTCCGACGGATCTCCCTTTTAAGTTTAAGAGATTGCAATTTCCAGCGAGACTTGCGTTCTCGATCACGATCAACAAGTCACAGGGACAGTCTACACATTATAGAGTAAAGTCTTTTACAAATTCATCATAATATTAATTTAACTCAATACTTGATTATATACAACATTTTGAGTTTCACCTCCAGGAGCAAGAATAACTAATTTCTTGGATGAACCCACCCTTATGCAAGCAACATAAGGTTGTCCGTGGGAGAAACATGGGGATCTCAAATCCACTCCGCAGTATTAAAAATTACTAAATTCCCGAGCAACGCCGGGTAATCAGCTAGTAATTTATAAAAGAAAAACAAACGTTACAAATAGACTTTTTAAAAACTTAGAATAGTTTTGTTCTTTAACGGACCATACAGATGCTTACACCTTGCAACCACATTCATTCATTTTCTCTCTCTCTCTCTCTCTCTCTCTCTCTGTCTGTCTCTGTCTCTCTCTCTGTCGCAGCGTTACTGCAATGGCTGATATATATATATATATATATATATATATATATATATATATATATGTATATATATATATATAAATTTATCCCCGAAGTATACAAAAAGAGAGATATCAATTTTATAAAAAAACAAACAAACAAACAAACCAAGAGACCCATCAGTTTTACAAAAGAGAAACATCAATTTTACAGAAGAGAGGTATCAGATTTACTGAAAGAAAAGTATTCGTTTTACTGGAAAAGAATCAATGTTAGAGTATATTCGAAGGAAGTGCTCATGCACACACGCACGCACGTAAACACGTACGCGCGCACACAACAGAAACTGTAGTATTTTTAAAGAAAGAAAAATGGTGCTAAAATGACGAGGAAAACCCACAGGAAAGTTGCTATATAAAAGCGCACACATTCCATAAATGTATATTACAAGAAATAAAACATCTTTTTGCGTCGCGTATGTCAGAGAAACCTATATTCATAGTTCCGGAGGCAAAAGGAAAAAAAAACCAACAAAACAAATGACACCATCGATGAACAAGTATGCAGAAATAGGAAAATGGCGGCTCAGCGACTTTAGAAAACAATGTTAAAAAGAGAGGGATGGGTCACGATGGTACCGGTACAGTTCAGGCGAAGCCATTCAGAGATTTGAAAAATAAAAACAGATTGATTCCTGCCTTCTTTTAATATTAACACTGACTTCAAAATTTTCACAAAAGAATGAAACATGAAGAAATGTTCTTATTACAGGAATTAGAAATTATGGAGTAGATCTGGCTAGACTTAAACACGAGCTGTTGTATCAGTGAACTAGAACATACAGTGAACTAGAGCATACACAGTGAACTAGACCATACAGTGAACTAGACCATACAATGAACTATAGAGCATACAGTGAACTAGAGCATACAGTGAACTTGGGCATACAGTGAACTAGACCTTACAGTAAAGTGAAACATGCGCGACTGCCAGAACTCCTAATTCTGTCGCACACAGACATGGTTTTGTTAATAACTGAGCTAACTGCGTTTACATGGTTTGACTCTTGGTTTTGATAGTTGAAAATTTAAACTAACTACACAAGCCTGGTTTGTCCAACATCAAGAGCTACAACCTAGGAGTCCAAGTGGAGGGTTGCATCTAAATCAACCAGTTGTTGCCCTCTACACAATCAACTAGAGCTATGATTTCTTTCGTAGCATGAAACTAAAACTCACCTTTTCTTGAAACAGCACTATTAATTTTAGTAAAATAAGCTGATTTTTCATAATAATCTCCAGGGCCGCTAAAGAAGGCACTGCGGGCTGCATGGGCCCGCAGGCCACCAGTTGAACACCTTTGATACAAGTTATATGTAATGTTACATCATCTCCAGGGAAAAAAACATGGCTGACGTTTTTATTATATAGTAGTTTGTGTAGGCTTTGAATTTTGCTATGCTAGTTTAAGATTTAAAATTTGTTTCGTTTCTTTAAATCATCATACAACCGAAGATAGTGCACAGTACATCTGGCGCTACCTAGATTCGAGTTTTGGTGAACAAATCAGATGTGTCCGTGCAAACATTCGAGTGCTGCACGTTGCCACGTACTTGTTTTGATAGTTCCTGGAATTGACCCTCAGTCTGTACCGGATATAGCGTTTCCTAATCTCCGTCTGCACCTGAAAGTAACAATGTAAAATTCTTGTAACACTGTAACATTAGATGGACAAGCCATTTCAACAACTGTTATAGAGATCTTCGCAAATAATTTGTATAGGTGGATTTCAAGCAACAAATCTGCATCTTAAACATGATTACGCTTGTCCTTTCGGGTGCCATAATGCATTTGCAAGCTAAAGAAAGGCTGTGATTTGCATTTGGTCAAAAAGTATTAGTATGATACTTGCACAACCGATACCATCAGTAGGTCAACAAGGCATCTCAACAGAGACTTCAGACAAGCGCCGTACCGTCTTTAGAGAGACAGCTAAACAGAGTAAATGAATCTTGTAATTAGCCTTGTTAGGCTGGCTAGTAAAGAGGATTAAAGAGAGAAAACTTAAGTATTTTGGACATATTAAACGTCATGATAATGTAGAGAAGACCGTCTTGGAAGGGTACATAATGGGAAAAAAAGAAAGAGAGGAAGACCAAGGTGAAGATGGCTGCAAGACATCGTTGATGATCTTCAAATGGATGCATCAGCAGCAGGCCATCTTGCTCACAACCGAGAGGCCTACAGGAGTGCTGTTAGGGAGGCAAATTTCCGCAAGGGACATGCAAATGAATGAATGAGTTAGCCTTGTCCAGGGTACGCAAAAGCCCGGAAGAGGTTCTCATTGCTTGTAGTGCCCTTCACCTAGTCGAACTAGAACACGGACAATGAGAACTAATAACGTTTTTTTTTAAACTAGAAGGCGAGAACTAATAATGTGGAAACATCAACGACCGAGCTCAGATATAAGAACAAAGTAAAAACATCTTGTCGTTATTTTATGGGTACAGTCAGGTTATTTTTATCACGTCAGGACCACCGATATACTAAAGAGCCTAAAACAGAAGTAGACAACTGGTAAAAAGCACATAAAGAGTTATTTGTCTTATTCTTCTCAGACATTTCTGGAACTACATACCCATATTCTCTAACGCTACCACAGCGAAGATGTAGACTTGCAAACACGAGACAAGTGGGGAGGAATTTCAAGTCTAAAGGGACATTCGTTTTATTTCCTTCCCCAATTCCAGAAGAAGTCGGGTACCCATTTCTACAGCTGGGTGATTGGTGTGCCTCCGGCCGGATTCGAACCCCCAACCTTCGCCATGAGAGACCAGTGCACCAACCACTTCGCCACTCAGATTTAAATAATTACCACCAGAAAAATGAATGTCTACATTTAAGTAATTACCACCAGAAAAAAACGAACGTCTACATTTCAGTAATTACCACCAGAAGAATGAATGTCTACATTTCAGTAATTACAACCAGAAAAACGAAAGTCTACATTTCGGTATTTACCACCAGAAAAATGAATGGTATAACGGTGAAAATAATTTCTGGGCGGTGGTTTAATATCACCATCATCACGTGTTGTCTTCAGAATGAAGGTTGGGAGTAATGAATTTCCAGTTTTCCGTTCCTTGGCTTCATGATGCACTCACTCAGGCAGTATCATGTCCCGTCTAGTACGCTATCTTCCCTTCTACATTTCTGTCTACACCTCGCTCTTTTCTTCCTCCTGCCTTTCCTTCTATATAGTGTGGCATTGTTCTGTTTTTTTTTCTATATGGCCAAAGTATTTTGTTTTCGTGATCCTCATTTATTTGAGTAGTTCACATTGGACCTGGAATTATTCTAATACTTGTACATTTGTTCTTGTCATTCTTCATGCTATATGACCTAATTTTATGTTGATACATATTTCTGCTGCATCTATCCTTCTCTCCAACTTTACTTAAGAGTCCAGGTTTCTGTTCTCTACAGTAATACCGAACAGATACGGCATTTTACACGTATTTTTGTTCTTTATGGGCAGATTCCCGTATAACAACATTTTATCTTCATGGCGCTGAATGTACATATTGCCATTCCTATCTTTTCTTTCTCTCCGCTCACATTTTCCATTCCCTGTTGGTATATGCCCCAAGTAGCTGCAGCTGGTCATCATCATCATCAGGTGCCGTGCTGACTGGCGTTGGCTATTATGCTTCTCCAGAGTACACGATCCTTCATGCAGGCCATCAGCTCAATTGGTGATCTTCTCTCACACCATCCCACCAGACTGTCCAGTATCATTTCTTTTGGTCTTCCTTTTGATCTTCTTCCTTCTATTTTTCCTGTTGTTATATTTTCAATGCCCCTTCTTCTCATTTGTAGCTGGTCGCTTGTCGATATTTAATGTACATTACACGATTCAGGGGTAGCTTGGATTGAAAAGGGAGGATTGTGACGTGGGACATGGGACGTTGATAACCAAGTATCTAGAAAAATAGGCACCGTGTTAAAAAAAAATAAGATCACACTGATTTTCTTAAAAGAATTTTTTAAAACTTCAAATTTTGTAAACAAAGCACTCCAGAAGAAAATGGATTCTAATTTGATGATAGATTAATGTCGTGTCTTCGCGTGGATAGTTCGTTATTCGCCCTACTGGATTCTCTGTTTCTATTTCTGTCCTCTCTTACTATTTTTCTTCCTGTCTCATTCTTGTGTACAGTTTGTTTCTCGAGACCACACCGAAAATGGTAGCCGTAACAATAATTAGTACAGTCACAGCTGGTTACATCCATTCATTCATTCATTCATTTGCATGTCCCTTGTGGAACTTTGCCTCCCAAACAGCGCTCCTGTAGGCCTCTCGGTTGTGACCAAGATGGCCTGCTGCTGATGCATCCATTTGCAGATCATCAACGATGTCTTGCAGCCATCTTCGTTTTGGTCTTCCTCTTTTTCTTTTTCCCATTATGTATCCTTCCAATACGGTCTTCTCTAAATTATCATGACGTTTAATGTGTCCAAAATATTTAAATTTTCTCTCTTTAATCTTCTTTACTAGCCAGCCTTCTTCAATATTAAGCTCTTGTAGTATAGATATATTTGTTCTTTTTTGTGTCCACGATATTTGGAGAACTCTTCTGTAGCATTTACATTCAAAGGCATTTATGTGTTTCTCAGCTGTTTTGTTAAGCTGGTTACATGGACACGAGTAATCTGGGGGCTGTCTGTGAGTGGCTGCTAATCTAAATATTATGTGTCGTATGAATGAGACCATAAAACAGATAAAACTATTTAAAGAAGAGAAATAGATACTAGTGGATTTTCTTACCTCTCCGTTCATGAAACAGAACAGCAGGCTATAAGAATGCCCTGAAGTGAGGAAAAAAAACAGGAATATATTGACAGTTATTTAATTCTTTATGAAAAGCTTCATAATTATAACGATCATATTACAGTTATCACGATTATAAAGATCTTGTACCACCTCCTAAATAAATGCATATTTTGTTGCTGTGCAATCTTTATGCTTTATAACGGTTCTAGGCAATGTCTCTTAGGTCCACATCTTGTCTTTGTTCACCAAATTACAGACTTCTTGCCAGCCTGCCTCCTTCGCCTTGGATTTGTCTAGACTAGATGGCTTGCAGTGCATGCTATTCAGCCTAATGATTTTTTCCAGTCAACTTCTATCTTCTCAAGACATATTCAAGAAAACTTGACTGTCTTTTTTCTTATCATTTTAACTATATCTGGACATTTTAAATACACGTTTATAATTGAAAATAATCATGTATTAATTGGTGGAGAAATCAGTACAAACAAAAAAACATGAAAACTTCGTTATAATATTTGCAAGTACGAAAGACAAGACTACAAAGATGATGAGACCGAATGAAATGCAGAAGAAGAATGTGAAATAAAAAGAACTGGATATAAGTGAAAGATACAAGATGAAAAAAGGGGAAATTATGCGAATTACGATCATGCGTTCAGAAGAGAAAAACCAGATTTATTTACCTGGAAAGAATTGAAGAACATTTCGAAGTAGAGTTTGATGGTTTCCATGAGCGGATGAATGTTCTCTGGGACGCCAATAGTCACCAGGTAGTGGACCCCGAAGATAGGGATCAGTACAAGCGTGGACTTGCCTAGTCTTCTGTGAGATGTCAGCACGTGATTACAAACAAATAAGACTGTGTAAGTGCTTATGTCTGCTTGAAAGTTGTCAGTCTGTGTTATCTTTTTGTTTTAATCTGTCCGTTTGTATACCTGGTTAATCTACGTCACTCTGTCCGTCTCTTTATTTATTTATGTCTCTTTGTTTATCGTACCTGCCCACTCCACTAGCTGTCTAAACATTTTCTTCTTGTCTGTATGACTATCCATCCATCCATCCATCCATCCATCCATCCATCCATCCATCCATCCATCCATCCATCCATCCATCCATCCATCCATCCATCCATCCACCGACCTGCCTGGCTGTCTGTTTTATATATTTAAATTTGTATACCCCTTCTGTATCAACCTCCTTGAGTGATCGATTAAGAAAAGGGGCTTTTGTAGCACTCAGCATACAGTTCTATTAACTAAATCTATACACTGAGGTATTCATCGAGATAAACTGTTAAGTCAGCCACTGAAAGGCAGCCATTGATCAGTCACGCTAACACCTTACTCATAATGACAAATAGTATATATCTTCACCTGATTCACTTTAAGATAAGAATGTGTTCAATTGCCATCAAAAGATATTTATATTTTCTACGAAGTTTATATCATCCACCTATATTCTGAATGAGGTCTGTCAGCCGTTTACTAATATCAGATATTCTGAATGAGTTTTATCAGCAGTTTACTATTATCAGATATTCTGAATGAGTTTTATCAGCAGTTTACTATTATCAGATATTCTGAATGAGTTTTATCAGCAGTTTACTATTATCAGATATTCTGGATGAGTTTTATCAGCCGTTTACTAATATCAGATATTCTGAATGAGTTTTATCAGCCGTTTACTAATATCAGATATTCTGAATGAGTTTTATCAGCAGTTTACTAATATCAGATATTCTGAATGAGTTTTATCAGCAGTTTACTGATATCAGATATTCTGAATGAGTTTTATCAGCCGCTTACTAATATCAGATATTCTGAATGAGTTTTATCAGCAGTTTACTAATATCAGATATTCTGAATGAGTTTTATCAGTAGTTTACTAATATCGGATATTCTGAATGAGTTTTATCAGTAGTTTACTAATATCAGATATTCTGAATGAGTTTTATCAGCAGTTTACTAATATCAGATATTCTGAATGAGTTTTATCAGCAGTTTACTATTATCAGATATTCTGAATGAGTTTTATCAGCAGTTTATTAATATCAGATATTCTGAATGAGTTTTATCAGCAGTTTACTAATATCAGATATTCTGAATGAGTTTTATCAGCAGTTTACTGATATCAGATATTCTGAATGAGGTCCATCAGCAGTTTACTAATCAGCTTCTGATAAATTGGTGGACTGCAATAATAAAACGGACATGGATTAATAAAGTCATTGACGCCATTATCTCATGCTTGTGTCAGAGTCTGTTAAATAAGAGAGTATGTCTCTGAATAGCTTATATCACGGCTTCTCAACATTTTTCTGTTAAAAGTCTCTCCTCTTTCTCTCCCCACCCCCACCAATTTTTCACTCTAAAATTCTGTCTGCGTTCATTCTAAAATTGTGTCTACGGCCACTCTCTAACGTTGATCCTAAATAACATCTTTATTTACGTCTTGTAATTCCAGCCCCCAGAGGTATTATGTATCTCTTTTTGAGAAGCCCTGGTATAACGATTCTGGAAAGGCCTGGAAGAGCATTCCGCCCACAAACCCAGGTAGAAATTGTCTTGCACACGTGGAGGGACGATACAAACAACTTCTCCGAACAGAGAATGTACACACCTGTATCTATAATGAATATACCTGTATCTATAACGTACACATCTGTATCTATAATGTACACATCTGTAGCTACAATACACACACGTATCCATAATGTACACACTTGTATCTATAATGCACACACTTGTATCTATAATGTACACACCTGTATCTATAATGTACACACCTGTATCTGTGCTTTCTGACACGGGGTGGAGCACTTCTGACTAGTTTCGTGAAAAGAACACGGATGATGTTTACAAAAAATATAAAGTTTATCTGCAAAAGATAAGGAAAGAATGTGAACAAAAGTTTATTTGAAATAAAGCATTTGTGTATAAGTTTTAATTGAAATGTCCATTATTATCATCTGAGTTTGCTAAAGTTATATTTTCACAAGTAAGAAACATAAATAGTGTAAGGGAGTATTTGACTGGCTAAACAGTGTAAAGAAGCATTGGAAAGTATTTAATTTGCTAAGCTGTGTAAGGAACTATCTGATTGGCTAAGCTGTGTAAAGAAGTATTTGATTGTTTAAGCAGTGTAAGTTTGACTAAGACCTGTCAGCCTGATACAGACACACAGGTGAGTTAATACTTTTACTGCCTAGTTCTTTCCCTGCTGCAGGCGAAAACGCGGACGTTTCATTTCCGCGGAATTAAATGCGCGGTTCTTGATATTTATAGGCTATAGTTGGAAGAGTGAATGTAACAAAGTATTTCCACGTTAAAAGTATAGTTATTATGCATCAAAATAACTGTAAATGTATGAAGATTCCATAAATGCAGAGTGTTTTTTCTTGTTTTAGGAAAAAAGAACTGGCTTGAAAATAGGAGAACAATTTTAGCATAAAAAATTATGATTGTGTTCTACTTACTAGCAGCGCACTATATATCCACTTGTAACACACGACACAAAGTCATTGTGATGATATGTGGAATTCCTCACAAAAATAATGCCTGAAATAACCTTCTAGCTACTTCTGTAATCCGTCTAATAGGTCTAGATCTACGTGGGCTACATTCAGTAACAGTTGTCTGGTCACAGGGCATGCCTACCTAAGTCACAAAAAGTTGAAAATTCTCCACAGAAACTTCGAAAAAACACAGTGGTTACTACCCACACTTTAAAAGGACGAGGAAGGGTCACTGGACATGGGCACTAAACGTTTACAATCAAAATTTGCACCGGTTTAAAAAAAAAAAATGACACGAAGCATGGAACACTACAGCAACATCCAGCAGGGAACGAGTAAACCGGAAGTAGCACTACAGCGACATCCAGCAGGGAAACAGCCGTGAGTTCATGACCTCTGATACTTTGGCAAGGAAAATGTAAGTAATTAGCATTACTGAGGCTAGAAGCATAAACAACCGAAGTATTGTTCGGATGCTGGTTTAAGAGTCTATTACGTGTGGGATGATGATGATCAATACTAGTAAGAAGATTCTGTGCAATCTCACAGCTGTGCAGAGATCACAATGGCTCTTTAGGCCAGTAAATAATCATTTAAGAATACAGGGAATTAATATGCGAGAGTTAGTTCACGTGAACTATTGAGATTAAACACGTTATTCTATTAGTGCATTACTGCAGTCTGTGCCACAAAAAAAAAATCAGCTAGTGATCACCTGTTGTGTGACCCTGATCAAGAACAGCATGTATAGATCAAGAGTACCAATGTCTGTGAGGAAATATTTTTTTTTTACGGGAACATTGTTGTATTGTCTTACCTCTTGCACTGATTAAATGTTCATTTGATAACTATGTAGTTCTATCATACTTAGTACTGACAAGATGCTGTTGATATGCTGGGCTAAAGAATAAAAACGTGCGACTGGGAGTGGCTGCTGGCCGTGTGTACCTAACACTATCGGCCGTAGTCTACAAGAACTGGTTGTAGTAGGGTAGGTGTGTTGTACCTCATATTTGGCCAGCCATGGTTTACAATAATTGGCTGTAGTAGGGTAGATGTTTATACCTCACATTTGGTCAGCCATGATCTACAATAATTGGCTGTAGTAGGGTAGATGTGTTGTAAGTCACGTTTGTTGACAAGAAGTAATGTAACGAAGCAGTTATGGAAGAGCATGAAAGAATTTGAGATACCTAATAAATTAATCAATTTGACCAGAATATGTAGGGAGGATGCACAAAATATAGTAATATATAAAGAAAGAAGTCATAACCCTTCTCTATAAGAACTGGTTTAAAACAAGGTGATACATTATCTCCATTACTATTCAACCTAGTACTAGAAAAGGTAATCAGAAAAGTGAAAGAAGAAAGCACTACAGAAGAACAAGCTAAAATACTAGGATACACGGATGACATCGACCTAGTTGGAGAAACTACGCAAGAAATCATCAATACCTGCATATACCTGAGAGATGCGGCACTAAACGTGGGCTTTACCATTAACCAAGATAAGACAGAGTATATGAAGATATCAAGAGACCAGGGGCAGAATAATCCAGATTACATAAATCTTGGATATATGATCATTAGGAAAGCAGAAACATACAAATATCTAGGCACAACCTTGAACAGAAGCAACACACTAAGCGAGAAAATTAAAAGCGAAGTACAGATAGGGAATAGAAGAAAATACAGATATCCTTTCTTCACTGGCTAGCAAAATATGACTTGAAATTAACAAGGACAAAGCAAAAATAATGAAACTTCCCATTAATCAAAATGGAAAAATACACATAGAAGGGACAGATATTGAAGAAGTCAATCAATTTGCATACCTTGGCAGCTACATAGACCAGGATTGTGACACCAGAAAGGAAGTTAGAATTAGAATTGCAAAAGCAGCATCGATCTTCAAGAATCTTGAGAACATATGGTATTCAAAAGTTATAAGCACAAAAACCAAGTTAAGGCTACTCAATTCAAATGTAATATCCACCCTCATTTATACATGCGAAAGCTGGAAAATAACTAAAGAAACAGAAAAGAAATTAGACTCTTGAAAACAAATGCCTAAGGAAAATACTCGGCATCAAGTGGAACGAATTCAAGAACAACCGGTGGCTGAACAACCAGTCTCATGGGTGATCAGGAAAAGGAGATGGACATATGTTGGTCATGTGATGAGAAGAAACAGTCAGAGAATCTCAAAACAAGTTATCAAGTGGAACACAACAGGCCGAAGAAAAAGAGGCAGACCACGTGAAACTCTGAAAAGGATATTGTTAAGAGAGACCAAATTAATAGGCATAAAATCCCCTGATGAGGTTGAAAGGCTCACCGAAGACAGGAGAAATTTGCGAACTACCTTGCGAGCCCTATGTGACGTTTAACGGCACGGGAATGATATAAAATATATATAAATATAAATAGATAGGGAATAAAATATACTTCGCATTGCAACACCCGTTAAAATTCAAAATCCTGTCCCAAAACAAAATTATAATAAGATCAGCCGTCACGTATGGATCAGAAACGTGAAGTACAACAAAGAAAGATGAACAGCAAATGCAGATTTTTGAGAACAAGATCCAAGAAGAATACTTGGGCCCATAAAAGATACTACCACTGGAGAGTGGAGAGCTGGAAAGAACACCGAACTAAACAGCTTATTTAAATCCCAACGAATTATACATATACTGAAGCTGAACAGACTGCGCTGGTTGGGCCAGTGAACAGACAAACGAAAATGATGTATGCACAAGAGATGAGGGAAACAAGACCAAGAGGTAGACCAAGACAGAGATAGAAAGACAACATAGAAGAGGATATAAAAAAGTGGTGTCACCAACTGGAGAAAGAAGATTAGGAATAGAGAGGAATGGAGGCGTACTTTATCTGCAGCAGTGAGCCCTAATGGCTGGGAAAGCTGAAGAAGAAAAAGAAGAATGTAAAGAATGACCGTAAGAGGCTTTGTTACAAAGAGAATTACAAGATTAATGTTTAGTTAAAAACATACAATAAACTATAATCAACACCTCAGTCAATGGCTAACCCTTTCCTGTCCTATGTAAAAACTGATTTTAGAGAAACTAGGTTTTAGTAGATGCAATCCTGTATACGTTTTAATAGGCATTTATGTACCTTGAAATAAATTATGCATGTTGAATTAAATTATTTTCTATAAATCCCAGGCTGCATTTAAATTATGCAAAAGGTGCAAAAATTAAAAGTGCAGAAAGTGTCAAATGAAGGCATACATTTATTTCATTTCATAGGGAGTTTTCTAATTTTACAAAATTTATAGGAATGTTGAAAGATTATCGTGTAACGCTTATATTCATCCATGTGCTGATATGTTTCATTTCTTCCTGTTGTGATACATTAGTGTACACACATTGTACAGTTTAGTTTATAAATGTAAACAGAATCATCACCGTAATAAATCTCTCGAAACAAAAGGCTAGCAGTAGAAGAAAAAAACAACATAAAATGGCTTAATTTTCTTCTTAAAGACTGCACAATGGCCTTTTGTTTCTTCTCTCTTCGTTACAGAACAAGGTAACGGAAAACAAATAGGGACCTGACAAACAGACAAGACAAGAAGTATAAAAGTTATAAACGCGGATAATGCATGTAATACGAGATGAGCAAAGAGTAATGCATAAGCGTGGTGATAGCTGATGGAACGTGCCAACACTCTTTGATGTCTATTTGAAGAGCAAATGAGTGGAGGAAACACACATCAATCAAGATTCTGTCTGACAGCTGAGATTTGTGTCTATATGACCAGTCTATTACCAGAGTGCACTGATGTAACCGTATACGTGGTTGTCAGTACATTAATGGAAACGCCAATATTCATACAAAAATTAACATCCGTGTGTGTACCAAACAAACAGTTTTTGGGGTTTAAGTATATAAAACTCTACTTACATATATACACAAAAAAACACCGTAGTAGATATCTGATAACAAAACATCAGATTTTAAATTGTTAGGAACAGCTTCAAGCACACAGTTGTAAGATTTTGGCTTCAAAATCATACGTAGTCCGAAGAAATGGAAAGAAAAATACGCATGATATATAATAAGTAAGAATTGAAAAAGGGAGCACTTAGCTGTGTCTTGGACGAAAATATGTTTGAGAATGCATATAATGACATTTTTTGGGGAATGTTTTTAGGGAGCGGTTTTCGAGGGCCAGGCAGCTTCTTTCTTCAGTGTGTGTTTATGTATGTGTGTTTGGAGAGAGAGGGAGGGAGAGAGAGAGAGATAAGAAAAAATGCAACTTACAACAGCAATAGCCACTTGAGGGCCTTTAAGAATCCAGAAAAATCCATGGGTTGGATGAGTGTTCCAGCAGCTGAGAAAAAATATTGTATATTTGAAATATCATCATCATCATCATCACACCACCACCACCACCGTCACCATCAATCAATCAATCAATCTTCATATCTGGCGTACCTACAACAAAATATTAACTCAGCCTCACAAAGCATGAAAATGAAAAGTACCAGAAAAAAATCCCCGTTGCTGGGACTCGAACCTGGTACCACCAGATTAGCAGACCAAGCGCCTGCAGGATTTGTTACAATAAAATTTAGAAAAAAGACCTAATCTAGTAATGTACAGCTATCGTATGCATGCATACAGAACTAAATATATAAATACACAAAAAAACCCCCACAGACATAGACATCTGTTAGCAAATAATAAGACGTACTTCAAGGAGCTTTGAACAGATTTATACTATAATGGAGCACATTAGCGTTATTAATGAACAGAAATATCAGGTCGCGACCATCTTCATACCTCTAACGACCATTATTGGACTGTTTATTTTTTGTTCTCCTAACTGTTAAATGTAGAGACAAGTGTTTTGCAAAAGCTCCATTACTCTTCATCGACTACGAATTCCTGTAGTTATGGCCCACTGCTTTCATCATTTTTATCTACATTTTTTTATTTTCTGGTTTAAAACAGGGAGTAACATATTTTGAAACAGAGAATATGATCGATGATCGCGTTAACCAGCAATTACCGGCACATTACCGAGAGAAAAAGAGAGACAACCCGAAACTTTTGGAGGCCGTAGGTTACCGTAACTTGTTTATATTATAAAAAATCTAATGAAAAAAAAGGCAGCCAGCGAAATCGATTGGAGGATTAATCAGGTCAGTCGACTGATGATGCTTAATTTTTTTATGAAAGAAAATCAACCAGTTTTGACTTTTGATTCAGGATGGAAGCATTTTGTGACGATTACATCTTTGCAGCAGATAAGATAAGAAAAAAAATTCACACGATTATTTAATATTTACTTTCCGCTGATGTTTGTAAAGCAGGTACATTAAAAAAACCCCAAACAAACTTAAGAAAGCACTGAATGCTGTATTGGTAAAATCGGTATTTCAGAAAGTACGTCATGTAAGTGAAAGGCAGGCACAGTTGTACTCCGTATCAAGAAACCCTAGCGCCATGACTGGTAATGCTTAATATGTGTCCTGCGCTCTCAGGAACATTCACTGTTGTGTCTCGCAACATGGATTTCCTTCGCCTCTTACCACTAACTCCCACTAAAACCCATGAAGACGCTTACTACATTTTGGGTATTAATCATATCAGTTAGAAATTCAGATAGTAAGATACATTTCTATTTGACCAGGGATTCTTAACCAAGGATATCAATGTCCCATTGGGGTATGGGAAACAATTTATAGGGGTATGGAATTCGAGAACGATCATCACAGAATCAGGCATAAAAATTGGAGGATACAATATTAACAACCTTCGGTATGCTGACGACACAGTACTGATAGCTGAGAACCAACAAGACCTGCAAAATCTCTTGGATAAAGTCGCCAAAGAAAGTGAACAGAAAGGCCTTACTTTGAACATAAAAAAGACAGAGACTATGGTTATATCTAAGAAACAAAATCCATCAGCATGCAGTATAAAACTGAACGGAACTATTCTAAAGCAGGTGCAGAAATTCAAATACCTTGGAGCAGTAATAACTTCAGATGGGAAATGAAGAACAGAAATTAGGAACAGAATAGGCCAAGCGAAGACTACATTTCAGAGAATGAGAAACATATTAGCCAACACATCCTTATCAATGAATGTTAGAAAACGAGTCCTAAAATGCTATATTGAACCTATCTTGTTATATGGAAGTGAATCATGGACAATAGGCAAGTCTGCACAAAAATCATTGGAAGCAGCAAAAATGTGGTTTATTAGAACAATGTTGCGAATCCCCTGGACAGCAAAAATAACTAATGAAGAATGTATGAGAGGAGCTGGAGAGACAAAAAAAAAACCTTGTCAAAAAGATAAGAGAGAGACAATGTACTTTCATAGGACATGCAATGAAAAGAGGGGGCATTGAAAATATTATAACAACAGGAAAAATAGAAGGAAGAAGATCAAGAGGAAGACCAAGAGAAATGATACTGGACAGTCTGACGGGATGGTGTGAGAGGAGACCACCAACTGAGCTGATGGGCTGCATGAAGGACCGTGTACTCTGAAGAAGCATAATAGCCAACGTCAGTCGGCACGGCACCTGATGATGATGATGATGATATGAATTCGATCTCTGAATATTAAAAAAAATTAATTATCGTTATATTAGAATTTCTTTCTGATGTTTTGTTTCTAGCTGTCCTGTCCATATGACCTCTTAGCTGTCCATATGATCTCCTAGCTGTCCACATGATCTCCTAGATTTTCATATGATCTCCTAACTGTCCATACGATCTCCTAGCTGTATATGATCTCTTACCGTTTATATGATCTCCTGGCTGTCCATATAATCTACTAGCCATCTATATGTTCTCCTAGCTGTTCATATGTTCTCCTAGCTGTCCATTTGTCTCCTAGCTGTCCATATGTTCCCCTAGCTGTCTATATGTTCTACTAGCTGTCTGTATGTTCTACTAGCTATTAATATGTTCTCCTAGCTGTTCATATGTTCTCCTAGCTATCTATATGTCTCCTAGCTGTTCATATGTTCTCCTAGCTGTCTATATGTCTCCTAGCTGTCCATATGTTCCCCTAGCTGTCTATATGTTCTCCTAGCTGTCTATATGTTCTCCTAGCTGTCTATATGTTCCTAGCTGCCTATTTGTAAAGTAAAACCAAGGTGTTGAGCTTTTTTAATAGTTGTAACTAATACCTACTAGGATTGGTTATGATGATTCCGATATTTTGATGAGAAAGGTATGAAAACATTGGGCAATCCATAGAAGGCATGCGGATATATTGGGCAATCCGCAGAGAGCATGGGGATATGTTGGGCAATCCATAGAGGGTATGCGGATATACTGGGCAATCCATATAGGGTATGCGGATATACTGGGCAATCCATAACGCCAATGGGGATATATTGGGCGCTGAGGAAAGAGGGCTTGGGGATATATTGGGTAATCCATCGAGGGCATGTGAACAAACTGGGCAATCAATACGAGAGGGCATGAGAATATATTGGGAAATCCACAGTGAATATGAAGATGCACTGGATTATTCATAGGCGATCTGTAACTGGACAGTTTAAGAGCTCCTGTATTAGGCAAGGCATAAGCACATACTACCGCATATACGTCTGGCAGTGAATGAAAGGGAAAGACACGATGTCACTCAAAATATGCTACACGGATAAGACACTTTATCAGAGTACGTAGCGTATGAAACTAACGAAGAGGACAAAAAAATAGTCGCTAAAAGTAATCAACGAAAGAAAAAAGAAAAATAGCATTCGCATTTACTTGGTAATTGAAGAAGGGAATTAACCATTATTATATTACATGTAATACTTTTGCTTTGTAATAAAATGATCTAAAATTGTCACTTGAGTGAGGTAATTTTAGGTAATTTATTTTATTTTAAGAAGCAAATGGGAGGAGATTACCGTTAATGTCTGAAATTAATAAAATATACGATAATGGCTCAGACATTTTCTCCGAAAGAGACACATTTGTTTCTCGTAATAAAGAAGGCCAGACATCATAGTGTTATTTTATGTTTATTGTTGTATTATTATGCAAAATTACTTCATTAATTGTCCTTTGTTTTTTTGAACATGTGGATGCACAATACAGGAAGAGCTAAAGGAAGCGGGGAAGACATGGTATCCCGACTTGCTCAAAGCAGGGTTGGCTGGAGAACCTTTGTTGATGCCCTCTGTTCCATTGAAAGGACAGAGGACTGATGATGATGATGATGATGATGACGATGATGATGATGATGACGATGATGACGATGATGATGATGATGACGATGATGATGATGATGACGATGATGATGATGACGATGATGACGATGATGATGATGACGATGATGATGATGACGATGATGATGATGATGACGATGATGATGATGATGATGATGATGATGACGATGATGATGATGATGATGATGACGATGATGATGATGACGATGATGATGATGATGATGACGATGATGATGATGATGATGATGATGATGATGATGATGATGACGATGATGATGATGATGATGATGATGATGATGATGATGATGATGATGATGACGATGATGATGATGACGATGATGATGATGATGATGACGATGATGATGATGATGATGATGATACAACACACTCGAGGACTGTAGAAACAACACAAGTGGCGTGGCAATGAAAGAAAAGAAAATACCAAAAAAATTAATAAGGAAATGAAATAGACGAATTTAAAAAAACAAACAAATCTGCTTCAGAAATACAAACATTAATTTTTGATGCTACAAGGAAGTGAAGTGATGAAAGAATAAATAGGCGAGCAGGAGGGGAGGGGAGAGAGAGAGGAGGGGGAATAACAGGAGAAGAGAGAGAGAGGAGGGGGGAGAGAGGGGAAATAACAGTGGAGGAAAGAGAGAGGGGGAGGAGAGGGGGAATAACAGGGGAAGAAAGAGTGAGGAAGAGGAAGAGGGGGAATAACAGGGGAAGAGAGGGGAAGGGGAATAGAAGGGGAATAACAGGGGACGAGAGAGAGAGAGAAAGAGGCAGACGAAAGCAAACGAATAATCATCTAGCGGTTTAAAATCGTGAATTTATCATTTCTGAAAAATAAAGAAATAAAAATCATAAAATTTGTTGTTCTTTGACTACCAGTTTCAAAAGTAATTTTTTTTCCTACAGCTTTCACACTGCAGGAACGAGAGAGAGAGAGAGAAAGAGAGAGATAAAAAAAGGGAGAGAAAGAGAGAGAGAGAAAGAGAGAGAGAAAGAAAGAGAGAGAAAGAGAAAGAGAGAGAGAAAAAAGAGAGAGAAAGAGAAAGAGAGAGAGAAAAAAGAGAGAGAAAGAGAGAGAAAGAGAGAGAGAAATTGAAAGAGAGAGAAAGAGCGAGAGAGAGAAAAAAAGAGAGAGAAAGAAATAGAGAGAGAATCAATCTTCAATACAAATCATTATTTCTTATTGTAATCATCCCTACGACAAAAACAATTAACAAGCCCTGGAGGCAGACATTTTTCTGTTGAGGTTGGTTAACCCTGTATCGTTTTACCAATGCGTCAGCGTCAGGCGGCGTCCTGGCTTATAATATTCTGCCTCAAATTATTTAACAGTCACACGACAAGACAAGATTGATGATAAAGTCGAAAGTACAACGACGTAAAGCTTGAATAATGCGAAATTGAATAAGAAATCTGAGATGGACAATGCTGTGATAAAGCTGCATTATTTTTTCCCCTCATTATAAAAGGATATCGGTGTCTAGAAACTTAAATGTGCAGTAAATTATCTGCGACGTCCCCTCCCCCCCCCCCCCCAAACATAAAAAAGCGGCCCGGTGTAGTGTATGATTGAATGCCATGCTATTTTCGCATAACCTACAGCGTAGTGTACGGGCTTATAATGTCTGGATAACAAACGTCTAATCAGTTATTTTCGAAATGAAACAATGCGACTAATGTTCCATTCTTATAGTGGATGGTGTGACTTTATGATGTACGAAAAATCGCAGAGAAGTATAAACCAATGTTTGAAAGTCTGTGTATGTGCAGATAAAACCAAATACTGTCTTTGGATTAGTTCGTCAGCCCTAGCTGATAACGTCTAGAGCAGCATTTTATTAGCAATAATAAACACCAGTCAGGCATGAAGGAAGGTTAAAAACGTCCTTCTATTGCCCCTGTGCATTGAAATATCCTGATAGTGGTTTCAAAGTTGTAACTAGGCTACTAGCACAGGTTCGCAACTATAAATTAAAGCAGAGATAGTCGGAGTGTGTGTAGTGCAGTTATATTTATAAATAAAAAAAAACGGTCGAAAGGAACGTCAAAAGGTGACAAGGTAGAAATGTAAAACAAACAATAACAAATCAATATTTCGGCGAAATGTCTTTATCAAGGAAGACAAAAACAACGAAACAACAAACACAAAAATAACACTTAGCTGGTCACTATAAGCTGTAAAAGACAAGATTTCACGCTGAAGACTGAGAAGGGCCAAATGAATCGAGACCTTGGCTTATACTGACTGGATTCTAATCTTACATTCAGGCCAGCCGAGTCGCAATTTAATGTAAGTGGTCGTGCAATGAGAAATTCTGGCCGGAGTTATATGCCTTTATTCCTGCCGCTTCTATTTTAGGAGATTTTCGAGGTTTGTTCCAAATCTTTTGATTGATATATCTCCTACTCCCGACTGCCCTATTCTTTGTAATTCTCATACTCTGCTTAAAAAATGGTTGCGCATTAGGTGTCTTGGCAGAGAGAGCGTTTTTCGACAGCCGGTCTCAGCTGTGATTAACAGCAGAACCGTGGCTAACTGGCTTGTTTCTAAATGAAGGTTAACTAAACTGTGCGCCCACAAGATCAGATCTAATGCTCCAAGTGGCTGTCTAAGTAATCTAACGATAACATCGGACTCGTACATCGTTTGTATGTATCAGTTACAACACTCTACAGTAGTCCATGTAAAATGCAACTGTAATACTATAATTTCTCTAATTGTTACACGAGCCATATACTACGCTGGGAGAAAAAAAAAACATCCGACTTTCAGTACTTATATCAATAATTTCAGGTTCATATTCATGATATTTCATCACAGACTTAAAACTTTTTGTCAATGAAATTACTTATTATATCGTTTGCGGTGAGGTGTTCGCTGCTACATGTTGGTTCAATTTAGCTGGTAGCTGCTACCTTGTTAGTACAATGTAGCTGGTAGCTGCGACCTGTTAGTTCAATGTAGCTGGTAGCTGCTACCTGTTAGTTGAATTTAGCTGGTAGCTGCTACATGTTAGTTGAATTTAGCTGGTAGCTGCTACCTGTTAGTTAAATTTAGCTGGTAGCAGCTACCTGTTAGTTAAATTTAGCTCGTAGCTGTTATTTGTTAGTTAAATTTAGCTGGTAGCTGCTACCTGCTAGTTGAATTTAGCTGGCAGCTGCTACCTGTTAGTTAAATTTAGCTGATATCTGCTACGTGTTAGTTAAATTTAGCTGATACCCGCTATTTGTTAGTTAAATTTAGCTGATAGCAGCTACCTGTTAGTTAAATTTAGCTGGTAGCTGCTATTTGTTAGTTAAATTTAGCTGGTAGCTGCTATTTGTTAGTTAAATTTAGCTGGTAGCAGCTACCTGTTAGTTAAATTTAGCTCGTAGCTGTTATTTGTTAGTTGAATTTAGCTGGCAGCTTTATGGCTGGGCTTTTTCTATGAAGGCACAGAAGAATGTTCTGACTAACTGTATAGTTATTCTCCGCAAGGGGCTCTACTGAAGGGAGATAAGCTGATATTCTCGTCTTTTTCTTCACCATCTTCAACTCCTCCTCCTCCTCCTTCTCCTTCTTCTTCTCTTCTTCTTCTTCTTCTTTCACAACAGTTCCACAGCGTTTTGTCTCCAATACAGAATCCATGGCCACAACTGGCTGCTTAGATCTGCAAAGTCCTGGAGCGTCTATCCAGCAGCTCATTATCAGTTTCTGGAAAGTTTTGTGTGGCATCTCATAAGTCAGCAGAAGTGGTTCAGTAGTCTCTGGTGACCACTTCTTGACTGAACCCGAGATTCCAAAGGCATAGAGACAAAAATAACAAATGACAATATAGACAGAGGGATAATATTAATGAGTACACAGACAGTGTTTCTAGAAAGGTCTCTTAGACGGAGCTAGAATGCAACTATTCCAAAGGTTAACAACTGAAGAGAGTGAATAATCAGATAAAATGTACATTTATTATAGCCAAAACTCTGAAGTCTTAACTTTACTGAAGCCTTTACTTAACAGCAAAAGATAACATTTCTACCGGAGTTACGTACAAACAAATTTTGAGGCCACACTTGCACATTCAGCACAGTTTCTACTTCGTAGCAATCCATCATCATCATCATCATCATCATGTTACTTTCCCTCTGCTTCCTGCTTCCATTGTTGGAGAAAAAGATGGATTCTTGGGGAAAATATACTTACAGGTCATCCTCTATTGTAGCACGCACTGTGACCCAAGGCACCAGGAAGAATAAGGGGCCCCCTGCGGAAGCGAAGAGATTGATGAAGAAGATGATTATTATTTACTGTTTTCAGCGCAATGTCATAGCTACTTTTTGAACTACAATCGTCGTCTATCTTCATCCTTCGTCTTAAGGATGTAGATGGAGAAGACAGTTCAGATTTTAAAAAAACTTCTTCTTTTCGTCTTCTTCTTCTTCTTTTCGTCGTCCTTCTTCTTCTTTTCGTCGTCCTTCTTCTTCTTCTTCTTTTTGTCTTCTTCTTCTACTTCTACTTCTTCTTTTTCTGCTTCTTCTTCTCTTCTTCTTCTTCTTCTTTCACAACAGTTCCACAGCGTTTTGTCTCCAATACAGAATCCATGGCCACAACTGGCTGCTTAGATCTGCAAAGTCCTGGAGCGTCTATCCAGCAGCTCATTATCAGTTTCTGGAAAGTTTTGTGTGGCATCTCATAAGTCAGCAGAAGTGGTTCAGTAGTCTCTGGTGACCACTTCTTGACTGAACCCGAGATTCCAAAGGCATAGAGACAAAAATAACAAATGACAATATAGACAGAGGGATAATATTAATGAGTACACAGACAGTGTTTCTAGAAAGGTCTCTTAGACGGAGCTAGAATGCAACTATTCCAAAGGTTAACAACTGAAGAGAGTGAATAATCAGATAAAATGTACATTTATTATAGCCAAAACTCTGAAGTCTTAACTTTACTGAAGCCTTTACTTAACAGCAAAAGATAACATTTCTACCGGAGTTACGTACAAACAAATTTTGAGGCCACACTTGCACATTCAGCACAGTTTCTACTTCGTAGCAATCCATCATCATCATCATCATCATCATGTTACTTTCCCTCTGCTTCCTGCTTCCATTGTTGGAGAAAAAGATGGATTCTTGGGGAAAATATACTTACAGGTCATCCTCTATTGTAGCACGCACTGTGACCCAAGGCACCAGGAAGAATAAGGGGCCCCCTGCGGAAGCGAAGAGATTGATGAAGAAGATGATTATTATTTACTGTTTTCAGCGCAATGTCATAGCTACTTTTTGAACTACAATCGTCGTCTATCTTCATCCTTCGTCTTAAGGATGTAGATGGAGAAGACAGTTCAGATTTTAAAAAAACTTCTTCTTTTCGTCTTCTTCTTCTTTTCGTCGTCCTTCTTCTTCTTTTCGTCGTCCTTCTTCTTCTTCTTCTTTTTGTCTTCTTCTTCTACTTCTACTTCTTCTTTTTCTGCTTCTTCTTCTTCTTCTTCTCTCTCCCTGCTGGAACTGTGAGCTGATATTCTTGACAGCCAATGCAGCGAAGAAGTTGAGATACAGCATCATGTCGGCCCGGCAAATTGTCACCGGAACTTTTTTTTCACTCACCAAGTGCAGCTTAAAAACACGGGGTGGGGGGGGGGAAAGGGAGGGGTGGTGTGCAATATTTATTTAGCAGGCTCCACCACCATAGGGATTATACCGATCTCTGTCCTGTTAGCCAGCAGGCTGTGTCTGTTACTAGCGGTACCAACGGAGAGTCGGGACAAGGTTTTGGCGAGTTATGGTTGGCTAATTCTGCTTAGTCAGCTACGTGTCATTGATCTCCAAGTAGGCCAGCACCTTAAAGAGGAAGGAGAAACACAACCAAATACAAGACAAATATGACAGTCGGTATATCGCTGCAGGGCTTTTGTCATGGACAAAAACAAAACAAAACAAAACTAAGCAAAAAATAAAGAAAGCAAATATCTCCCATCAGTCATAAGTCTGCCGCTCGGACAGGTCAGGGTACACTGACCCAAACCCGCGTATATATATATATATAAGCCTGGGGAAAAAACCCTTAAATTATAGAGAATAGAAACAGAGAGATGAGTGTAATGCGAGATTCTAAAGTTCAGCTGACAAAACATGAAAGGTTTAATCTTTTACTTACTGTCTGAAACAGTAAATATCGAAAAGTTTCAAAGCTGTTTACATGAAATTAACCATTATACTAATGAGGCGGTGTATGAAGTTAGTTTTAAAAATGTAACAATTCTGCTTCTTATTATTAGTAATAATACTTTAAGGAAAAAAATAGTTTGGTCTAAGAAGATTATCAAATAAGAACACAGCGTCGAAAATGAGAACATCCAGTGATTCATGGATTAAGAGTAAGAACAAGTTAAAAGTCTGTATGTGAAATAACAACATAGGGAATAAATAAGAGAACAAGAGAAGAAATTTTAATAAGGAATCCAGGCCAGACGACTGGAATTAGTCCCCCCCCCCCCCCTTTGTCAACAAAACTTTTTTTTTTCAAGGGTTTTGCGATTTCTCCCACCTGAAGCTGAAGGATAAGAAAGAAAACTGTATGATTAACAAAGATTTAAAAAACGTCCTTCTGTGGCCCTGTACATTGAAATATTCTGCTACTGGTTTCAAAGCTTGTTCTAGGCTGTTATACGTAAGTTGACTAAATCATAGACATCTCATACACAGGTTGTTGCGAACGCCTGACATGACATTTGATAAGCTACGGTTTCGTCACTCGTTAGTGACGTCAGTGTGGTTCCCAAGGAGAAAGACTACCTGCTCGTGTTTGTTTCATAAATGGACTTGAAACTCTCTTGGCTCCCAAGGAGAAAGACTGCCTGCTCGTGTTTGTTTCATAAAGGTACTTGAAACTCTCTGAACCCTCCACAAAAAAGATTCGTGTTTTGTGTCCACAGTTTCCACAAAATGCAGGCACTGAGCATTCGTCTGTACAGGAATGATGTGAGCTATGTTGAGAAGTAAGGCTCCAACATTTTTTGTTTTAAACATAAAAACAGTATTCTTCAACTTTATCCTATCATGTTGTGGCACAATTTAGCAAACTGTTCCGCGTAAGCCTCTTTAAGTACCTGACTCATTCTACTGTCTCTTCTGTAACAACCAGTGTTGCCATCTAACACTTTTAGAGAAGAAAATTGAGAACAGTGGCAACATGTCCACTAGTCTACGCCAAATAAAAAATAGTTTTATGAAGTTTTTCAGAACAGTGCATCATAGATCATCAATGCCTTGCCTCATTTTCCTCATGTTGCACCTGAGAGTAAGTTGTAGTGCAGCAACCACGTCCACGAATGGGTTAAATTAGTAACGCCATTGTAAGATATCTCATTATTATGTTGCAGTGCAATTATTTCAGTGAGACCCCGCGAGAGATGAGGGCCCCGGATGCAGAGTGCTGTTGTCGCCTTTAGCCCGATGGAGGGCGTGAATGGTATTAAACTGTATCCTCGGGAATCCTCACGATATAATAGAGTGCTGTGGGGTCTGGGGTCCATCATCATCATCATGTGCCGTGCCGACTGGCGTTGGCTATTATGCTTCTCCAGAGTACGCGATCCTTCATGCATGCCATCAGCTCAGTTGGTGATCTCCTCTCACACCAGACTGTCCAGTATCATTTCTCTTGGTCTTCCTCTTGATCTTCTTCCTTCTATTTTTCCTGTTGTTATAATATTTTCAATGCCCCCTCTTCTCATTGCATGTCTTATGAAAGTACATTGTCTCTCTCTTATCTTTTTGACAAGGTTTTTTGTCTCTCCAGCTCTTCTCCTACATTCTTCATTAGTTATTTTTGCTGTCCAGGGGATTCGCAACATTCTTCTAATAAACCACATTTCTACTGCTTCCAATGATTTTTGTGCAGACCACGCTTAAAAAGGTGGCCCCTACTCTTCTGTCTTCGCCAGTTCTTCCTTTGTTTCAATCGTTCTCTCCAACTTTCTCCCGTCGAAAACAACACATCAGCAATTAGCACCATTGTCTCTTCTTGCCCCAATCTCTCTCTCTCTCTCTCTCTCTCTTCTCTTTCTCATTCCACGTGATGCATTTACTCTTGGGCTTCTCCCCCATACCGTGAATGTTTGGTATATAGACTCAGTGATTTGTAAGAACAGCGAAGGGCAGAACCTCTATCTTAATGCGAAGAAAACTAAATTAATGACAACTGACAAAACAAACAAGGCAGCTGAAATATATATCAATGAGGAAAAATTGGAAGAAGTGGAGAGTTTTGAATGTCTTGGATCACTGCTAACTAATAATGGAGATACAATGAGGGAAATTAAAAGGAGGACATCTATTGTTCTTCAGAAAGTAAAACAAATAAAGAATCTGTGGAGAGGTACAGACAGAACCACAAAAATAAGATTTTTAAGGGCATGCATCTTTCCCATCGCAACATATGCCTGTGAGACGTGGACACTTAACAAAACAGCTGAGAAACATATAAATGCCTTTGAATGTAAATGCTACAGAAGAGTTCTCCAAATATCGTGGACACAAAAAAGAACAAATATATCTATACTACAAGAAGAAGGCTGGCTAGTAAAGAGGATTAAAGAGAGAAAACTTATATATTTTGGACACATTAAACGTCATGATAATTTAGAGCAGACCATATTGGAAGGATACATAATGGGAAAAATAAAAAGAGGAAGACCAAAACGAAGATGGCTGCAAGAAATCATTGACGATCTGGAAATGGATGCAACAGCAGCAGGCCATCTTGCTCACAACCGAGAGGCCTACAGGAGTGCTGTTTGGGAGGCAAAGTTCCACAAGGGACATGCAAATGAATGAATGAATGATTTGTTCAGGGTTTGGTCTTTCTATCTTCACACACTCCAGCCTGCTGTGTGGTGTTTTCCTCCCTTCTCCTCTCCTCTCTTCCCCCCCCCCCCCCCCGCTTTATAGGGCTTATACGTGGGATAATTCCTTCAGCGAATTTAACTATTAATTTTCAGATCTCTTCTGATCTTACCCTTTGTTCCCTATCGCTAGATATAGATCTAAAAATACCTAATATTATTACTTACGTTCTGTCGGAATTCAAAACTCTCACTATTTGAATGCACGGCCTTTTCTCTCATTCCAGGCTCGCCTTTTTTTTTTTTGTTGGTGGCCCTTCCCCCTCCCCCACGTCACGTGAAACCTCCCATGACCTCCCGGGTTCACCTTTATTTTTAGATTGTCAACGGTTTCGTACCGCTTCACGAATACCGAACAGTTTCTAAGTTCAGTATTGAGTTGCTAACAGTAGACCCTATCTATGAGAAGACCTTACGTTGCTTATATGATTGTAATAGATTATCCTAAACAATCCAATGTTTATTGTTCCAGTCTATATTCTGTCTTTTTTTTTATTGAAAGTCTGACTACCGAGTCTATATTCTGTCTTTTTTTTTATTGAAAGTCTGACTACCGAGTCTATATTCTGTCTTTTTTTTTATTGAAAGTCTGACTACCGAGTCTATATTCCGTCTTTTTTTTATTGAAAGTCTGACTACCGAACTCCGTTGGTTAGCCCGCCTTCCGCGTTCTCCGTCTCAAGATAATGTTACAGAGACATGGAAACCAATACCATAATAAACAGTTCTTGTACATACATACATACATACATACCCCATCCCAAGACAGTGCACCAGCGAATGTACCGCCGCTCTGAAAATATCGTGACTGTGACAAGGATGTAGAGGTAAAGACCCTCCATAAAGACCCAGGCGGAACTGGCCAGCTGCACGTAGTGGAATGTTGTAAACAACAGCTTACACTGCCAGTGCTGGAAAAGATTTGTAAATCATGACTGGAGAGATTGTTAGGAATGTTTATAAAAACATAGACAGGTTGGTGTGAATAGTCATAAAAATAGAAAGATTGTTGGGAATGTTTATAAAGCATAGAAAGATAGTTGGGTATATTTACAGAACATAAAAAGATTGTTGGGAATGTTTATAAAGCATAGAAAGATTATTGGGAATGTTTAGAAAACATTAGCGAGGATGTATTGGAAGATTACAAAACATTTTTCGCGAGGATGCTTATAAAGATTATAAAACGTGCTGGATGATGATGCTTATAAAGATGATAAAACACGCTGGGTGATGATGCTTATAAAGATTATAACACGCTGTGTGAGGATGCTTATAAAGATTATAAGCATCTGCTACGTACAATCAAACATTTGCAAGAATCTTAGGGAAAATTTATAAAACATTTAACATTTATACCTCAAAAGATAATTAAGCTATATTAAGAGGAATTCTATAAACGATTATAAACATTACCGTGAACGATGATAAGAAAGACTACAAGACATGCCTCAGAGGAATGCTGGGTGGGGGTGGGGGGGGGGAAGGGGAGTATATAGAAGTAATAAGAATCTCTTGCTACCATTTCTGATGATGGCGTGATGCTTCGCTGTTTGCAAGATTCATTTTCCACACGTATGTTTCCATGATCTTTTCTACTGTCTGGTACAGCAAGTGGCTTCCTACCCTACCTGAATAGATATCTCATGACGTATTTACACTAGGCGTAGCCTTACGTGCCTGGTTTATGTTAAGTGTCTTTCCATCTCAAACACACTCATCGCTCATTGAATGCCTCTAAGTGTTAATGGGATCGCAAGAAGTTATCCTGTGAGAATGGAAGCCATGAAGTCAAAGCTGCTGTGTTCCTAACGTTGAAACTTGATTTGCGTACTTTGTCTATTTGTGATGATGTATCCAGCTGTGGCGATGCGAATATAAAGTAGCACCATCGTGTCATAGATGGACCTAAGGGATACCAAGTCTAGATGGATAAGTTTGTGCCAATATTTTCCTTGACTTGTCAGCAAACGAAAGCGTGATGTTATTAGCGTTACGCTTGACCGCCTTTCCTTCTCCAGTTCCAGGAGTCGGGTACCTATTTTTACAAGTGACCGTCCAGCCTGACTTCAACTATCTACTTCCCTTTGCGATATATATATATATATATATATATATATATATATATATATATATAACAAGAATACATTTATTATGCTGACAGCAAATAATATACTAATGATGCGTATGGAGGATTTCAGTGCTGCGTTACCGTTCCTTCTGGATCGAACACAAAGTAGCCAGGAGAGAGTTCCACCATGTCCTCAGGCAGGCCCAGGTGTGTGACCAGGAGGCTGTCCTTTAGAAACGAGAGAAGAGCCCTCAGAACGAATGCTGTGAACAAGTTTAGATGGATGGTGTTTCTCGGACAGTGGAGTCTCCTGCATGGGAATCGAGATGCGGGAGAAAAACATATTAAAACCCATTTCTCTGCATATTTTATTATTAAAGTAAGAATACTAGGAATAGAGAGAAAAAAGAAGAAGAAACTTTTACTGCCTTGACTTGGACACCTCAAGGGAAAGGAAAGAGGGGCATGCCATTAGAACATGAGGAAGAGCTAAAAGAAGCGAGAAGGACATGGTTTGAGGTATCTTGGCTTGCTCAAGACAGAATTGCCTGAGGAACCTTTGTTGATGCCTCATGCTCGCTCCATTGGGAGTACAGGATACTTATTCTAGTGATGATGGATATTTTTCTTCCGTTGGCGTATTTCGCTAAAACTGTGAACACAGCAAAGATCTTGACGCACAAGCATGGAACGCATGTGTCACTGAAAGATCAGTGCCACTCTAAGATCTGCGCCACAGGTGGATAGAATCTTCGCCAGCTCTAGTTCCCTGTTTTCAATAACCATATTTCTACTCAATGAAGGCAGGCAGAGATACATGTTTCAGTTTTACTGCAGTAGTCTTTTCTCTTACTGTTGCTACTCAAGTGCAGTTAGCTTCTTCTAGCTATCCTGCAGCTTCGTTTTCTCAGTTTTACAATTTTAAGATTTTTATTTGAATGCTAATGCTGTATCATGGAGAAAGTTGACCTACTGCCACGTACTGCAGATACGGGACCAATTGATGCAGTGAGACTAGTACACGGAGGTAGATGTTGTCATAACCCTGTGTAAACAAGGTGAAAATTTAATGAACGATGCCTTCATAATTTGTAGTAAGTAACGACTTGAGGATATAATGCCAACATCAAAATGAAAACAAAGCGAAGCATAAAAAAAGTAATAATGGTATCATGGTAGCACTGTGGCTATAGGAAAACTGTGCCCACGTGTTATGTGCTGCCAGTGTTGCTGATATATTTCCAATTCTTGATACCACACTTCAGCAAAATGAGAGTGTAACTGTTATTTTTATCCATTTCCTTACCTAACCCAGTCCATTCTCAGGAAAACATTACTGCAAGTAACTTCTACGGTTGTCAAGGCATATCTTATGGTTGGCAAGACATGTCTTATGGTTGACAAGACCAATGTTATGTAATTACGACTACATGCATTGACACGGACGAATATCTGTAATCTCCACTTAGCAGCAGAATCGATAAATAGATACAACTTTGGATCTTTTAGATACTGTATTCTAATCACCCCGGCCGATAATAAGATCATACCAGTTGTAGGGTAAGACATAAGGACGGTACGTGAGTGGTTATTTGTGGGGCTGTGGGTTGTGGTGGGGGAGGGGGGAGGCACAGCAGGCTTAGCTAGATCACGTGATCCCAATCTCTGAGAAGAATAACCCATCAGCAAACGGATCACTGCCCATCGTTTGAGCCAAGTGAGATGCATCAAAACATAAGCTTATGCAGGTTTAGAATTAGGGACTTAAATATGCGAAGTCGGACATGAAGTGCTTCGGTTGAGGAACTTAGTCATGCGGATTTAAGCACTCTTCTATTCAGAGATTTAAGCACTCTTCTATTCAGAGATTTAAGCACTCTTCTATTCAGAGATTTAAGCACTCTTCTATTCAGAGATTTAAGCACTCTTCTATTCAGAGATTTAAGCACTCTTCTATTCAGAGATCTCTTCTATTCAGAATTTTAAACACTCTTCTATTCAGAGATTTAAGCACTCTTCTGTTCAAAGATTTAAGGACTCTTGTATTCAAAGATTTAAGCACTCCTCTATTCGGAGATTTAAGCACTATTCTGTTCAAAGATTTAAGCACTTCTATTAAAAGATTTAAGGACTTTTCTGTTCAAAGATTTAAGCACTCTTATATTCAGAGATTTAAGCACTCTTCTATTCAGAATTTTAAACACTCTTCTGTTCAGAGATGTAAGCACACTTCTATTCAGAGATCTCTTCTATTCAGAGATTTAAACACTCTTCTATTCAGAGATTTAAACACTCTTCTATTCAGAGATTTAAACACTCTTCTATTCAGAGATTTAAGCACTGTTCTGTTCAAAGATTTAGGCACTCCTCTATTCAGAAAGATTAAAATGTTATTATTGAATCTAGTGCTTCAGTTGGCGCAGCCCTCTAAACTTCTCTAATTTTTTTCTCTCATTTCTGTCATTGTTTTTTTTCCTTTTTTATGTTTAAAAAAATCATCTCCCTACATAAAAAGAAATTGCAGACAGGCTCAGAGAACTAATTAGTTATCTCTGGTCGCCGTCAGAAAACTTGATACTTTTTAACCTCATTTCTTCCTAAAAAAATCAAATAAAAAAATACTGAAGATAACCAGTGATAATACAATTACAAGGATACAAAAAAGATGCGTTAGTTTCTAAGTTTCTCCTCGGATTACTTATACTAATTAGAATTTCAGTTTCCCATCTTTTTAAGAAATTGCAAGACAAAAATAGTTTATACTGAAAGAGTCTTACTGTTACAAATGATCTCTTGAAAATTTTTTACCAGGCTAAAATTTGCTGTGTAATTAAGTCTCAGGAAAGAAACGACAGTTTTTGTTTGTCATTTCTCCTGTAATTTGATGGCGTTTTATGTGACACATGAGTTCAGAGTGACACAGAACAGTCTTATGTGACAGATGGCAGTCGAGTTTTGTAAGTGAATCTTAAATGCCCAAGGCACATGGGACTTCCGAAAGGGTTTTTCACAAACGCCTGTCCTTTGCCCTTTTTTTTTCCGCTCTTGCCTAAGTGAGCCCTCTATTTTTCAACATCCTCCCTGTTCTTCTCCATGTCTCCTTTGGTCTACCCTTACTTCTGTTCCCCTGTGGTGCCATCTTAGTGCTATTTTTGGTAATGAGTCGTCAGTCATCCGGAGCACATGTCCCAACCATCGCCAGCGTCTTTCCTCAATAATTCCTGAATAAAAAGTGGTATCTATAGCCCAGAAAATGGTTTCTGCAACATCTTGTTATCCGTTTTATCATATTTTCATTAGAATATCATGGCTAATATTATAACTTATCCTTGGGGTTTTTTGCTTAAGGTTCTTTTCGCTTTGCTATTTTGTACAATCGAATATATACAGTATATATATATACATACATACATACACATTCTTTTCAGTGGATGGGGTGAAGGTATAGAGGCACAGCATCATGTCGGATTAGGAACGGATCATCATCATCATCATCATCATCATCATGTGACGTGCCGGTAGGAACTGGCTGTCATATTCTTCCATAGTTTTCGTTCCCTTGGTGATAATTTTTTAAACGGGTTAGACCGACTATTTTTTTTTTCAATCCTTGGGTGCAGCTAAAAAAGCAGGGAGTGTGCAATACTTCTTTAGCAGGCTCCACCGCCATGGAGATTATAATGATTCCTGTCTCGTTAGCCAAGCTTATTTTCTCACGGGGCAGGGTGGGTGGGTGGGAAGGCACCAACGAAGAGGTGGGACAGGGTCTTTGTCGGCTGTAGTTGGCCAACCCTGGCACTAGCATGCCCGCTTTGTGTCGCTGACCGGCAACTGGGACATAGTCTTGGACATGATTTTCTCTTGGCTAATCATGGGCATGTGACTCAGTGAGGAGGGATGAGAATTGGGAGTGGGCAGAGTTGAGGAGGAGAATGGTGGTTCCTCTGAAGCAAAGCTCGCGGTTGTGATAGGACAAAATTTGACCCAGCAAATTATGTTTATGAAAGGACAGATTTGAGGGAGGTCCCTTACGTCTTGATGTGAATAAACAAGGCACAAATTCATTGGGCGGTCAGGACGTCAGGAAGAGAGGGGGGAGGAGCTGTCTCGTAACGTGTGTGTATCCGTACATACTGGCTGCGATGGCTTGCGTGCACTAAAACCCTGTTAGTTGAACGTATTGGCCCCAAGATGAAAGTATGAAGCTCCGAATGCAGGGGAACACTTACCGAAAATAAACCATGATAAATATAGCAACAGCCAGAGTAAACAAGGAGATCCCGTAGCCAATACTGTACATCAACTTGATTCTCTCTATATGATCCTGGGGAAGGAAGGTAGAAGTTAAGAGAAGTTAACCTATATCTCTCTATATGATCCTGGGAAAAGAAGGTAGAAGTTAAGAGAAGCTAACCTGTATCTCTCTATATGATCCTGGGAAAGGAAGGTAGAAGTTAAGAGAAGCTAACCTATATCTCTCTACATGATCCTGGGAAAGGAAGGTAGAAGTTAAGAGAAGCTAACCTATATCTCTCTACATGATCCTGGGGAAGGAAGGTAGAAGTTAAGAGAAGTTAACCTACATCTCTCTATATGATCCTGGGGAAGGAAGGTAGAAGTTAAGAGAAGTTAACCTACATCTCTCTATATGATCCTGGGGAAGAAAGGTAGAAGTTAAGAGAAGATATCTTGTACTGTGAAATATTAAAGTTTTCATTTATTATCATCATTTTATTTAGACGATAAGATAAATATGTGTTGTAGTATTTTTATAGCATAGAGATGTGAAGTGTTAGCGCCTTCATATTTCTAGGCTACATTATAATGAAGTAGGGAGGCCAGTACATGCCCTTTCTGTAGTTGGTTTCACAGCGAAACCCCCAAAGACCCTTTCTTTTTTTGACGCAGGGTCGACTCCGGTGCCGGTAGGTCGGAAAAAAAAATTCTACCCCATGGCAGAATCAAACCAGGGACCTTCTGGTCGGTAGGCGACTGCAATAACAGTTACACCACCGCGATGCGACGTCCATCCATAGGTATGATAATTTATTCCTTTGAATAAACATCTCAGTACGGTACACGCACCCCGTAGTGCCAGCGAAATTAATGGCGAATGGAGGAGGCGACGGTGATGCTGGGGTCAGAACCCAACTATTTTCATTGAGAGAAGCCGCGTTGATACCGATTCGAACACTCAATCCTCCCGAATTATATTGCGAGATAGTATATATCAAATTCAGATTAAGTATTATACCAGGGGTCAGTTCTGAAGACGGGGAAAGGGAGGGCGGAACTGTGATCACTCCGAGCATTTTTATTCATTTGGTGGAAGAGCTAGACCCCATGATGTCATTGCTGATCAAGACCCTCCTCACCTCCATCTAGTGTTTCTTGAAACTGGATCCTGACAAGAATTCGACAATAAAAAAAAAGGGGGCATGAAGCTACTGTCATGAATTCTAGCGGGTAATCTGCTTTTGCATTCAGGTTTGAAGAGAGTCCTGGAGCCATCATCTTGTGAACGTTTCTGGAGTTCAGAAATCCGAACCGCTGCTGCTGTCGTCGCTATCAAAACTGGACAAAGGAACAACTGACTTCCAGAAGGAAAATAGCACCAACAATATTTCCTCGAGTAATTACTTTAGTGGGATCCCTTGCTGGTGTCAAACTTTGTTAAAAATTACTGCCCTTGTTAATAATTCCGTTTTATCCTGTGTAGTGATCACGTATATTAGAGACATGAAATTTTTATCCTGCTTTCTCTGTGCCTGCTCCTGACTGTCAGGCTGAAGACAGTCATCTTGTAATAAGTGTCAAGATGGTGTGTTTAGCTGAGAGTCATGCGATCTTGAGGCAAGATCAAGAAGTACACGCTTTCAAAGCTTCAAAACGCTGAAGGACATCCTAAAGTCAAATGGCCGAAAACGTACAGGCATGCCCTAGATGTAGAGAGGCTACACCCCCCCCCCCCGGGACCAGCAGCAGAGCAAGGCCCTTTTTTACAGTTACAGTATCTTGTCTTGACTTGTGCTATCTATCTGTAACTGCGAGCTGGTGTTCTTTCCAGGCTATGCTGTGAAGGTGTTACGGTACAGCATCGTACTGACGTGGGAGCGGGTTATGGCAGCTACTTTTTCAGTCCCGGAGTACAGCTAAAAAGCAGGGGGGGTGCAATGCTTCTTTAGCAGACTCCATCACCACGGGGACTATGGCGATCCCTGTCCCGTTAACCAGGCTAGGCATGTTGCTGGGGGAAACAACGGAGAGGTGGGGCAGGATCTTGATCGGGAATGGTTCACTAACACCAATGCTAGCATATCAGCTATGAGTCGCTGGTCAAGTCTGACAGTGTCTTCACCTCCTACAGTTACAGTAATACAAGGCCAAGGGTTATAATTTTCATAATCTTTTCTTCACTTTAATATATTACTGAAGGTAAGAAAAGTTAATAGCAGGTATTCTGGACTAAAACAGAGTGGTAAAGTATAATGCGATTAGTCAAGAGAAATAGTAAGCAAAGTACTTTAGATGTGAGAGACAAACAGTAAGAGAATGGCTGTAATTCGAACCCTGGACTCTGGTAGGACGAGCAACCACTCAGACAGGAAGCGTTGCAAGTTGGGCCGAGTTGAAAGTGCGGTTTCCTCTCCTAGTCAGGCAACTGCTCATTCAACTGGAGTTCCCAGGTTCGAGCCAGTCATAATCTTAATATTTTTCTTTCTTACACGTCTGTGAGACTCTCAGTGGTCACGCTGAATGAGTTAACGGTCACCGAACCATAGAAGACCAAGACCTTATTTTACCTCCTTCGATGCGACATGGAAACGGACAGCAGTCTGTCCAAGTGAGTAGGGATCAAAAGGGAAGGCGAATCTGGCCCTTAAACAAGTCAGGAGGAAGTCGAATGTGCTGGGCCGAAAGCCACCCAACTACAACATAACGCAACCAAAGACCTCTTTGAAGGCGATCGATGAAGACGACAATGAAGAAGAAGAAGGAGAATAGTAATAATAATAATAAGAAGAAATTATTGTCCGCGTCACGAGAAGACAGAGTTAGGGAACCTGACAATCTCAGGAGAACTCACAGCATTAAAAGAGAGAGAGAGAGAGAGAGAAAAGTGGAGAGAAAAATCCTATCGTGATGTCCCAACCAAACTGCATAAAAAAAGTAATTAAACTGATAAGAAACACGAAGGACAACAGACAACTGATAAGAAACACGAAGGACCACAGACAACCGACAAAAAAAAACCAACTTAAAAAGATTAATCGACTATACCCATCAGCACTGATCTTAATGAATGATTGAAAAAGCTGGCAGGAGGTAGACCATAGCCAGCCAAGCAGGCAAGGAAAGATGGCGGATGCTCGATCAATGAATATTTTATCAGACACGACTCACCTTCGCAACTAGGTTAGGAGGCACTTCGGAACTGAAGGCATCCAGCTTTCTGCAGTTTGTGTAGTTGGTCCATGTGGCGTTCATCTCTGAATGGATAAACCATTCTCCATTTTCCATGCACCGTCTGGTTGCTTTTGCTGAGAATATACAAGGCGGGAATCGTTTAGGCTTGCGTTTTACGCGGTGGAAGCAGCTGGTGTTGCAAATATTTCCCTAAATATCAATTGAAAACATGGACATCATCAAATACTGAATAATTACAACATCATCTATGACAGGCTACTAACAGCACAAAGGACAGAAAAAAGACTCCTATGACACAATAAATAGCCAATAGTTAAAATATTAACTACAGATAAAAATGAAAAGAAAGGAAAACATGGTAACAAACATGACTGAGCAAGCACAATTGTTGCTATAAGAATAAATAGTGAACGCGTATAGCAAGAAAAGAAAAAAAAGCATCTATGTACCTTGAAAACATAAAACATATATAATGGAAATGCACAACAGATCATGGGAAAACTACATGCACTCTCTACCCAGTGAAACTATCATCACTGCATTCAGGAGAAAGTCTTCCATTGACGGAGAATCTCAGAACACTGACGGGCTCTGAGGGAAAACCCGCGGCCTCCAATACATCGCCTATACACTGATTCAGTAATTCTCTGTCTGTCTCTGTCTCTCTCTGTCTCTGTCTGTCTCCGTCTGTCTGTCTCTCTCTCTCTCTCTCTCTAGACTTCTGTCTCTTATAGGCGTGATCTAGTGGTGGATGAGTGTATGTATGATGACTCTTGTTGTAAGTAGTGACAGATAAACACACAACGTCTAAACAAACGAACACGTCATGTTGTCTTTGCCAGCGACTCAGGAACGACCTCTACATTGAAGAACAGGTCCAAGCACAAATCAAACTTCAAGATGTCAGATATACATATTTCAGGTTTATTCACGTAGACAGATAAAGACCTTGCATACTTCCATAGGTCCATCCTTTAGCTTTCTCTCAGCTGTTCTTTCTCTCCAAAAGTCCCTTCAAAAATCCCTCTCCTGACCGAGTTTCATAACGACTCAGTCACATGACCAACACACACACACACACACATATGCACACGCATGCACACACGCACGCACGCACACACACACCCACAATCCCTTTCTCTCTCTCTACTCCAAATAAATAGACAACTTGCCAGAAGAAACGGGTAACAAAAGGTGAAACAAGGTACTTACCATGAAGGTAGAATTTATTCACATACCAGGCACACTGTAGCTCTGCTGTTTCTCCGGCCCGTGTCGCGGGCCAGCACATGACACCGTCCCATGCTGGCCTGCAGTAGTTTCCCACTGCAATCAGTTCATGTTCAGATTCATTACGAAGAATAAAAAATTGTAATTCCTGAATCCAGTTACCTTTAAGTATACTTTTAACTGATCTCATCAACATAAGCAAACAAGAGTAACTTGTAGGTATTTGATGTAGACTATTATATATATATATTTTTTTTTTGGAGACAGTTCCAGCCAGTAAGAGTTTTTGCAAGTACAGGTAACATATTTTATGTATTCAGAGTTCCATTGTTCAGCTGAAACTCCTTCAATATATTTAAATAAATGGCTTCTTGTTTTTAAAGAAAACGGGCGCATACAAAGTAAAACAAATCCAGTTTGCAGCAGTGCGCAATGGAACTCTGATTTACTGCCCTTTAGAGTTTTGTCTAGTAAACGCCATCACTCTAGTCCGTCACGACTTCTTCCTGCTTGTAGAGTTAAGTAGATTGCTTGTCTTTATTGTTTGCTCTTTGCGATGAACGTGCATAACCAAGCCATCCGTATCTTCTTTGCTTTATCTCGAATGTTTGCCTAAATTTTCATTGATTACAATTATTCGACAAATAAATATCTTCAGTAAGTCTGAGTTATTTTTCACTCTTTTCCAGAAAAAAAAATGTTGAGAGAAACTTTGGTACAACGAAACTGGAAGGAAACTATTTTATAATTTAAAAACGTGTTAGCTTAAACATGTGTTACTTTCCATTTTATTTAGACTTTAGCCAAATATCGCTCGGGACAATGGTTCACATAGGCGTGGAAGATTTTTCAAACCTATCAGTGTTGTCTTGGAGCAAAAGGGTTAAGACTTCTACAGGGTGTTCAAAAAGTGACGCAACCTTAAAGGCATGTTTTTTATTTTTGTTTTGTGCAAAGTGGTGATTTGCCAAGTGGTGAAGAACACTGAGTTGCTACGGAGTACACGTTGCAGCAGCTGGTATTTATTAAAATACAGTAGATCCGCTCCGGCAGTTAATGCTCAGGGGCAGGAGCCCTGCTCAGAAAAGTACTGACCAGTTGCTCAAAATAAATCAGTCATGCGCCTGTACACTACTGCAAAGCGAACATTCAGAAATGTGTAGATGAAATCCCACAGCAAACAATGTAAAAGGTGCTCAAGAACATTATTAACCGCGTCCACTCGTGACCAGAAGCTTTCAGCACTTACTGTGAAATAAATAGTTCCCCAATAGGCGTCACTTTTTGAACAGCCTTTGTAAGTTTATTTTCATTAAAAATTCTTCAGATGAGTTTAACTCCAGTTAACATGGATGGAAATCAATTAATACTTCATTATCTCAATGGCTTTACAGTTGTAAACACTAATGTATAAATTTACTAAAGAAGAAATACGAGCTAGAAGAAAAAAAAAGAAAGAGAGAAAGAACGAGGGTAAAAGAAGAAGAAGAGAGAGAGAGAGAGAGAGAGAGAAAACGAAGGAGAAAATGAACGAACAAGCTTTATTTTCAGTGTGTAAAGAATTAGACACGCAATTTCATCCAACATTCTGCCTTTCATCATACAACTTTCACATCAATTAATAAGCACATAGAGAGCATGAGAAAATTAAAATTACAACAACAAAATTAAAAAAAAAACACGTCTCAAATGCAAACCTTCAATCATTTGTAAAACATAATAAATGTATTGGATATAATTATTACCCAATTTACACACATACAACACAGTGACATTGCTGCACAAACTAAAATATATTAATAGAACTACTGATATCACTCTGTAACATATTTTGATCGTTACAAGTCTAAAATTGTAAGGAAAGGACAAGTCAATAAAGGGACAAGATCGACTTTAAAGAGATTTTGAGACAGATTTTAAAAATAAAAGGAAGAGAGAGAGAGAGAGAGAGAGAGAGAGAGTAGACCTGTTGAATGTGTCCCATCGAGAAGGCTGTTAGCAATCCTGTTGTAGCACTGGTTTTCCGCCTCAGCCGTGTACCTCACTTGCTCTTCCAGAGAGATATCGACTTGGTTCTGACAATTGAATATCTGTACTTTAGCAGCGCGTAGGAAGTAGCAGTGCATGTTACAGGCTAGCTACGGTTCATAAAGTAAAGAAGATATTTGTAGATATTTAGTTTTTAACAAGTTTTCGGACATCTTGAAAACTTAACTTGAATTTACAAATAACTTCTCATATCTTATCTTATCTTATATCTTATATCCTTCCAGTGCCGTTATATATATATATATATATATATATATATATATATATATATATATATATATATATATAATAAAAACATTTGAAATTTATAGCGTCATGATTTCATACTCTACCTTTAAATGACCATGGGATAATACTTGGCATAATATGAAAAAGCAGTCTGAAATATTCTGGCTTCCATTAAACTACTTATCAGAGAACTAAATGATGGCAACACTGTGTATGTGTATGTGCCTGTGTGTATATAAAATGGATTAAATGTGGACTATGTGTGGTCTCATGAAATCTGTGCCATTTAATCCCAGATTTATTTTTGTATTTCTCTGTCGTTTCATCCTCTCCCAGTCTCTCTTTCTCTTTTTGTAGTAAATTCATTATTTACGAGTAGTTGTCTTAGTCAGTAGAGATAAGTCTCTAGTTCAGTTATTTTCCATTCTATCTATCTATCTATCTATCTATCTATCTATCTATCTATCTATCTATCTATCTATCTATCTATCTATCTATCTATCTATCTATCTATCTATCTATCTATCTATCTATCTATCTATCTATCTATCTGTCTGTCTCTCTGTCTGTCTGTCTCTCTATCTATCTGTCTGTCTGTCTGTCTCTCTATATAATTAACATTTTGTGATTAATGTGAAATAAAACAAATAAATAAAACAAATAAATTTTTAAAACCCTAGATTCTATTACCTTGAATCTATTAAATGAGTATTATTTTTGCTTTCTGAACACGTAAAAGGTGCTTGAATTTTCATACTGAACAAAAAAATTTCAACACAATTGTAACAGTATTTGGTTCTAAGAACTTTCATAGCCGGAGGTGTGGTGGGGGATAAGCTCTCCACTCTAATTAAACGTATCTAAGGCGTGCGTCTCAAATAGCCTCTGACAGACCACGTCCAGCTCCTGGCCTTCTCGTGGCAGAACTGTTCAAACTGACAGGAGAAGGGGCGAAGGCGAATATCTGGCGCCTGAAAACCAGACGCTTCGGGTAGATGAGGGTCACGTTTGGTAGCTCATCTAGGAGAAGGAAAACTCTGATTTAAAATCCGCTGCTGGCGAGATTCTTCAGCTGCCGTGCGTGGGGTGAAACTCCTCCCGGCCAATGAAGAAAAATGCGATTAGGGTTGCTGTGCAGCGCCGTCGTGGAAAAGGTGAAGGAAATGATTAAGTGAAGTGATCAGTAGTCTTGAGGTCAGGACTACTCAAATCACGGCACCTCTGCTCTAGATGCCGGCCACGGGACAGATTGCCTAAACTGGCTTAACCCAGGGGTTAAACTAAGACAGTGCTGGCGAGATTCTTTGGCTGCCGCGAGTGGAGCGAAACTCCTCCCGGTCAATGCAGAAAATGCGAAAAAGCGATTAAGGTTGCCGGGCGGCGCCGATGTGAAAAGGTGATAGAAAGGATAAAGTGAAGCTTAATCGGTATGTCCAGTAATCTCGCGGCGAGAGCTACTCATACCAAGGCACCTCTGCTCTAGAGGCCGGCCACGTCCGATATACACCCATATTGGTGAAATATGCCTAAACCGGCTTAACCCAGGGGTGAAACTTAATGACTACTCATGACACGGTACCTCCGCTCTAGAGGTCGGTCACGTCCTAAACACGCCCATATTGCGATAATACGCCTAAACTGACTTAACCCAGGGGCGAAACTTACTAGTGGCGAGGATTCGTCCTCCTGGACAAAGGCTCCGTCCTCCTGGACAAAGGCTCCGTCCTGGTCATAGCTAGGAACGGTAGCGGCCATGAGCACAAACTTCTGAAGTGCAGTCTAGATAGGCAACCACCTCTCACCCGACGGGGATGTATGCGTATCCTAATCACGCTGTTTTCCGGTGAGAAAGTCCAACGCTGGACTGGATGGGCAACCACCTCTCACCCGCCGGGGATACATGGGCATCCCAAAAACACGTCGAGGTTTTCTGGTGAGAAAGTCTAATTCTAGGCTGGATGGACAGCCACCTCTCACCCAGCGTGCATATACTGATATCCAAAACACGTCGAGGTTTTCCCGTGAGAAAGCGGGATTGCGTGACACCGTGGTTTTCGTTACACCAATTTAATCTAAACTGGTCCAACGAAAACCACAGTGTCACGCAATACCGCTTCTGCGACCCACCGAGAATACAGGCCCAAAACCTGCGATATTCTGAACTTCTTGTAGTCCTCTCGTGGATCTCGTTTGGTCCTTTCGGGGACCACAGGAGGACCACGGGACCCATCGAGGACCACAGGAGTAAATTCGGTAGGATCACGGGGCGGTCTTGGTGGTAGAAGCGAACGAAGAAGAATAAGTAACAGTTTACCATGCTGTTTATATGAGATCATTTAAGACTGATTTATTTTGCTGATCTGAAATATAAAAAATTATTGTAGAGCCATGTATGTTTAAGTCCCTTAGATCTGAACTAAATGCACTATTTCCCTTGCATAGTTCACGTAGTTCAGCATGTGATTTAGCCTGTCGGTGTCTGTAACGGCAGACAAAATTGTAATCATTTAATGTTATTTTGCACGGGATTCCGAGAAAAAAAGTTTCTTGGCTCTATTAATTATGACCAGGTAGCGGAATTTTTCGGGATTTTTTTACGAGTTTTGTTAGGGACAGTTTCTTAAGCCTCCACGATTGGAATGTCTAGGTTGACTTAACAGTCTAAATTTAGTTTTAGAGTTTTATTGTTTGTTTTAGGAACGAAAGTTCAAGGTTATGTTGTTTACGACTTGCCAACTTCATAGAGTTATGAATCTCGTGTTTTGGTGAAGCTCAGAACATTTATCTTTTTTGCGTGAATGTGAATTGCACGGAGTGAAAGTTCTGGAAGGATGGTCGAGTAAATGGGGGTTATATAAAAGAATTTGGAGCTTATTAAGGATCATTATGATGATCGTATTCAAAGTATGAGGATCGTGTGATAGAGGCAAGTCAGTAGTAGTTTTGCAGTGAAATCAGTCATGTCCTAGTTGAGTGTCGTAGCGCTTGTGTTGTCCTTTTTTAGGACAAGGTTTTCTTTGTAATAGTATGATAGGAGTTATGTTGTAGTGTCCTTGCTAGGACCAGAGCTTACTGGTTGTGTTTTATTATTCTGGAAGATGAAGTGTTATTCTGGAAGTTGTTATTCATTCCAGACAATAGTAAGTACTGCTTTTTTTGTAACTGCTTGCTGGTAGAATGTTTCTTCTTTATGGCGGGGACTGCATGCCCGGAAAGTTTTTCATATTTCACTTTTTGTCACTGCTGTATGACAGGACTTTTTCCTACCATCGTCACATCCATCGTCCACATCTTCTGCATCAATAAATTTGTTATCTATTGAATTTGAACTACACTCTTGACTGTTCCTACGTTTGAGTTACTGTTGCGTTGTAAGCTTGAATTATGGAGTCCAGATGATCTGTTGTGTCCAGTGGAAGAAGGAGCGTGCCTGGGTGTAGTGTTCTCTGAGTGTATCACAGAACACAAATCATAGTCTCTGAAATCAAATCTGTTTAATCTGATTCTGAGAGAGAGAGAGAGAGAGAGAGAGAGAGAGTAACTAACTTTTATTCATAGTTGTTCTCTTGGACCTTTAAACACAAACAGATACATCTTTTCTAGTGCCATATTGGCACGTTAGCATTCAGTAAATCACACAGAACGGAATACTATTTTACTATGCGAGAACTCCGTAGTGCATATCAGAGTCAGTTCTAATCGAAGCAGCGGCCAGAACCCAACAAATTTAATCCAGGAATCCGAATCGTTATCGATTTAGCGATTCCCGCTTCCATAAATGCAAAAATAGTTTACACCTAATGCCCTGTCCAGGAGTGTTAAAGATTTTTTTTTTAAACGAACTTCTATTTAAACAGTTATGATAATATTCTCTTGCAGAAATCTACTGCTGCTAAGTTTACTGTCTTTTTTTAAAAAAATCAACCCAAGGTGTCATAAGACATGAAGCTCTTCTTGTCTCTCAAAAAAAATGTTTTTACTTATCACATAATAGCAAAATCATTCATGTTGCTTTATTGCAAGTTTTCGTATAACGTAATTTCTCCAGTTAATTGGTAGCTAGTAGGGCGTGCATAAAAATCATGTTCTCTGATCGAAATAATATTAACACTCAGCAAGTGACATTTTCTACTTTCTTTCTTTACTTGTTGTAGCAGTTTACACAAAGTAATATCTGATTATAAATTGGTTCACGTGCTCATAACCTGCGTCTGGTTTTTTTGTCTAAATTATTTGTTACTCTGTGATTGCAGCGATCTTGTAATATATATATATATATATATATATATATATATATATATATATATATATATATATATATATAAAATTGACAACTACAAGCTTAAACAATGTACGTTAAAGGCATAGAATTTTAATTATTCTGAAGACTGAGAAAATTCGGAAGGTTCAGAAAATTGATGCAATAACATAGCTTGAAGAAACGTAGTGTGATCTGGTTACTGCCCAAAGGAGAAATGTAAGGTGATTTCCGAGGCACTCCATCTGTTTTCATTTACTTCATGTAACTTTTCATGTTACTTTTCATATTATTGTTTATGTTAATTTCCATGTTTCTTCGTAAAATATGACACTTTTAAAGACCCTAAGGCATTTAAACTTTCCCTATCACTTTCGCCTTACATATGTGCGTTGTTAGAACACTCTAAAATGAAACTTATTCTTAGATTGTTTGAATCCTGTTGTTATGTCGTCTTATTTCTCCTGCAGAAAATGTTTTCGTTGATGTGCTTTGCTAGTATAATGAAGTTTTATCCGCCCTCTTGACTTTCCTGAGACTAAGGTACTCATTCGCCACAAGGCTTCGAGAACTCGTCTTCGTATACACATGTCCTTTCGTGATTATTATTATTATTTTTTTTTACACAGTCTATACAGAACAATTATTCCATAATGATTATGAAATACATATCTAGTACTGCTGCTTCTATGAGATCTTGACAGCTGATGCAGAGAAGAGTTTCTAATACATGAGGCATTTCCGATGGAAAGTGAACTACTGCAGCTTTGCTAATTTCACAAATAACTTTCTATGTAGTGGGTTTCACGTACTGTAAGCCACCATGAAGGATACACTAAATCATTTAATCGCCATCAGAGGATACGGGTATGGGGGAGCAGGATGGGGTCTTGGCAGGGGACAGATACACAGTCTAGCACGCATTCTTCCCCTGCCCCTCCCTTTTTTTCTTTTAAAGCACAATCATCTTCCTTCTGACAGAATATTATTGAAACTGAAGTACTTTTTACTGCCATTCTTGCACATTCCAAATGCCATGTTGTTGTCTGTGACCTGATTTGACTTTTTGACTTTTCCGATCCCCGGGTTTACGAGTTATCACTCTTTTTCCCTTGTGTCAGATAATGAAACGTACAGGTCCTCTTCAGTTGTTCTACATCTTCATACAGAATGTCGGTGATTGAAGAGTTTGGTGGTATGAGGTTCATCCGAAGGTCCTTCAGTGCACTGCAGTCCACCATATGGTGTTTAACAGTTTCTTCTTCTTGTCTGTTGCAGTGCCTGCAGTATGGTGTGTGGCCAGCGGTCACTCTGTGTAAGTGCTTATTGAGGGCGATGTGCCTGTTCTCAACCTGAAAATTGTGCATTGGTCTCTACGACATAAGCTGTTGATGTGGTCTCCGGGGTTAGGCTTTGGCACATGTGTGTATAGGGGTCTTTCAGCTGGATTACTGCCTTAGCTGTCCATCCACTGCTGCTTGCAGTTGTTGTGTATAATGTGTTTAGCTGTTCTCATGTTGGTGGAGATGTTGGGCTGTGACATTGTGGCTCCATTCTTTGCCAGTCTGTCAGTACATTCATTTCCTCTGATATCTATGTGCCCTGGTATCCACTGTAGGGTTGTCTTGATGTCATAGGAGGCGAGTTGGTTTATTACATTATGTCAGTTGTAATGTGATAGCTGATGGTATCCAGTTTTCAAGGGCCTGGAGACCAGACTGAGAGTCTGAGAAAATAACATGGTTTTTTTGGTGAGAGGCAGTGTTTTTGTATTTGGTGGTGGTGGCTACCAGGGCTGCTAATATTGGCTGCATCTCTGCATCATAACTGGAGCAGCGAGATCCATTCATTCATTCATTTGCATGTCCCTTGCGGAACTTTGCCTCCCTAACACCACTCCTGTAGGCCTCTCGGTTATGAGCAAGATGGCCTGCTGCTGATGTATCCATTTGCAAATCATCAACGATGTCTTGCAGCCATCTTCGCCTTGGTCTTCCTTAGATTGTCATGACGTTTAATGTGTCCAAAATATTTAAGTTTTCTCTCTTTAATCCTCTTTACTAGCCAGCCTTCTTCAATATTGTTCTTGTAGTATAGATATATTTGTTCTTTTTTGTGTCCATGATATTTGAAGAACTCTTCTGTAGCATTTACATCCAAAGGCATTTATGTTTTTCTCAGCTGTTTTGTTAAGTGTCCAGGTCTCACAGGCATATATTGCTATGGGAAAGATGCATGCCCTTAAAAATCTTATTTTTGTGGTTCTGTCTGTTCCTCTCCACAGATTCTTTAGTTGTTTTACTTTCTGAAGAGCGATAGATATTCTCCTTATAATTTCCCTCATTGTATCTCCATTATTAGTTAGCAGTGATCCAAGATATTCAAAACTATCCACTTCTTCCAGTTTTTCCTCATTGATACACATATCAGCTGCCTCGTTTGCCAAACAGCAATCATGGAAAGCGAGATCCATAAGGAGCAGAAATGTGGCTTGTTGTCTTGTCTGGAAACATTATGAGTACCCCACATCCTGCACTGTCTGTTTCATTGAATGCTGACCCATCAGTGTATGCATGGATCCTGTCCTTGGAAGAGGATTCTATGGTCTCCAGTGCACACAGATTTAGAGTGTTGGGATCTGATGATTTGTTCACTAATTTGTTCTTGAGTGGTGTTAGTTTGAGGAAGAGTGTAGTTTGTGTTTGGTGGGATGTCTGGTACTTTTGCAAATTCTTCTCTGTCTTCAGGGAGTTTGTGTCTTGTGTTTAACTGTTCTGCTATGTGCACTGGAGTTTTCAGTTTCAGTCTATTATTTTTCTTCCATTTATCAACTACTATTCTATTAGGATGGTCTAGTGGCATGGGTTTATATCTTTTCACTGCCTCAATGGTTGACTTTTCACGTCTTATATCTAATGGCTCTATGTTTGCATCAGTTTCACATGCAGCTATGGGTGTTGATCTCATTGCCCCACAAATGAAATGAACGGTTTGGTTCTGGATTCTGTCTGTTTGTAATCTGTGACCTGAAAGTGATCCTTATAATTTCAAGCATCACTTCCCTTCTCGTCGTGCTACTTATTGTTTGTGTTTTCTATTAAGTTCTTTCCGTACTTATATACAACAAGGAAAGAAACATGAAAAGCTTGAATGTTTCTCTTATCCAGGAAGATTGCCCTAGCAGTATCTTGTTTGTTCCCTTCCTTGACAGACGAATAATGCTCTTTCGACTGAAAAGGTCGAGGCAACCACAGAAGTATATTCTTTTCTAGCATAATTACGGCGAATCTTCACTGACTGAGGCATAGATCTTCATATGCTAGATTCCCAAGTGGACGACAACTTCCTGATCTCTAAAACCATATTAACGATGGGCCATATGTCACAACATCACCAGAAATGGGGGCTTCTCGATAAATAGATTTGTCTTGTTTTAAACAGAAAGGAAGAGCGAATATAGAAAATGGAGAGTTCATTATTCGACATCCCATGTTCTTTGCGGCAAAGTGAATATTGATTTGCTAAGCAGGTATTGATGAGAATGTAGAGCGACGTCCATGTTGGAGTTAAGGAGCTTATGGAGTGTACTGAGTGTTTACGTATGGATTATCAATTTCTGCTCAGCGTTCCGTCATGTGTTCATTTACGCACCAAAAGATGATCCGCCGCCCACAGTGATTTAGAAACTGTTTAAACTATCACAGAAGTTGAGGAACATCGCAAACATATTAACACCGTAAGGGAAAAAAAACCAACAACCCAGCTCTCTGCGCATGTCATGAGAAGACAGAACAGAACTTGGCGGATTCTGGGATAAACTGAAGCGAAAAAAACAAAACGAGTACAAGATGTTACAAACTCAAATACGGCCACCAAGCGAATTTGTGAGAGAAAGGGAACAGGCGCGACTTTTTCAGGACACCACTAGAGATTGTATAAATCTGAGAGAGGTGGTGGAGATTGTATAAATCTGAGAGAGGTGGAGGTTTTCGCCTCTTGGCAGAGTTAGTTAATAACAAATCCCACCAGCGATATTGCGTATTAAAAACTATCTTGTCCTCTTTCTTGTAGAGATTAAGATGCAACAGTCTCATTCCTTCCTTCCTCTCACTCTCCTTCTCTCCCTCTCCTTCTCCTCTCTCTCTCTACTCATTCTTCTCTCTCTCCTCTCCCTCTCCTTCTCTCTCCCTTCTCCTTTCTCTCTCTCCTTCTCCATCTCATTCTCCTTCTCTTTCTCCCTCTCCTTCTCCCTTCTCCCTTCTCCGTCTCCTCCTCCTTCTTCTTCTTATTCACCGCTATGCTAATGTTCTTACTAATCTTTATCATCGTTATTATTAACGCTCTCATCAGTCATGTATAAGGTTGCCTCCAATTTTTGTTTGTTTGTTGGTTTTTTATTTGGCTCTCCTCTTCAATTTGTTTATTGAGCCTTAACATTGTTTTTGGTTTTCCTTACTGTTTCCCGCTTTCACAAAAGATGTATGTGACGACATAAACAGGATATAGCATTCTGTGTCTTCGTTTTTGTATACAATATTTGTTTTAATTTACATTATTACACATGGCAAAGTTTTAAGCATTCTCCTTATCAGCTTAACAAGCTTTACGCTCATGTTGAGATATATAGAGATACAGAGAGATAGAGAGATACAGAGAAAAAAAGAGAGAGATACACAGAGATACACAGAGAAAAAGAGAGAGAAAGAGAGAGAGAAAGAGAGAGAAAGAGAGAGAGAAAGATACAGCGAGATACAGAGAGAGAAAGAGAGAGAGAAAAATACAGAGAGATACAGAGAGAGAAAGAGAGAGAAAGGTACAGAGAGATACAGAGAGAAAGAGAGAGAGAAAGATAGAGAGAGAGTTAGAGAAAGAGAGAGAGAAAGATACAGAGAGAATTAGAGAAAGAGAGAGAGAAAGATACAGAGAGAATTAGAGAAAGAGAGAGAAAGATACAGAGAGATACAGAGAGATACAGAGAGAGAAAGAGAGAGAGAAAGATACAGAGAGAGAGAGAAACGACTGACTACATATAACAATCGTCGTGCAGCCGCGATATACAAACAACCGAAACATCCGAACAGTGATATTGAATAAAGTCTGTTTTATTACTCTCTTGACCAGAAAAGTACTGCCTGACGTATTCTCCATGTCCGTGGACCTTGCTGAAAAACTGTTGGTAAGGTCCACTCCGAGATTTAGCGAAAGGCAGTATAGCTCACTACTTCCCATCCCCTTGTGTTATAGATTTTTCACTGCAGCAACAGAAGCTGAGAACTCTCAACTTATCAGGATTTTGGAGACACAGCTCCTTGAAATTCTGCCTGCAGACCCTGTTTCTCTGACTTGCGTTAATTCGCACAAAAACTGGGTGACACAGACTATTACAAACCCGTACTGTAATAAAGATTATTCATTCATTCATTCATTCATTCATTCATTCATTCTCCTTTGATTTAATAATCACAAGAATTATGGATATTGGAAACCCTTTATTTTAGTCCCTGCTCATGCAGAGTTAATTAATAATCACAAGAATTATGGATATTGGAAACTCTTTATTTTAGTCCCTGCTCATGCAGAGCTCATTAATAACCACAAGAAATTTGGATATTGGGAACCCTTACTTAAGTCCCCGTTCACGTAAAATTGGTTAATAAACCCGAGAAATATGGAGATTAATCGACCGGAAGCCCCCTATGGGATGTTTTTATTTCTCCAACATTATTTAATATGCGCAAAAAACTAAAATAGTCTCTTCTCATTTGAGACTCTTCTGTGTGAACCTACCACAACCATTTTTCTCAGATTCATCGTGAAACGTCTGTAGACTCATCCATTTTTGTAGCGAACATCTGCCTCAGGTTTGGTACGTGATATATTTCCTTTTCCTTTTATCATTTCCCCCCTTTTTTGTATTATCTCGTCTCCAGAAAAGAAAGATTGATTCCTGTTATATCTCTCAAACCAAGATTTTTTTCCCCCGGTGACGTCGTAGTTGAGTCCCTTGTGGAGTAACTGAGGTGAGGTTATTTCCCTACAAATAATCAGATATCACTTGAGGCCTTAGATACGAAAGGAGGAAAATGTGATACGTGATGCACGGTGAGGTTTTGTATTCAGATCCGAGTTATCAGATGAAACAAAGAACATACAATAACAAAAAAAGAAAAGCATATTAAATTTGGTAAACCACGCAGATGCAGCTTAAAGGATCAGAAATAAAATTACAGCTGTCGCTAATGGCATACCATTTTGCCCTTGGTTAAGCAGTTTATGGAACTTAGGTTATCACGGCGGGATAAGATATTTGTGAAAGCTATTTCCTATCCATCTTTCTGTGGTAAGACAAATGAAGGCAAATAACCCGAACTGGAAATAGGATGGAGAAAGACATGTTAAGTCCTTTCCTGTCGTGATCCACGTAGATATCTTAGTAAAAAAATATATTACAAATAAAATAACTTGCGTCTGTGTATGTTTTATTCTGTTTTTATTCCTCCTTTTTGTTTTTGAGATTCAGATTTTAAACTTTAGTATGAGCCGAATATAAGCATGACGTCATTTCATTGAGGAAAAATATTTTTTAAAAACATGGCTGTTTATTATAAAGTTCTCATCATAAGAACACTAATAGAACAGGCGGTTGGAGGTGAAAAAAGATCTGTACCTGTTTTACAGATTACTGCAAGGTCTTTGATAAAGTAAACACAAAGAAATAATATTGGTGTTAAAAGATAGAATGAAAAGACCTGAGAATCACAAAACACTCATATTGGAAACAAATAGCTGCGATCAGGATTGATAATCAAATAGAAGAGTATCAGAACATAACAGCAGGAGTACCACATGGATGAGTTATGTCTCCTAGATCTCATCTTATCCTATAGCGAAAGGATTATGAGACACATTCGAAACGTGCTTGAAACAGAAGGAAACACAACATAAACAATCTAAAATATACAGACGACACGGTACTGATAGGTAAAAACGAAGAATAACTACAAGAGCCGTTAGACAAAGTCGTAGAAAAAAGCGAGGAAAAAGGACTTAGCTTAAAAAGAAGACAGAAGTCTTGGTCACTTCCAAGAAAGAAACATTAGCAAAGTGTAGCATCAAAGTAAAAGGCACAGAATTAAAGCAAGTGGACAAATTCAACTATTTTGGAACAGTAACACAAAAGGGAAGATGTGAAACAAAAAAAAAAAAAGGAGCAGAATAGCCCAGGCCAAGTCAGTATTTATAGAAATGAAAATACTCTGCAAAAAAAGCCCTGTCGATGAATATAAAAAAGGAGAGTTATTCAGTGCTGCCACAGACCTGTATTATTATATTGATGCGAAGCATGGACAGCAACAAAGAGCACTCAAAATGAGAAAAGTGGAGATGTAGATCCAAAGAAGAATGATGAAAATACCATGGACAGCCAAGAAAACAAATGAAGAGGTTGTAAGTGAGGCTTGACAAAAGAGAGAAATTATGGCAAAATTCAGAACACAAAAGTCCGGATCTGTAGGACATGTTTTGAGAAGAGGCAAATTAGATCATCTAGTAACAACAGGAAAACTTGAAGGACAAAAGGAGAGATGAAGACAAAGAAACAAGATACTTGACTGACTAAAAGAGTAGGCACAGAGCACAGTCCAACACACATCTTATATAAAGAGTAAAGGATAGATGGTTGTGAAAATCAGTGATGGCAACCACCTGACTGGCGTGGACAAAGAGAGAGATAAATGTGATCAAGACATATTTAGTCCGTTACAAGAATTACCAGGACTTTTTTATACGGACAATATGATGGAAATATTCAGATTAAAATGAGACATTTATAAAGGGATGAACACTCTGTATCTTACGATAAAACTTTCAACTGTCTCAGCATCTACTAAAAAAAAAATCTACGTCCCGTAGCATTTGCATGCGTTAGATGCGTGAGGTCCTAGTACCTTCACATTTCTAGGCTATTATATCATTTGAGGTAGGGATGTCAGTAGCTGTCCTCCCTGTCTTTGTTTTCCTAGGGGAGGCCCCAGGTACCCATTTTTCGAGGCTGGGTGAACCGCGGTCCCGGTCGGTCCGCAAAATCCAACCATGGACTTTCTGATCGGCAAGCGAGTGGAAAGAAAAAAGGTTACTCTTTAGTAGAGAGTTATGTCCCCCTTTTCAACCTTGCTTGGGTCAGCAAATGCTCCAGACGTCTATAATTTTGTAGATTTGGGGACCTAATTCTAAGACAGAACGTGCTAGATGACAGACAAGGGTCAATCTAGATCGCAGCTGAATGTCACAAGACGCAATAGCAGGTTCGAATATCATAACTTCTAACTCAAGTTATTTCCCCATCTTAGCTGATTGATTGGACGACCTTTGAAGGTATCACCGCGTCCAGTTTGTGGTGCTACTTCCAGTAACTAACTCACTGTAGACGTTAGGACAGACATGAATAAGTGATGATGCATTTGAGGAGGGAGAGAGAGAGAGAGAGAGAGAGAGAGAGAGTACATGAGATGGCAGGACAGAAGAACCAAGAAAGGATGAAGGAATTTTATTTTCAAAAGCTAAAGAATAAGAGAGGCAAGCTAGAAGAACAAAATAAATATTTACACAATTTCGAACAAACTGTAAATATAAATCAACATAGTTAAAAAAAAACCAGACAGGTAACTGAAAGACTTACCTGATCAACTGTGGTAGTATTGTATACCCTCCCTGCAAGCCTCTGAAGAACTGACATTTTGTAAATGCGTAATACTTAGTCACAATAGGTACCGCTTCTCGCTACACAAAAAAGGTGGATTTGGAACTTCATCACAGTGGAGTTTAGATCAGTTCAGCCGAGTCACGAGGCACAGGTGTAGTCCTGGAGAGTGGAAAGTTGAAAGTTCATTATTCCCCGAAACAACAGTTCCACAGACACGTTGTTTTGTAAGATGAGCAAGATGTAACCACTGGAAAAAAAACGACAGGAGAAGAAATAAAATAATAATTTTAAATATTAAACTTGCAGCTTCTCCTTCCGTTCATTAGATCCCTCGAGAACAATGCCAGCAAAGAGATTTTTAAAAAACTTGTCACGCAAGTGAAAATCACAGACACAAATCTCTTATCACGTGTTCTGAAACGTGCTCACTCAACTTTTTACACAAAGTATGGCAAGAAAAGGGAAGTGAACCACCGATTTGTCAGTTTAATTTTAATATTAGTCACGGTCCAATGACAAGAAAAGAAAAAGATGAAAGACGAAAAAAAATTAAAAATTAAAAATGAAAGTAGAAAAGATTAATGGCATATCCCCCCCCCCCCCCCCCCCGAGTGAGGTGATATATACAAATGACCTATTACAACTGTCAGATTTGTAAACCCTTCATCACAAGAATAGGAAATGCGGATTTTAAAAAAAGTCGAAACTCAATATTGGTCCGAATTTCCCTAATAAGGCACAAATCCAAAACCATTTACTACGAAACCAGTTTAAAGTACAGTATGTCCCAGTACAACTAGCTATTTTGGTACATGTACGAGTACTTCAAAACCAATTTCAAACATCAATCTCTTCTCAAATATCTGCCGAATCGATTATTTAAATTATGCAATATCTTTGATTTCTAAGAAGCGCGCGACAGTAACAAAACAGAAGATGTTGACAGAATCGATCTTTAGCATATTTAGCAGCTCATTATTCATTAAGAATTTGAACTCACTAAAGAGCAAACGTTTTCATTCATTTCTCCCCGTAGAGTTCCTGTCTGGTTCAGCCGGCTGCTCTGTGTTCCGTCAGTTCTCATCTAAGCTTCCATGAATCCCATTTCCTTTAGAATTCCAGCTCCTCTTTGTCATCTTGATCTCTTGGTATTATTATTATTTGTTTGTTTTGTTTTTGAAATAATGAGTTACCGCTCATTAATTTTCCGAAAGTCCTGTCCAGAAAATTCTTTCTCAGTCATAAAAAAGAAAGGAAAAAATGGGCTTTGCTGCCTGGGATAGTCAGAACTATTCTAATGTCTTCTCCTGACCTTTGCTGCCTGAGATATATCTTTTCTAGTGTCCTCTCCTGGCCTTTGCTGCCTGGGATAGTCAGAACTTTTCTAATGTCTTTTCCTGACCTTTGCTGCCTGAGATATATCTTTTCTAGTGTCCTCTCCTGGCCTTTGCTGCCTGAGATAGTCAGAACGCTTCTAGTATCCTGTCCTGGGCTTTGCTGCCTGAGATAATCAGAACTTTTCTAGTATCTGTCCTGGGCTTTGCTGCCTGAGATAGTCAGAATGTTTCTAGTGTCTGTCCTGGACTTTGCTGTCTGAGATAGTCAGAGCTATTCTCGGAATTTCATCTCTGTTTTACTTAGGCAAAAAACGATGATCTCATGATCTCCCCCTTTAGTTTCTGGTGGTTTCAGTTAAATACTATGACAGTTCTCTCTCTCTCTTCTCTCTCTCTCTCCCCCCCCCCCCACCCTCAGAACATCAATATTGGCAGTTCTATTGCCATATCATGGAAGGGGCTTCCGAAGAATGAGACACTCTGGAAAGTGCAGAATATAAGAGCAGTCGATATGTATGTTTCTGAATCTGTTGACTAGCAGTAAGTATCAACGGAATTTACTATTTGAGAGAGAGAGAGAGAGAGAGAGAGAGAGAGAGAGAGAGCAAAAAAAGTGAAAGTGATTCTATCACGCTTCACATGCACTAGGGATGTGATATTATTCAATGACCTGACTGCACAAAGAAAAGTAACGTGATCACAACCAAGCCTGGCCATTTTTTTTTCTCATTTCCCAGCTGCAGAAGGTCACGTGATTAGAAGAAACGGTCAGAGAATCCCAAAACAAAGCTATCAAGTGGAACACAACAGACCGAAGAAAAAAAGAGGTCGACCACGTGAAACTCTAAAGAGTTTAAGAAATGCCAAATTAGAGGGCATAAAATCCCTTGATGAGGTTGAAAAAAAAAACTCGCCGAAAATAGGAAAACTTGGAGAACTACCATGCGAGCCCTATGTGACGTTTAACGGGACGGGAAGGATGTAAGATGTAAGAAGTAAGCTGCAGGAGGAGCCGGGAACCCATTCCTTCAGCTGAGTGATAGCGATGCCCCTGGAATGATTTCCAACCACTACGCGTGAGTCGAGCGCATTAACCATTAGCCAGCTCAGACTCTGATAACCTTCAGTAAGAAATGAGTTCTATCAAGTAAGTTTTCACTAAGTTTCCAGTTTAAAGAAAAACAACAACAGTATTTGCCTCTTAGTGGTTGAAAAAAGCAGAACAAAAGATGTCTCCTTGTTAAGCTTGTGGTAAACACGTCCGATAAGCGGATTGCTACCAGGTCATAAATGACAACCGAGGTTTACTAAAAATATTAATAGCTAAGGGCAAACGTTTAGCGAAAACCGATCACGTCAACGTCTCAGTGATTTTTAGAGAAGGCTGGTTTTATAGTTCTCTATGTAAAATATTTTCAAAAACATGACATCGATCAAAGGATAAGGTTAATAAATGAAAAAAAAATATAGCAGCTGTTGTGTTAAAGCACGTCTGTCCAACAGGTTAGTGTTCCGTGAGTTTTTTTTTCTAACACAGATTTCAGATGTCTGAAGCCTTATGGTTATGTGTACTATTCTGATCGAATTTCAGAGAAAATTGATTAAATTTAATTTCTAACACATCAGTACACATGTACCTTACAGATACAATCTATAAATGTCTGTAAACAGTTTAACCGGATTATACCTTATATTACTCTAGCTCAGATAAAACTAAAAGATCAAAATTACTACACGAGAGACAATATTGTTCTCCCTAGACTACCCTGTGTAATGTACCCACCCTGTATTATTATGTATTAAACATTGCTACTCTCCCCACATTATAATGTATTAAACATTGCTACTCTCCCCCACATTATTACGTATTAAACAGTGCTACTCTCCCCACATTATTCTGTTAAAAAAATTCACCCTCCGTATATAGAATATATGTGTTAGAAAATACCACTCATGGAAAATACTACACTCCATAGATTATTCTATGTTAGAAAATGTTAACTTCTCTACATTACTCTGTTTTAAACAAAATCAACCTCTATGGACTAGTCTGCGCTAGACAATGGTAGCTTCTCCATATCACTCTGTTAAAGAAAAGATAAAGGTAATCCTGTCATGCCTTACAGGCACATAGGGATATGGTGTTAGTGCCCATATTTTCCTTGACCTGTCAGCACACTAGAGGGTGATATGATCAGTATCACACCTGGCCGCCTTTCCTTCCCCAACACCAGAAGAAGTCGGGTACCCATTTCTATAGCTGGGTGACTGGGGGGTGCCTCCTGCCGGATTCGAAACCCGGACCTTTGACACGAGAGACCAGTGCACTAACCACTTCGCCACTCAGACAGAAGACCAACTCCCCAGATCTAAGCTAATCAGATCTGTTTGCCTAAATGCCTAAATTCATCGCAACACACACGAGAAGCCTCCTACCTCAGCTGGAGAAGAAAAGACAGCGAACGTACATAACTATCCTAAATGGACTTTCAAACGAAATCAGTATATACATACTGACATATAATTCCTCTGTTGAATCACAGAAAAAAAGCAACATATATAATATTAACTAACGAAGACAACTGTTAAGGGAAATTTATATCTGTAGGTTGTCTCCCTCAGGTATGGTTCAAGTATTTTAGTGTCAGAGGTTCCATTCATTCATTTGAATGTCCCTTGCGGAACTTTGCCTCCCAAACAGCACTCCTGTAGGCCTCTCGGTTGTGAGCAAGATGGCAGCACTTCTGTCACTATCTGTCAGAGGTAGTTAAGATCAAATACCAGTTATATAATTGTACACACCACACACACACACACACACATATATATATATATATATATATATATATATATATATATATACACACACACATTTGAATTTTTTGCTATATTAGCTCCGAACATTCAACCTTAGCTTTTGCTTTTTCTTAGGAGTAAAATATGATGAATGAACAAAGAAAATAACTTTAAACATTATGTTTTAGAGGTAAGTCTACTGATCTTGAAAAAAACAGAATAGGTCAATGAAATTATCCGGATAAAGTGAAATAAAGACATCGTTCACAGTTTTTACTAACTCTAAGCCCACATTTCTAAGAGTTAAATGATCTTTCCGGACATAGAAAATCGCAGTAAGGTCATGTCTGATCTACCACTGAAGTTTGTGTTTTTGTAAATGGAATCACGCGAGGCCTGGCTGGCCGTCTGTCTGTCTACCCCTGTCTGTCTGTCTGCCTATGTGTGTCTGTCTGTCTGTCTGTCTCTATCTGTCTCTCTGTTTGGTTTGTCAGTCTGTCTGTTTTCCTGTCTAATTATATATCTGTATGTCTGTTTATCTATATCATTGTATGTATATCTATTCATACTTTTATTATGTTTATCTATTGGTCTGTCTGATTGTATGTCCGTCTGCCTCCTGGTCTGTTTATTTATTTGACTGTGTGTCAGATCTGTCTATCTAACTTATATATATATATATATATATGGACATATGTTGGTCACTAGATGAGAAGAAATGATCAGAGAATCCCAAAACAAGCTATCAAGTGGAACACAACAAGCCAAAGAAAAAGAGGCAGACCACGTGAAACTCTGAAGAGGACACTATTAAGAGAAGCCAAATTAACAGATATAAAATCCCTTTGATGAGGTTAAAGACTCGCCGAAGAAAGGAAAAACTGGCGAACTACTTTGCAAGCCCTATGTGACGTTTAACGGCATGGGAAGGATATAAGATATATATATATATATAAATCCTTTCTGTGTTCTCGATTGCTCGTCTTTCTCTCTCTCTCTCTCTCTCTGTCTCTCTCTGTATGTGTATATATCAATATTTACTCCGGAACAAAAACAATTTATAATGTTCAAATTCTCCGGACTGTCTCCTGAATATATATATTTATAACAGTAAACCGACTTTTCCACAGAAACAGCAACCAAAACGTCGCTAGCGGTGCAGTCAGATAATAAGAAACAATTGGATTTATGTTAAACTCTCTGCATTATATTCTGCTTTGTGGCTGTCTGGAACAAAGACTCGTTTCAAAGAATGGCTGCAAAACCGAATCTGCGTTAGAAATGTTAACTACCACCGCGAGAGACTAAGGGACCCAAGAGACTGGATGGAAGCCGTTATACAGTAATTTATCGCACACTGACTAAGATAAATAAAATGGAAATTTTGAAACAGAAGATTTGTGAGGACACTTTAAACGCGAGATTTGCACACATACTGTCCAAATGAGAGGATACACAGATGCTGTGATTACGAGATCTGCACTGAAATTATGGATACGAAATTTACATATTAAGAGAATTTCATGACTTGTCGCTACAGGATGTGCACAGAAATGTATCAGCATTAGAGTTTCAGTCACACTAGATTTACACAGTGGTCAGCACAACAGAGAGGAGTTTTTTTTTTGTGATTGAAAGTTTATATGAGTGATTTTATCAGATTGTTTAAAACAGAAGTAGGGAAATCTTTATGAATTAACGAGCACACAGCTGTAGCATTTTATGTTTACATCTTAATCATACAAAAACATAAAGGACAAAGGCATACAAAAAGAGGAGAAAATATAAATTCACATGAATTATATATAACAAATAAAGATTTTAAAAAATAATTTTAAAAAAGTGAGCACTTAGCTGTGATTTGCAAAAAGCTGCGACCGAGAGTGTGCGTTGTGAAGTATCGTGAGTGTTTAAATGAAGTGTACATTTGTATGTTTAGTTTCATATGTACTTATACTCATGTGTACGTGTGTTACTAGAAGTGAATATGAAGCATTTGAAATGTCATATATCTTTCTTTCTATCTGTGAACCAAGGTACATGGGGCTTCCGCAAGGGTTTTCCACAAACGCCTGTCCTTTACAATTTTTTCCGCTCTTGCCCAGGTGAGCCCTCTATTTCATCTTCTCTATTGTTCTTCTTCATGTCTCCTGTGGTTTACCCTTATTTCTGTTCCCCTGTGAAATATCACATACATATTTTTATTGCTAATTTCCTGTTCTGTTAAAGAGAAAGAATCATACAAGGTGAAGGTCGTAGAGAAGCTCCACCCCTGTAGCAACAACCGTCGGGCGCCACGTCATCCGTCCCTAACAGGCCTACGATTTTCTTAAGGTCTCACCAAAAAAACCCTCAATCGCACCGCCCCTGAATGTTTGAATTGGGCATATAAGATTCAGTTCGGATCCAGCTGTATTCTGACGCTAGACCTTGACGCATGAAGTTGGGCAAAATAGCTAATAGCTCTGATGGAAGACGTCGAATCAAACTAAAACAAACCAAAATCTTAAAATTAAAAAAAAAAAGTGTAGTTGTGACTGAAATATCTTTCAACATTTAATAAATGCCATTGCTGGATAGCCGACAGCGCGCTGAATATCTTTTAAACAGATGCCAGGTCTTTGATGGATCAGGTCCGCGGTGGTCACTTTGCTGGCATCTCCTGACCGAAGAAAATACTGACGTAGCGTCATAGCTGGATCACCCTTTTGGTCTCCGTTCTACTAGCTTTATAATTTACACACGTCCTGGTATCTGAACTCTCCTGAAGACAGCTCACACTCCTCTTGACTCATGACACTCCACAGACTCCACACGAGTGTCCTCCGCTCCCTTCATGATCTTGTCGTCGCACCTCTTTGCTACAGTCTTTGACAACATGTATAACCGCATTCTTTAACACAAGCAACAACAACACTGAGCAGTTCGTGGAAGTTTTCGAAAAATAATTGTCAGGCGCAGCGTCCCGTTAGGTTGTTGCCATCAGCAATGTCGGAACAGCACTGTACGAGTGTTGCATTTAAATTGACATGGTTATAATAATAAAAGATTTAATGACAGCACTTTTTTTAAAAAACACTACATATTTAAAAACTTGTGAAAAAAAAAACTGCAGAAATTTAACTCAAATAATGACAGCATGTAGATTATTAATTAAATGGTAATGACAGAACATGTCGTTTTTTTGTTTGTTTTTTTTTGGTTTAACGACAAATATTTGCATCATGACGCTCAGCAAAATGGACGCCAGGAAAGTCAAAGGTCGATAACAAGAAAACCCATTGAACGATCGAACAGTCTGGACTAGCGGCAGTAAGGAGTATCACAGAGTGGATAGAAACAAGGAAGACAGTCAATATAAACACGACGTTTCTTGCTCAGAGAACGGCTTTTCTTGTGTGTGTGTGTGTGTGTGTGCGTCTGTTACACTGGCTTCTGAACAAATATTTCAGTAACGTGAAAGTCACTAAGATTAATGTACCCTGATACAGCAGCGTCGGTTAATCCCATCAATGTCACGTACATTAATCTATCCTAACGTAATATCTTTTTTTTGCTTTAGTTAGTGACATTAGAATCACAAAGATCAATACGTCCTGACATAGTAAAACGTCAGTTAATGGCATCAAAAGTGACCGAAAAAAAAACTATTAATGTATATTGATAGGGTAGCCAGTTAAGTTAATGGCATATAGTGACAAAAAGTAATGTATATTGATAGAGTAACTTCAGTTACTGTCATTAAACTGACAGAGATTAATGTATAGTGACAGGGTAACTTCAGTTAACGACATAAAAGTGACAAAGATTAATGTATATTAACGGAGAAACTTCATTTGGCGGTATCACATTCACAGAAATTAACGTATCTTGATACAGTTACTCTGGGAGTGATTTATTTTCCATACAACTTTTACCTAAAAAAATTATACTCCAGTGCTTACAAACACGTATACTGGTATGCTTACATAATAATTGGATTAGAGTTTCTGTTCTATAAGGGTCACTCAAAAATACATGAAATCCAGATTATCGCACAAGAATATTTATATGACGTCATGAATGACTGGTTGTTATAATTTGATCATTTAGAAAATATAATAACAATAATATTTCGAGACCACATAATAATTTATATTATCATACCAACAACTTAGAACATCCCAATTTAAATTTCTTATACCGATTTATACTGGTTTAATTTCTTATGCTGACTTATACTGGTTAAATTTCTTATGCTGATTTATACTGGTTAAATTTCTTATGTTGATTTATACTGGTTAAATTTCGTATACAGCTGGAAAGCTGTAAATCACATTTTAAAAGAAGAGATGCGTCTCCAAGAAAGGGGCCCCCTCCCCGAAAAGTACTTTTTTCTGTTATGGCTTTTCCTATTAAATAACTCTTTGACAAAGATCGTTGCTGACAGTCGAAGAAAATAGAAAACACCAGTCATATGTCTTGTGATGACCGGTAAAATTAGGTCAAGTCTCCTACTCCTTGGGGAGGGGGGGAAGGGGGAGGGAACAGGACCAAAAAAAGCGACCATATTCAGATCCAAAGCCCAGGGAAGCTACTGTAATTCTGCCCTGACATCCTTGACATTTTGTCCCAGACATTGGATCCCAATTTGGCATCTTACTCGCAGACAACTTTCATTGGACAGGAGCAAGATCACTAGCCATTTACCATGCTCTTTTCAAGTTGCCAAAAGTCCCTTTTCTCAGACTTTCAATCAATTTTTCTTCTACTTGCCAGAGACGAACTATAATCTATGCAATTTGTGTCAGCTGGGACGTTATTCATTGGCAAAAAAAGCGGAAGAGTTCATGAAAACTTTCTTGAAACATGAACACGAAATAAATGATACAAAAAAAAAAGAAGATAAAAAAACGAAATGAATGTGTAAAACTTCTGTTTCTCTGAATTATTACCCCCATTAAAATGTGTAGGAAAATTGCTGCTTACTTACATAACGTAAACTCTTAAATATAATTTGAGAATAGACATTAAATGTTTTGTAATCAATACATATTAACTATACATAACATTTCTGTACGAATACACAAGAAAAATAAATTTAAAAGACATGAATTAACATGTCCCTACTGAGTTGAAAGAAACATTCTTACATTTTTCAACTTGAACGCTCCAAATATTAGCAATTGTTACTCCCTAGTTCATTCAACTGAAGCTCAATGTTAAACTGTGCAGGAGAAAAATTAAAATGTTAACATTTTAGTGGCGCACTCCAGTAACATTGAGACATATTTTCTCTGTTGTGTCTCTGTTTCCCATCACTAATGTACGTGGTTACATCTATATTTATAAACCACGTTCTAAAAATAGTATACCGTCAGCTCATTCTTCTATAAATAGACTTCGAAGTAAATTAAAACCTGTTATCTGCTATTTTACTCCAGGTAATGAAGTGATTCAAAAGTTAGTTTCATTTGCCATTATATATGCAAACGATGCTGCCTTCAAGAATCCTGTTACTAGAAATACTTGAAAGTACGTTTAAAAGAAGTTTCTGCCAATCTTTCTCTGTGGATACCAGCAGAACACTATCCGACACAACATCCTTCCTACACTGAAAGGTTTTTCCGCTTACCATTTGTTACATGTGAACAAAAACGGAACAAAAGCTTCGGCGAAACAAGCTTAGAATAGATAGATTAATGTGAGCTGTGCGTGAGAAGATAAACACAAATGGCAAGGCCGCCAAGAAGTACCCGAAACGAATGTGTCTTTGGCACACTTTGATTTGGTCGCAAAGACCCGTGGAGACGAAAGAGACGAATGTAATGTATCGACGAAAGTAATTCTCACCAGTTAGTCTAATGGATGAATGAAATGAGAATATCGGTGAGAAAGAAATACTGTTGTTCAAGAAAATGATCAGTGTTTAAAGTTCATCTTCAAGAATGAAGAAGTAAAATAAATTTAAACCGTAATGATGAAATTGAGGGAGAAAGGACGCCAACAGAAGAAAAAAAAATGGCTACGTCATTCTCCGAAGAGAGTAGGAAGCGAAATATCAGACATTCTGTCTCCGAAGACAGTAGGAAGCGAAATATCAGATATTCTGTCTCCGAAGAGAGTAGGAAGTGAAATATCAGACGTTCTGTCTCCGAAGACAGTAGGAAGCGAAATATCAGATATTCTGTCTCCGAAGAGAGTAGGAAGTGAAATATCAGACGTTCTGTCTCCGAAGACAGTAGGAAGCGAAATATCAGACGTGCTGGCCACCTTATTTGGAATGACGCATAGCCACAGACCATCGCAGCTATCCACAGAAGAAAATCTAATGTTGGATCAGAACAGCGTCAAATAGGAAGACGCGTTGACGATGTCTATGGAGTCTTACCTAGACGCATCATGATGCACGAGATTAAACTGCGCTACCCCACAGCGTTTAAGAATAGTAAAGGAGAAGATGAGTACGATGACGATAATGATGATTATGATTATGATGATGATTGAAATATTAGACATGGACACCAAAAACATTTTTTATTTAATAAAAAGAAAGAGAAATGGAGAAATCAATTCAGAAAGGAGTAAAACTTTCCGAACAAAGGAGAAGAGGATAAAAAAAAATAGGAAGGATAAGGAGACTTGAGAATTTATACGATGGACAAAACGTCACTGAGAATAACTATAAAATGAAGCATAAGAGAATGACGAAGCCGGGGGAATAAATACGAAAACGAAATAAACAATGGCAGAATGGCGAACAAGAAGAAGAACATGAAGAAGAAGAAAATATGTGAATGGTGATAATGATTATTATTGTTCTTATTCGTATTATTACTATTTTGCTGCTGTTGCTACCGCTGCTGGAAAAGTAGAGGTAGTAGTAGTAGTAGTAGTAGTAATAGTAGTAGTAGTAGTAGTAGTAGTAGTAGTAGTAGTAGTAGTAGTAGTAGTAGTAGTAGTAGTAATAATAGTAGTAGTAAAACGAAGGTTATACCGAAAGTGGGAAGCAAATTTTTTTAAATCAGAATTTATACATAGACAAAATATAAATGTATCACCTTAATATGCATCCTTTGCACTTCATGTAGAGGTCACATGACGCCACCATTATGTGTCACGTGACCTCGCGGAGCATAAACACAATGGCATTTGCTGAAGTTTCGTTTCGTCAACGTGCCATTATTGAGTTCCTCGGTAAAGAGGAAATACCCGCTGCTGAAATTCACCAAAGACTTCAACTTGTTTATGGAGATGTGTCTATGGGTGCTAGCTGTGTTAGGAGGTGGGTGAAACATTTCAAAGATGGAAACATGAGCATCCAAGATATTCCTCGCAGCAGTCGCCCTCGAACTGCCTCCACTGAACCCAACGTGGAAAGGATTGACGACGTCATTAAAGAAGACATACGTGTTGCAGTATATGAAATCACTGTAAATCTTGGAAAATGACATGCACTACAGGAAATGATTGAACCCCTAGGCTATAGAAAAGTTTGTGCCCACTGGGTCCCACATGAGAGAACGTCCAGAAAGCAGTGCGTCTGTGCCGTCGGTCAGCTGGAACGAAATTCCGCTGGGAGGATATTTTCAAACTTGCAGAGCGATGGGGAAAATGTGTGCAGAGAAAGGAGATTATGTTGAAAAGTGAAGAAAAGGATGCAGATAAGGCGATACATTTTTATTTTCTCTATATATAAATTCTGATTTTAAAAAATCGCTCACGTCTTTCGGTATGGCCCTCGCCGTCGTCGTCGTCGTCGTCGTATTAGTAGTAGTAGTAGTAGTAGTATTAGTAGTAGTAGTAGTAGTAGTAATAGTAGTAGTAATAGTAGTAATAGTAGAAGCAGAAGAAGAAGAAGAAAACGAATGAGTGGAATAAGAAAAATAAGGATTTAAAAAATCTCCTTATAAATATGTCCACTCTTTCATCAAGGACATCAGATAAAAATGAGTTTAAAAAAAACCCACCTCACAATCTATAGCATTGTGACAGGTAACATGATGTAGAAAATCATGATATTTCACATTAATGTGAAATGTCTTCCCAGAATTCATCAGGCCTGGCTAAGTCCTGCCAGCTGTTCTATGGCTTCGAACATAAGGAAGTAATTTCCCGTTTTATCATAAAATTCCAACACACAAGAGAAGCGATCAGTCGCAGTAAAGGAGTTAACAGTGTTTGTAAACGACAGATACACGGGAACGGTTTGAGTATGTATTACCATTTTCCATCTTTATATACTACGAGAGCACACTAGTAAAGTTGTACTAACAATTGTATACACCATTAACGTACATTGTTGTAACGTTTCAGCTTTGGGCTGTGTCAGTTATCCCCAAGTTTGGATGCCATGCTAAATCAAGTTCTACCATAATTCCAAGTCACTCAGCCGTTTGCATGTCCCTTGCGGAACTTTGCCTCCCTAACAGCTCTCCTGTAGGTCTCTCGGTTGTAAGCAAAATGCCCTGCTGCTGATGCATCCTTTTGCAGATATCAACGATGTCTTACAGCCATCTTCGCCTTGGTCTTCCTCTCTTTCTTTTTACCATTATGTACCCTTCCAAGACGGTCTTCTCTAAATTATCACGACGTTTAATGTGTCCAAAATATTTAAGTTTTCTTTGTTTAATCCTCTTTACTAGCCAGCCTTCTTCAATATTAAGTTCTTGTAGTATGGATATATTTGTTCTTTTTTGTGTCCATGATATCTGAAGAACTCTTCTGTAGCATTTACATTCAAAGGCATTTACGAGGTTCTCAGCTGTTTTGTTAAGTGTCCAGGTCTCACAGGCAAATGTTGCGATAGGAAAGATTCACGCCCTTAAAAATCTTATTTTTGTACTTCTGTCTATTCCTCTCCACAGCTTCTTTATTTGTTTTACATTTTGAAGAGCGATAGCTGTCCTCCTTTTATTTTCCCTCATTGCATCATGCTCACTGCTGCATGACACATCTCCATTCTTCTCTGCTGATCTTTTCTTGTCAACTGTCGATTTCAAGAACACGTATATCTTATTCTAGGTTGTCTCGCCATCATTGTTATGATCAATCTCTAGTTCTATCACCTTTCATCACTTCTGCATATACCATCTTTGTCTTTCCTCCTCTATTCTCTCTAAATGTCCGAGCCACCTCAGTCTGTTATTTTTCATAGTTTTCATAACAAAACTGCCGGAATTTCGTAGACCACTTCTTGAAATTGTTGAAAACAGTTGCTGCCTTCTGGAATTCCGCTCGAAATCGTCGCTGCACAGCTTGAAACTGTTGAAAACAGGTGCTGCCTTCTGGAATTCCGCTCGAAATCGTCGCTGCACAGTCACAACGGACGAGGTTCTTGCGTATTTCAAAACACAAAATGACTGCTCACGTTTACTGAACGCCATATTTCCTACTGCTGCCTCCTAGCGGCAAACCATGGAGCTCTGCTCGCCGACTTATATGAAAGAAAACTTGAAGAGTTTCTCTGTCTCTCTTGGCGCAAGAATACTCATGATCAGTTAGGTAGTTTATCTGTTGCGAGTTTTTTAAATGTTTCACGGATTTATTAATAACCCCGTATTAACAAAGAAAGAGCAAGATAGGTGTAAAGTATGACAACAGAGATTTACCTGGTGAAGAAAGGCAAAATAACGGTATAATGTGATGATAATTACTTCATACTCATATTCAGCATTTACTTTGTTAGGAAACGAGTTGCTTATTTCACTACTGATGATGGTCACCGATATAATTACGTTAAAATAATTCTGTGGTAACGTGATTCATGTCTGAAGAGATCATACCTGGAATGTCACTGAGATCACCGTCTCTGCTGTTGATGTAATCTGAAGCTCTTTGGCAGCTAAAGAGCACTCTGTATAGATATTTAACACACTGTAGAATAAACTACATTTATTTATTTAATATCCTGGCAATGGTGTAAGGCTTTTTAAAAAAAATATCAATCTCCTCTATCACGGGAATAACATTGATTCCTTCTCGTTTTGGCTAGACCACGGCAGTTTCCTGTTTACAGTGATCACATGGCCTGGAGTTCCTTCATTTCTCTAACCCAAATGACATCTCATCCATCTTACACATTCGTCTTCTAGACTCGAGGTATAAAAAAAAATTACATCTGGAAATATGATACAGATTTAAAAAAAATACCCGTGTACATTTTTCATTTCCATAAATTAATTGTTAGATGGTAAAACAAACAGAAGAAAAAAATAGTCAAGAATGGAATAGATAGATAGATAGATAGATAGATAGATAGATAGATAGATAGATAGATAGATAGATAGATAGATAGATAGATAGATAGATAGATAGATAGATAGATAGATAGATAGATAGATAAGCAAAAGATATCCTCTTTTTTGAGACAGTATCTCTCTTGTACCAGAAAATAACGAGGGAAAGGGTTAGTTAAAATGCAATAATTATGTCACTTTTGGTAGACGTGGCCAATGGAAGTGGCCAGGAGGCGGGAGAAGTAGGGTAAATAGTTTGGACGGACTATGACAGTGAGTTATAACATTCTCTATTCAGACTGTCAGTCGGATCGATATATGTGATATAACACTAACCATTACTCCGCAGAAGTTATTGGGAAGATGACTTCATGGCGGGCAAAAACATTCCCATATCTGCGCGGTTCCCCCGTTCAAGTTACTACTTCAGAGCGTGGCGTTGCAGGCAGCATAGACATTCCAAGCGCCTGCGCAAATCTCTATGGAAGATCTCTTGGAACTGTGTCCCGGCAGCTACTGCTTGGCTTGATCTTTGTGCGATTTTCAACTGCCAAAGGTTTTTTTAACATGCCCATGTGGACGTTCAGTCACGCTACTTAGAGACTGGGGGGGGGGGGGGTTTATTGCTGGGGGATTCATGAGAGAAATTCCGTGTCACTTCTGGTGGGATTCGAACCCACCGACTCCTCCAACATCCGAGGCTAACGTCTAAACTTGAGATCGCGCAGCCCCATATTCGTTAGTCATTTACCACTAAGCTTAATATTTGCTCACCATTCTCAGTAGCACACTTTCAGATAATGTTTTATTTTGTTTCTCCGCTTTTCTTGAATCTGTCTTCTTTCAACACAAGAGTGTTTTCTCTCAGATAGTCATTTTGTTTCTCCGCTTTTCTTGAATCTGTCTTCTTTCAACACAGAGTGTTTTCTCTCAGATAGTCATTTTGTTTCTCCGCTTTTCTTGAATCTGTCTTCTTTCAACACAAGAGTGTTTTCTCTCAGATAGTCATTTTGTTTCTCCGCTTTTCTTGAATCTGTCTTCTTTCAACACAAGAGTGTTTTCTCTCAGATAGTCATTTTGTTTCTCCGCTTTTCTTGAATCTGTCTTCTTTCAACACAAGAGTGTTTTCTCTCAGATAGTCATTTTGTTTCTCCGCTTTTCTTGAATCTGTCTTCTTTCAACACAGAGTGTTTTCTCTCAGATAGTCATTTTGTTTCTCCGCTTTTCTTGAATCTGTCTTCTTTCAACACAGAGTGTTTTCTCTCAGATAGTCATTTTGTTTCTCCGCTTTTCTTGAATCTGTCTTCTTTCAACACAGAGTGTTTTCTCTCAGATAGTCTCATTTTTTTATTTAATAGCCTCAGATATCCCGTCATGTGAGTCATCAAAGTCACAAAGAGCGTTGGACTCGAACTTTCCCCCCTCCCCAGCACACTAATCACTATACGTTTCTCCTCGTCGGATTATATGTTGCTAAGTATTATATTGCGCTATCACCAAGACAAAGACTGACTGAGATTAACTGCATTTGCACTGCCTCTTGCTCCCTTGGTGCACCTGGCCACATTGATGGTGTTCGTCTTTTGATGATTCCTGCCTGAATGGCTGTAGCCACTTTGCTTATTGTCAGTTCAGTCTTTCCTACTCTAGAAAAGCATAATATCATTTTAAAATTTAACATATTTTTATAGTCCTACATTTAACGAGCGGTGTATTTTTGTATATAATCAATCTTCTATAAAATATACTTTTATAAAATAAAACGAAATCAAAATCAATAGGGTGTTATGCTTGAGAAAGAAGGAAGATTTGTATTTTACTCATTACAAGCTGAAAACAAGATTTACCTCATTGTACACAATATACAAGATTTACATCACTGTACACAGTATACAAAACTTACCTCACTGTACACAGTATACAAAACTTACCTCACTGTACACAGTATACAAAACTTACCTCACTGTACACAGTATACAAGATTTACCTCACTGTACACAGTATACAAAACTTACCTCACTCTACACAATATACAAGATTTACCTCACTCTACACAATATACAAGATTTACCTCACTCTACACAATATACAAGATTTACCTCACTCTACACAATATACAAGATTTACCTCACTCTACACAATATACAAGATTTACCTCACTGTAAACAAAAAACAAGCGACGAAAGCTGGTAAATCTCAACATCAGTAATAGATCATACAAAAAAAAAATCTCGTCAGCGCCAAGAACTACATATAACTCTGAACGCATCAATGTTTTAACAATAAACTCATACTACAGAGAGAAACATTTTTTGCAACCTATAATCTAAAAAAAAAAGCTGTAGATTTCTTTTAAAGGAAGAAACGGGGAATAAACACACAGTGTTCTCTGCATAAATTCTCATTTCTTGGACTATGTACTTCGTCACTGGTGGCCACCCAAGCAATCAACGTCCTAATAGAAAATTACTATGAGGACATCTGGACAAGGGGCAAAGACTGCAAGACAAGGGCCCCACTGACGTTTACACACCACAAAAAAAAACAAAAAACAGACGAGGTCTGGAACTGAGATGTCTGAAAAAGAGCCATCTACCAGCGAAGAACGCTCCCTAGCACCCACCACCCACAAAACAAGAAGAATATGGACTACCAGGTCGGAGAAATTAGGTCGCCAGTTCCTGAATGAGACCTATTGCTTATTTGTATTGTTTGTTGTTTCTTGGTTTATTTCATTTTTGAACATTTACTTATTTTTACCATTTGTTGCCCAAAATTTAGCAGACAGCACATTCTGGCTCTTCACCTTTCAGCATCTGCAGACTGTTTATGGATTGTCCATTATGTCCTCAAACTTCCTTCACCAGATTACTGAAATTATCATCGTTACTAGTCCTATTAGGTACCATTATGACTTTTAAAAAAGGCAATAGGTTGGGTTTATTTTGTATTAGAAAAAAAAACCAGTGAAGGAGGTGGTAGTGGTGGGAGGGGGTGAGGTGGGGGTTGAAATAATGAGCACTTCATTGGGAGGAAGGAAGAGCGAGAGAGGGATACCTGTAAGTGCTGTAAGGTAGATACTGCCCTAGAGTAAGGTAGATGCTGCCCTAGAGTAGGGTAGATGTTGCTCTAGAGTAGGGTAGATGCTGCCCTAGAGTAAGGTAGATAAAAGCGGTAGAAGACACTCTAAGAAGATAAGATATTACACGTTGCAGTAGACTAGAGACAAACCACCTTCACAAACTATAACGCCTCTAGAGAGAAGCAGCAGCAGCATCAGTAGGCCAGAGGCAATCCTTCACAAACTGCAACTTTTTTTGACAGAAGCAGCATTAGGAGACAAAGAAAGGAACGAAAGAACTTTGTAACTAGATTCACAAGAATTAAGAGATAGCACGTTATATACCATTCACTTTTACACCACCCTCTTCTTAGGAAATTTTTCATAGATGATGATGCCCGATACGTCTAAATTCAGGACAGGAACTAGCTTTCTTAATTTCTCTTAGAGAAGTTTCTAGGCTTTTTTTTCCTCTTCAGACATAATTCACGTCTTTACAGGACACGTTCGCTGTGAACCCGATAAAATATTGGCATAAGATGCGCCAAAGAATAGTGTACACTCTAAAATATTGTGCCATTACATTAATTTGTGTACAGGAATATAAATGCACTATTTGCATGTTCCTGTTATATGAACTTGAGCTATTTTCCCTAATCATGTGGTGATGGTCTTGTGGCACGGATGTAGTTTCAGAAAAGAATGGACTACAGCCGTCAGTGTCTGAAGATGCACTTAAGATTTATAAGAAATAGAAAAGAGGAAAAAAAAAAGATTTAAATCTAAACAATATACGGTACAAATAGATTGATTAAACCGAACTACAGGAGATCCTTTAAGACTTAATAGCGAAAGTCTATTATCTGGAAACTTCGCGGAATTCCAGCTTTCTACCATCACCAGTTGAAGTGACCTAGTCTTTATTATGTGGAATATTAGCTCACGTTTGGAGGTGCTTCTGTCTCAGCTGATTCTGGAAAGGTTCAAAGCAAATCCAGGGTATTAAGTAATTCATTTTCTCAGATTTTTGGACGCGAATCTTAACTTATTAAAGAATAAAAGGCGTTTAAGGGGTGAAAAGTGACAATTAGTAGCCTCCTGATGTCCCCTGTACCTTCAGGTCAATCCCACATCCCAGTTTGTACAGGCTGGGAATATTGTCCGGGAGGCCATTACCCAACGGGGCTCTGATTCGCTCAGGGAGACGAAGTACCCTGGAATAAATTCTGCGCGTAAACCGCGACTGACCCAGCAAGCCGACGGTGGATCTCTTTACCGCTCAGAAGAAACATAGAAAGAATAGACAGAATGGTCGCACGAGAAAGTGGTGGATGGAAAAATTTACATAAACCTAAATATCCTACTGTAAGATACAAATCACTGAGCCTTATCAAGATGTTTATTTGTCCCCTCAACGCTGAAAGCAATATGAGGAAGGAGACAAGAAAAGACAAGAATAACTTTAAAACTCTTGTTTCCATAGATTATTCTTCATAAAAGCAAGTTTATCAGGAGAAGTTTTAATGAAATTACGCAAGCCCCACTTCGTATACTAAACAGCTCGCCACTTTATAAATGTTCTTCACGTACCAGCGCTGTAAGACACACATTATGTCAACAAAAAGAAACAAAAAACTCTTAGTGCTATAATGAGCTCAGGTCATGGACTTGTTTATATAATCTTAATGAAAATTTATAAAGTTCTGTGGTATTGTTTTGTGACTGGAGATTAGCGCACGCATCAAGAATAAATCCAGTTTGAAAAGGGTGGAGGTATATTTCAAAACAAAATGATTAATAAATAGTAACTAGTGTTTGACTTAACAAAACAGCTGGGAAACACATAAATGTCTTTGAATGTAAATGCTGCAGAAGAGTTCTTCAAATATCATGGACACAAAATAGAACAAATATATCCATACTACAAGAACTTAATACTGAAGAAGGCTGATTAGTTAAGAGGATTAAAGAGAGAAAACTTAAATATTTTGGACACATTAAACGTCGTGATAATCTAGAGAAGGCCGTCTTGGAAGGGTACATAATGGGAAAAAGAAAAAGAGAAAGACCAAAGCAAAGATGGCTACAAGACATCATAGATGATCTGCTAATGGATGCATCAGCAGCAGAGCATCTTGCTTACAACCGAGAGGACTGCAGGAGTGCTGTTAGGGAGGCAAAGTTTCGCAAGGGACATGCAAATGAATGAAACTAGTGTTTGATATTATCGAAAGCCTAATAGTTGCCCAAAGGCGAACCAGGCATGTGTTATCTGGAACTTTCTTCCATTCGGAAAAAAATCGTTCTTATCTAAAATTGTGAGGTCGTCGGGTCCTCGTTTGTAAATCACTGTGTCAGCTTCCGGGTGTTTGGGCCGAAATAATGAACCTAGAATGCTCGGAGTGAGACTGGTCGCACGAGATTAGTCCACGCTGGAAAGTCTCTGAAGATCGCGGATATATCTCTCGACGCTTGTCACGGAATAAGATCTAGACATAATTCGGCAGAAATTGTTAACTTGAGATCAAATGTTCCGAGTTATCCTATCTATACCTACTCCTTATCACCCTCGGAAAGAAGTTAATGTGTTATGGTACCTGTCCAACTTGCGTTGTCCGGAGTGTCTAAATCTATATCCCATTCGGAAAGATAAGTTTGTTTTTTTTAAATACCGAATGTTACTAGGGTCGTTCAGCCTTGTTCCTTGGATATCATCTTTAAGTGCCTAAAAAGACGGAAATATGAAGATGGCAGATCTGGATAGTACGGTGGATGCGGCAGCACCGTCCAACCCAATTTGGTGATTTTTTTCCCCGGGTTCTTAGACTTGTGTGAGGGCGTGCATTGCCGTAGTGAAATAAAATTTATCGTGGATTCTCGTCACGAAACTCAACGGTAGTGTTTCTTCAGGTTTTTTCAGGGTCTTGACGTACGCCTCTTAATTGATGGTGAGAAAGAAAGTGAAAGAGAAACATCTTGTAAGAATGCATTAATAAGATGTAAAAAAAACGGATAATATTTGTGGTAGGATTTTAAAGTTCATCGTGTCCATGGCCTGGAAACGATCTCGCAGTCTCACTGTGTACTGTACGTATTACTATGGTGTATATCTACAGACGTGGCAGAGATACGCTACAATCCTACCAGAGACGAAGTACTCAAAATAGAATACAATAGATTCCATAATATTAATAACCCATATAGATTTCCTGAAGGCTGTCGTCCTACAGGTCAAGGGACAAGCTGGGAGATGAATTACATATTGATCCTGGGACTAGAAGTATGAATGGAGTGTTAACCTGCTCGCTGTTAGATTGAAATTGTTCAGAGATATAAGGGGAGGCTATCATGTTGTATAAAGTCATGCGATGTGACAGAATCCTGCTGTAGGTTTACTGTCTTGAGGCCGGTCAAACTAATGTTTCACATGACATTTATTTTTTCGCTTTCTTTTTGCCATGTATAAAAGAAGACAGTTCGCATCTTCGCTGCTAAGATAATATTACAAAGAAACTCGCAGCATGAAAACTTCCCAGAAACTGCTGCAGTACATATTCGCTACAGTTATATTTGTTACATAATATATTTGATTAACTTTTGTTTCACTGCCATCCGGGCTAGCGTATGTTATTAGCGTTGTGGCTGGATTTTAAAGGTTAGAGTTTAATGTTGAGTTTTAATGCTAGGGTTCAGGGTTTGGTATTGAGGTTAGGGTTTAGTGTCAGGTTAGGTAGTGGTGTTTTGAGGGGGGGGGAGGGGGTAAGATCATGAGATGAAGGTAAATCTGGATTTTTTTTCTGAGTCCTTGAGCGCAGCTACAAAGCGAAAAAAAGGTGGATGGGGGAGTGTAAAGCTTCTCTAGCAGACTCCACCACCACCATGGGGATTACGGCTATCCTTACCTCGCTAGCCAGGCTAGGCCTGTTACTGGGTGTACCCAACAGAGAGGTGACACAGCGTCTTGGCCAGCTACGGTTCGCTAACCCTGACGCTGACATGTCAGCTATGGTTCGCTAACCCTGACGCTGTCATGTCAGCTATGGTTCGCTAACCCTGACGCTGTCATGTCAGCTATGGTTCGCTAACCCTGACGCTGTCATGTCAGCTATGGTTCGCCTAACCCTGACGTTGTCATGTCAACTATGGTTCGCCTAACCCTGACGCTGTCATGTCAGCTATGGTTCGCCTAACCTTGACGCTGTCATGTCAGCTATGAGTCGCTAACCCTGACGTTATCATGTCAGCTTGGGTTCTCTAAGCCTGACGCTGTCATGTCATCCATGAGTCCCTGATTGCCAGAAGGGACAGCGCCTTCCCCACAAAGCACGTGATGACACTGTCTGGTGGACAGCCCTTGAAGCTGGAGTTCAGTGTATAAATCACAGTTATTCTCTTATTATTTTCCCCTCTCTTACAGTGTCCAGTTTTTAGGAAACTAATCATGCATGCACCTCTCACTCAGAGTGGTTCCTTAACTTTTCCGGACTGGTGCCCCTTTCCTTCCCAGATCACAACTATAACGCCCCCCTCCCCCCAAAACTTTTTTAAAAAAGATCCTTCAGTCAGTCCGGATGCCCTCTATCACTCCATTTTCTCTCACCCCTGAAGTATTACAATCTTGTTATTTCTATCATGTTACCAATAATAATAATTTCAAGGATTATTGATTTGACCATACCATCAAGGAGTTGTACGAACTACGTAGATCAACCAGTTTATCTTCAAAATTTTACAAATCGTAAGACAAACAGGACTTGAAATTAACCAAGAGAAAAAAAATAATGAAACTTCTATTAACCATAAAGGAAAAACATACGTAGAAGGAACAGCTGTTGAAGAAGTAAACAAATTCGCATATCTCAGCAGCTACATAGACCAAGATGGTGACACCAGAAAGGAAGTTAGATTTGCAAAAGCAGCATTGATCTTCAAGAAACTTGAGAACGTATGGCATTCAAAAGTTATAAGCACAAAAACTAAGTTAAGATTATTCAATTCAAATGTAATATCCACACTCATTTATGCATGCGAAAGCTGGAAAAACAACTAAAGAAACAGACAAGAAATTAGACTCTTTTGAAAACAAATGCCTAAGGAAAATACTCGGTATTTTATATATATAAGAAACAATGCCATGTATAAAGTTGAACGAATTCAAGAACAATGCAGAGATAAGACAGTTGAGCAAACAACAACCTGTCTCATGGGTGATCAGAAAAAGAAGATGGATATATATATATCGGTCACGTGATGAGAAGAAAGTCAGAGAATCCCAGAACAGAGCTATCAAGTACAGCACAACAGACTAAAGAAAAAGAGGTCGACCAAGTGAAACTCTAAAAGAGGACATTGTTAAGAGAACCCAGTTTAGTGGCCATAACGTCCTTTGATGAGGTTGAAAAGCTCGCCGAAAACAGGAAAACTTGGCTAACTATCATGTGGGCCCTATGTAACATTTAATGGCACGGGAGGGATGTGAGATGTAAGAAGACATTTTACCTTGTCCTACCTTCACCTATAGATTTATAGCCCCCTGCAGCGACTAACATTTTACTCGTATATTCTCTACTAAGCTCAGTAAAGAGGCTGGGGGAGGGGGGGGGGCGTAATGCAGTTTGTCATTGTTTACTTGACTGCTGCTATTGTTAGTAACTTATGATCTCTCTGTTTATTTCAGACCAACGTTCATACATTAGTCTAGTTCTGGGACTTTGGAAAGGTTGTATACAACAGGATGGGAAATTTACGAGCTTTTATAACAATAGCAACATCATATATTTTCGCGTCTTATTTCTTCTAAAGTCTCTTCCCATTGTTCTCTTTTCTGAATGCTGTTTTAGCACTTTTTCCTTCTCTTCTTACTATTCACCTCCCTGGTCTTCCAGCCCAGATGTTTTAGTCACTTTGTCGGCCAGATGTCAGTAAATTAAATCAAACAATATAAGAGACGTTTTATTTAGCATTTTTTGTCAGATCGTTTTGACTATCCCTCCGAAACTTCATGGGTTTCCATCTTTATGTATTTTTCCTTGTCAAATTATGAAATCCTCAAACAAGGCTAAGCCGTAAGCGTGTTTTCTGGCGTCTGACTTAACCAAATCTTACCTCATTTGCATGTGACCCAATTCCTGTTATAATGTAAAACTCTATATCAAATTTCTCAGAAACTGGAAGTAAAAGTCATAAATCTACCCCTAACACCTTCTCCCGTCCTGCTGACTCAAGAAAGCGAACTGAATATTCATGTTTTTCATTCTTTTGTTCTATTTAGTTGAGAACTGAAAAATGAGAGTTCTTTTTTTTTTCAGCAGAGTTCAGCAAACAGAGATGAGGACGAGATCAAATATTTACATTCCCCTGTCTTCGACAGAACATTGACATCATTATTCGTCCCACGTCATCGCTGCTCACTCACTTCGTTAATTACCTGCAGAAGATGTGCGTCAGAGAGTGTGTTGTCTTCCACTCCCACATTCACAGAACTATGTCACGCTGTTTTCCGTGTTTCAAAGGTGGCTAACACAATCCCTTCTTCTTCTTCTTCTTCTTCTTCTTCTTTTTTGTTTTCCTCTTCACGTTTACAAACATGGCTGTTTTTGTCTGCCAGTTTTACTGGCTGGACCCGGATTGCTGTTGACAACATGTCCGAACCCTTTCTCTTATTTTTCTGCCCGCTTTTTTTCACTCTGTGATGCTCCTTGAATAATATCTCAGCTCTTGTCATTTTCCATTAGATCTTGTTGGCCTATATAATTTCCTTATTTAAGATATGTTACTTCCAACGTATTAACCTATTTTAGAGCAGGATTCTGACGAAGAAAATTTCTGGTTGATTATACGTTTTTCTACAGATTTGTTAAACTAAGTTGAAAGAACAGAAGGGATACACTCACAGTTGATGTCAGACAACTGGCCAGAAACCGGACTCTTTAGTTGAAGACGGTAAATAACAGTAATAACTGAAGATTGAATGTTTACAGTTCTCTAGCGCAGAATAATGTCGTGGAAAGTTTATCACTGGGGTATGGACCAGAGATGAGACTCTCATCGCGGCCAGCGGTCTAATGTTGTTGAAGATTCTGTTCCTCTCCTTCACGGTGACCTCTTGAAACATCTTGCTCTGGCACAACATCCTGATCAGTAAAGCAATTCTTGTGTTCTCTATGAGGGGTTGGGTACAGCAAACCGAGAAGTTTTCTCTTTCTGAGAAACAGAAATTCTATGTTCCATGGCGACATCAGAACGAAGTTTTTTCTCCCATATTCTTCACCCCCGTGTCATCTGAAAGAGCCTCATTTTCACAAATACAAGCAGGCCCGGGACTATCTTTAACGAAAACTAGGCACCATATGAGGGGGCAGGCCTCAGAAGGGGCGCACTGCTGACCTTCAGGAAGCACACGTTTATACAGAAAAGGGTTAGCTGAATGTTTAGGCGCTCAGTTTACTAAGTCTGTGGTACCCGGTTCAAATCCTAGCAGCGGGATTTCTCTCTCTCTCTCTCTCTCTCTCTCTCTGAACCTTAAATGCCCAGGGCACATGGGGCTTCCGCAAGGGTTTTCCACAAATGCCTGTCCTTCGCCTTTTTTTCTGCTCTTGCCCAGGTCAGCCCTCTATTGCTCAACATCCTTTCTGTTGTTCTTCTCCATGTCTCTTTTGGTCTACCCTTACTTCTGTTCCCCTGTGGTGTCCATCTTAGTGCTATTTTTGGTAGTGAGTTGTCAGTCATTCGGAGCACATGTCCCAACCATCGCCAGCGTCTTTCCTCAATAATTGTTGTCAGTGGCTTCATCTGCATTTCTGCCAGTAAGATGTTATTTTTTTTCTAGTACACACCAAAAGGGCCCCGTGGTCCATCCAGCAACTAAAAATTGGCACCAGAGACATCTGGGAAGGTAAATGCAGCGGCCAGGCCAGGCGTGATACCGACCACGTCCTACTTTCATATGCTGATCGTGCTTGGAAAAACGGGGCTAACACCATATCCCTTAATCCGTTCGGTTATTTGCATGTCCCTTGCGGAACTTTGCCTCCCTAACAGCACTCCTGCAGGCCTCTCAGTTGTGACCAAGATGGCCTGCTGCTGATGCATCCATTTTCAGATTATCAACGATGTCTTTACAGCCATCTTCGCCTTGGTCTTCCTCTATTCCTTTTTCCCATTATGTACCCTTCCAAGACGGTCTTCTCTAAATTATCATGACGTTTAATATGACCACAGTATTTAAGTTTCCTCTGTTTAATCCTCTTTACTAGCTAATCTTCTTCAATAGTAAGTTCTTGTAGTATGGATATATTTGTTCTTTTTTGTATCCATGATATTTGAAGAACTCTTCTGTAGCATTTACATTCTCTAATGCCTTAATAACATAGAAACGGAAATTTTACCATATATATATATATATATATATTACAAATATATAGATTTCTTTCCTCAGAAAGCTATCCTTGCCTACGCAAAGATAAGCTTGCCATAAGTGGATAATTCAGTTTTGCTTTACATTTTTTTTACGCAAAGACTTGAAAATATAGAGATAATGAAAAGTATTAAAATAGCCATAATCCAACAACTGAGGCAGAGATGCATTTAAAATGAAATTAAATCACATAGAAGATTTCAAATAAACAGAAGATTCAGCAATGCAAAATGAAATTATCGAGAAGTAGAGCCTACGGCCGTAAGTCGTTGTTAATATCGATCTGGTCAGAGTACAGTAGGTAAGCAGCGCTTCTCAGTACTTAGATCAGTGATTCCTAGCCTTTTTTTTTTGTCGTGGACCCGTTCCTGGCATGAGAACAGCTGTGGACTCCTTACATCTTACATGCTTCCCTTGCCGTCAAGCGTCACCTTGGGCTCGCAGTTTGTCTCCCAATGAGTCTCTATTCTCGGCGAATTTTTTAATGTCATCAGGAGATTTGATGCAAATCTTTTTACCCTGTCTTATGAGTTTTCTCTTTAGGATCTCTCAAGATCGGTCTCTTTTTTTTTCCCAGAGTATTTCCCGTTTGATGGTTTGCTTTGTGATTCTTTGATTGTTTCTTCTCCTCGCGTGGCTCACATATGCCTACCTTCTTTTCTTGGTTACTGATGAGACTATTTGCTGCATGCTCATTTCTCTTAGTCTTCAATTCTTGGGCTCCTCTGGAAATCCAGACAATTCTAAGATTTTTGTTTTAATCGAGCCAATCCATGCTCCCCAGAAATCCTTCCGTGGACTCCCTGGAATAAAAGGATCCAAGGTTAAAACACAAAACACACACTGTCTTAGACGGCAGCTCTGCTTAGGAACACCACACGTTGTGCAGGCATTTCTTTAGTCTTCAAAGAATATCAAAGAGCAAAAGGGAATTATGCTTTTGGAGCAGACCATTTTCATGGGTTTTATATCACAGAAGATATCGTGAGTAATACATTCACTTGTTCACAGATCTTTCCTGATTAATGATCTAATCAGGAAAGATTGTGGAAACTGGGAAACTAAAAATGTAAAAATCAGAGCCAAAAGCACTATTCCCACTTATCTATGCAAATAATTAGACTTATTTTATAACGTAAATGCAGTTATATTCATTAACAGAGGACAGCTGCACCATTTAGACTCTCGTTTTGTTCTTACAAAAAGAACACACACACACACACACACACAGGGAAGCAACAGGAAAATAAGAGGAAGTTTAAACTTACGTTTATGGCGTATAATAAATAACAATGAAAGAAAAAGCGCTACTTAATTGTGTCTTGGATGATGCTGCATTGGAAAGTGTATTTCGGAAAGGTTGTAAATGACTTTATGAAAACATGCCAGTTACGATTTCTCTCAGTCAGTCACGATCTACCTATAGTTAACTCTTTCCCTCTTGAATTAATTTCTAGTTCTGCTAGAATACATTTTGACGAGAAATATTTGGTAAAGATCAACTAGAAAAAAATTATTCTGTAATTTTGAAATGTGGGTTTAGTTATAAATAGTTACAAATGTGCTACTTTTAAAAAATGTTATTCGAACTTTGCCTAAATATAGTCTCCGAACATTGATACGCGCTGGGTGGAAGATCTACCTATATTCCCAGGGTTGTTTAGGAGGAAAAGAGTTAAGACCCTCCACCTATTAAAAATAGGTCTAATATAGTTTGCAATGTCTGTGTGTGTTTACATATCTGATTTCATATATTTCTGGACAAGAACTTTTTGCATGGTATCTGTGCAAATAGTACTTTAAATATCAACGTTTCTGTCAAGGCTGAATCTATATATCTGTGCAAATAGTACCTTGAATGTCAACGTTTCTGTCAAGGCTGAATCTATATATCTGTGCAAATAGTACCTTGAATGTCAACTTTTCTGTCAAGGCTGAATCTATATGAAATGTCTCTTGTGACGTAACCGGTTTAGATTCTATTGAGTTCTCCCATCTTAGCTAAGATACTTTTAGAAACAATGACATTTTTAATGTCAATAAGAAGGTAAAACTGACTGAAGAAGAATACACTGTGGCATTTTTTTGTCTTAACAGTTTCAAAGTAGTTTTTAAATATTTGTATATTTTTTTTTTAACTTAATATTTCAAACCTTATTTTAGGAAATAGAAAATACATTAAAATAGAAAAGAAATTAGACTCTTTTGAAAACAAATGTATAAGGAAAATACTCGTCATCAAGTGGAATGAATTCAAGAACAATGCAGAGGTACGACAGATGACTGAACAACAACCAGTCTCATGGGTGATCAGGAAAAGGAGATGGACATATGTTGGTCACGTGATGAGAAGAAATGATCAGAGTGTCCCAAAACAAGCTATCAAGTGGAACACAACAGGCCAAAGAAAAAGAGGCAGACCGCGTGAAACTCTGAAGAGGACATTGTTAAAAGAGGTCAAATTAACAGGCATAAAATCCTTTGATGAGGTTGAAAGACTCGCCGAAGACAGGACAAAGTGGCGAATTACTTTGCGAGCCCTATGTGACGTTTAACGGCACGAGAAGGATATAAGATATAAGATTTTAGGAAAGTGTGAAACTTTTGTTGTTATCCACACCACAAAAACTTCATAATGTATTCTTTATAACTCTGCTGACGAAGATGTGAAATTAATAGAAATGAAAACGAAACTGTCAACCCTCCCCCACTCCCAACACCCACTTGCCTTAATTAGTCTTCTTTCTATCCCTATGTGCCTCTAAGGCATGACAGGATTACCTTTACTTTTTTCTTTCTATAAATGATGAAGCACCTAAAGATCTCATCTTTTCCGAAGGGAAATCCAAGCGGAATCACTTCAGTTGGAACCGCTGTAAAGACTTTGGATGTGTATAGCTGATGCATCTTTTAACATTTTGACGATTTTCACACAGCACAGAATGCTGAAAGTTAAACACAGAAAAATATAAAAATCTTAGCGGGGGGAAAATGACGAAACAACCTTCTCTGGATTTGGAGTTCATGAGATGAGTTCAGAAGAGCAGATTTGGCTTAGAGAGAGAGAGAGAGAGAGAGAGAGAGAGAGAGAGAGAGAGAGAGAGAAAGAGAGAGAGAGAGAGGAGTTGTGGATGTGTAAAAAAGTCTCAAACAGAAATGAGGGAGAAGAATGAGTTTCCTATAGCTACTGAAGCTTGAAAATGGATTCCCTCTTAAATTTATGTTCAGATAATTTATAATATATCTATATCTAAGCCCCATAGCATTTGCATGCCGTAGGGGGTGTGGCGTGTTAGTGCCTTCACATTTCTAGGCCACTACAGCATTTGGGGTCCTCGCTGCCTTTGTTTTCCTAGGAAAGTCCTAGATATCCATTTTTTTAGGCTGGGTTAACCCCGGTATCGGTCAGTCAAAAAAAAAAAAAAATTCCGCCGGAGTGCGAAATCGAACCAGGGACCTTCTGATCGTTAGGAGAATGCGCTAACCACTACACCACCGCGACACCCAATTTCAACCTAACTAACCGTAAAATAAATTCCTGGCGTCCTCTTAAGAAAAAAAAAAAAAGAATCCCACTTTGTGACTTATGAAAAGGAACCCAACAATTCAGTGTTTTCTAGCGCTGCAGACCATTTGCTCAACCCAGTTCCAAGAACACTTCACATTACCATTCTGTTGAGAGCCACGAACTATTCTAGGTGGAACTTCGGCCCAAAAGTAATTATGTCAATGCAGTTTCCACATGATGTTTTTTTTTTCTTCCACGCTTGCTCTCTTACACCTAGTCTTAATGCTATAATTTCATTATTTAAACTAATATTCTAATTAGAAATCTCTTGCGTTTAAAAATATAGCGCATAAATCATTACTACTGGTGTCTGCCAATGATAGACAATAAGTAGATCTAGATCAGTGGAGTTATCGCTAAAGGCAACATAGATACGATTTCCTAGAAGAAAGTTCAGAATGCCATGGACAGTTACAGTTATCACTAAAGGCAACATAGATATGGCTTCTCAGAAGAAAGTTAACACTACACGGTTGCAATAATCACTAAAGGCAGCAGAGATATGGTTTCTCAGAAGAAAGTTAAGAATACCAAGGAAATGTATAGTTACTACTACAGGAAACAGAGATTATTGTTGTTAGAAGAATACCCATGGACAATTACGATAACAAAAGAGGATTTTCTAACAAAAGGCAATTTAGAAAGAAATTTAATTGATGACTTAAAATAAAGACCCTCAGCATTCACTAGACATATAATAAAAATGGGTGGTCTTTAAGGCATTATAACAACAACAACAGCAGCAGCAGCAATAACAACAACAACAACAACAACAAAAGGACTGATAAATGATGAGAGGCGCAGAGGAAGACTTAAGCGAGAAGTTTCCAGACATTCTAAAATGATGGCTCGACAGAAAGTACCACTTGAGCTGGTTAGAAATATCAAGATCGAGATATATAGGGAAGTATAGTGACCATCGCCAGTTGATGATGATGATGATGATGATAATGATGATGATAAGCCCTGAAATTTAGACACTGGAATCAATGGAAGCTCATAAAACAACCCAAGAAAAAAATTTTTTTTAATGGGACAGTGTACAGGTAGTTTCAAGAATCAAATGAAACAAGAAGCCAGGTCGCATAGAAAGCACTTAGTCGAAGTTTGACAAGTGAAACTTCCGGTAAGTCTTTCAGTTAAAATTTTAAACACTTATTTCATCGTTTTTAGTCCCTCCCCCTCTCTCTCACTCACTCACTCTCTGCTCCTGTCCCTATCTCTCTCACTCTCTGCTCCTGTCCCTCTTTCTCACACTTTCTGCTCCTGTCTCTCTCTCTCTTTCTCACTCCCTGCTCCTGTCCCCCTCTCTCTCTCACACTCTCTACTCCTGTCTCACACTCTCTGCTCATGTCTTCTCTCTCTCACACTCCCTGCTCCTGTCCCTCTCTCTCACTTTCTGCTCCTGTCCCTCTCTCCCCTTCCTTTGCCGCTGTCCGAGGACGTCACAAACGGAACTATCATTCGGACGGTGGGAGGGGACGTAACTCCGATCACTTTCTAAACGTGGGGTAAGGACACTGTATAAAAGTGTTCTTTGCATACCACTTGCTCACAGTGGGTGGATTATGCCCCTTCTTATCAATCAAATGTGTACATGATGAATGCTTTGAAGCTAGCCCCAGCCTTGTCGTTTTAAGTTCCCTGACAACAGGAAAGCACGGCCACACTTCCATCCACATCTCTAGCCTCACGCATCAACACAGCCGAATGCTTCAACAAAAGGAAGAAGTGATTCATTCTTGTTTCCTTAACATTCAGTTTTAAATTTACAACAAATAATAAACACTTACCAACAATCGGACTGCACTAAATCTACATATACTCAAGCCAAGACACACCCCCCCACCCGCAACTTGGCTTCTCGGCGGGCACGTGACAACAACAAAACTTTAACACAGACTTGTCACAGATCATCACAGACCATCACTGGCCATAAAAGACCATCACAGACAATCACAGACCGTCACAGACCATCACAGGACAATCACAGACAATCACAGACCATCACAGACCATCACTGGCCATCATGGACAATCACAGACCATCACTGACCACCACAGACCATCACAGACCATCACTGACCATCACAGACCACATCCAACTAACAGTTCTGCTTTGGCTGAGCAAAATCTTACACACCACGACGAAACTTATACCATGCCAGCCCAACATTCAGCATACATAGCATAACATAAAGCATCATAAAAGAGCATTCCAATAGGGAGATTATTGACCAGTCCGACCGGACTACTTCTCTGAGAAGGCAACAATAAACCTAGATTAAGCATAATCAAAATGGCGCCTTCTCAAATCTCTAAACACAGGAAAAAAAAACATATTCGTGAATTGGCGACCATTCTTCCATGCAGTGCATCAGAAGACAGATTCTCAGTCTCACAGAGCACTCAATAAAACATTAATCCAATCATATACATCATCACCAGTCTATACTTCATAATGAAATAAAATGCATCAAAAGCATTAAAAATTATCCCTCAATACAACTGAAGGAACATTCGTTACAACGCAAAAAAAACCACGTATAACCTAGGCCATATTTAACTTAGGCCATGTGTAACCTAGGCCTTGTATAACCTAAGCCATGTATAACATAGGCCTTGTATAACCTAAGCCATGTATAACCTAGGTCATGTATAACATAGGTCATGTATAACCTTGGGATTGTATAGCCTAGGCCATGTATAACCTTGGCCATGTATAACCTAGGCCATGTATAACCTAGGACATTATAACCTTGGCCATGTATAACCTTGGCCATGTATAACCTAGGCCATGTATAACCTTGTCCATGTATAACGTTGGCCACGTATAACCTAGAACATGTATAACCTAGGCCATGTATAACCTTGTCCATGTATAACCTAGGCCATGTATAACCTAGGACATTATAACCTAGGCCATGTATAACCTAGGCCATGTATAACCTAGGACATTATAACCTTGGCCATGTATAACCTAGGCCATGTATAACCTAGGACATTATAACCTTGGCCATGTATAACCTAGGCCATGTATAACCTAGGCCATTATAACCTAGGCCATGTATAACCTAGGACATTATAACCTTGGCCATGTATAACCTTGGCCATGTATAACCTAGGCCATGTATAACCTTGTCCATGTATAACGTTGGCCACGTATAACCTAGAACATGTATAACCTAGGCCATGTATAACCTTGTCCATGTATAACCTAGGCCATGTATAACCTAGGACATTATAACCTAGGCCATGTATAACCTAGGCCATGTATAACCTAGGACATTATAACCTTGGCCATGTATAACCTAGGCCATGTATAACCTAGGACATTATAACCTTGGCCATGTATAACCTAGGCCATGTATAACCTAGGCCATGTATAACCTAGGCCATGTATAACCTAGGACACTATAACCTTGGCCATGTATAACCTTGGCCATGTATAACCTAGGACATTATAACCTAGGCCATGTATAACCTAGGCCATGTATAACCTAGGCCATGTATAACCTAGGACATTATAACCTAGGCCATGTATAACCTTGGCCATGTATAACCTAGGACATTATAACCTAGGCCATGTATAACCTAGGACATTATAACCTTGGCCATGTATAACGTTGGCCACATATAACCTAGGCCATGTATAACCTTGGCCATGTATAAACTAGAACATGTATAACCTTGGCCATGTATAACCTTGGCCATGTATAACCTAGGCCATGTATAATCTATGTCATATATAACCTTGGCCATATATAACCTTGACCTCTTCCTCTTCATCGACACGTCTTCTGACTCCTCATATTAAATCACCATAATCCCCTTCCGTATCAGTGAACAGCTGAGTAGGAAGATATATCGACACCTACCCTATGCCGAGAACTTATCAATCACCCCTCGTATATAAATCCACTCCCCCATCCGCTGTGAACACTAGTCCTCTACAAAACAATAACAGTGATCGGCATAACAGCCGTATTTACAACTTTTACTGGGATCTTCCCATCCCAGGGGCCTCATCTGGGACTCTTTAAGTCGATGGCACGACATGGCTCCACCAAGTGCCTCGCAGATGGACAACCATCGGCCTCCATCTTTGACCTCAGACAACCTGGTGATTGCCAGAGTTCAGGCTTTCGTCCCAAACCCCGACACGCTTTGCTGTGCTCACCAATTCCACGTGCTTGATTCGACTGTCCATTTGATCATGTTGTGTACACACACACACAAACACACCCAGACCCAAACTGGACTTGTCTACGCCAGTTAGGAAACATCGATATGCCTTTAGTATCGCCTGATAGAACTAAAAGTCATAAGAGCCTGGAGAAAACTTGCGTGTGCCTAGGTAGCTTTTCCGAGAGTGCCTGGTTATTGCCCATGATCCACTCATCATATTTATCATATACTCAGCATTATGTACGACATGTATACATAACATGTAAAATAAAAAGTAACATTGAAACCTAGGAGCGCAACAGAATCAAAATGCAGTTTACTGGGAAAAAAAGGTGGACAAGGTGTCATTGGATGAAACTTCTTTGCAAAAATAGTCTTTAAAAGAGTACAACCAGACAGCGAGTATTTAAGATATATAGAGATATATCAAAAGTCAGTACATAAGCAAAAAACTCGATGCAAAAGAGGACAAAGGAGGACAAGAAAGAAACAGAAGGAAAACGGCACCAGGGGATAGTTTGGAAACAGCGTGTCCAGTTACACTAGCAAGCATGGACTCAGAGCAAGATCTTAAAACTATGCAAGCTCTCTTTGAATCAAGTTTTGAAAAAAAATAGCAAGATAATATTAAATTATCTATTTACATATGGTTTTGAATTTGCATTATTTGCTCATTTGTCCAAGCACTCTGCCACTGTTCCGGGAACCTTTGCATAACTCGTACACGAGAGTGAAAAAAAGGAATTTTAAGAAGAAAACTGTAATAACTAAATACGTGATACGTGAATACAAAAAAAAAAAAAGCATGAATCTATCACCAGAGAGTGCAGCAACTGCTGTGTGAAGAGGGCATTAAACCGAAGTTCAAAAACTTGATATAGTACGAGTAATTTAATTTTTTTTTTTTACTACAAAGTTCTTCTCGTAGCGCGACCAAGAAAATTATATTATGAGATGTAAGTATAAAAAACATTGTCTTCTATTAAAGGACTTAAAGCAATGCATACTTCGTGAAGAACAAGGTTCTTTTAAAAATTCTTAACTGAATATCAGCTTTGATGCTAGTATTATAAAGTTAAACTTATAAAGTCATTAAGTGCTTAAACATTTAGGGTAATTTATGCAGTCAGCAGGTGCATGAACTTCTTCTTCTTCTTCTTCCTCTTCTTTTTCTTCCTCTTCTTCTTCTTCTTTCTCCTCTTCTTCTTCCTCTTCTTCTTCTTCTTTCCGAGCCATTAGGGGCTCATTGCTGCAGATAAAGTTCGCCTTCATTCCTCTCTATTCCTAATCTTCTCTCTCCAGTTGGTGACACCAGTTTCTTTTATATCCTCTTCCACGACCGTAGACCAAATATTTTATCTACGTCAAATGGCAGAAATGTACTGAGAATACGGAAAAGAAGTACATAATATCTTCACTGACTTCAAGAAAGCTTATGAAAGCATAGATAGGAGCAGGTTACCGAAAATTATGAAAGAATTTGCGATACCTAATAAATTAACCAATTTGACCAGAATATGCATGGAGGAGGAACAAAATATAGTAAAATATAAAGGAAGAAACTCGGAGCCCTTCTATATAAGAACTGGTTTAAAACAGGGTGTTACATTATCTCCATTACTACTCAACCTAGTACTAGAAAAGGTAATCAGAAAAAAATGAAAGAAGAAAGCAGTACAGAAGAACAAGGTAAAATACTAGGATACACTGATGACATCAACCTGGTGGGGGAAACTATGCAAGAAATCATCAATACCTGCATACACCTGAGAGATGTAGCACTAAAAGTGGGTTCGACCATTAACTAAGATAAGAGAGAGTGTATGAAGATATCAAGAGACCAGAGGCAGAATGATCAAGATTATATAAATCTTGGATATATATGATCATTAGAAAAGCAGAAACATACAAATATCTTGGCACAAGTGCGTGAGCATTAATTAAAATTACAAAGCCATTAAATACATATATTTTCATTAATTTGCACAAAGTAATAACAGAAAGTATCCAACATTTTCTCTGATACAACATTAGATTTTTTTCCTTTACTATTATATTTTACTTGTAGTGTTAGACTGTCAAGCTATCTAGTGGAACACACAAGCCGGAGAAAAAGAGGTCGACCACGTGAAACTCTAAAGAGGACATTGCTAAGAGAGGCCAGCTTAATGAGAATAACACCCCTTGATGAGGTTGAAAAGCTCGCCGAAAACAGGAAATCTTGGCAATCAACCATGTGAGCCCTATGTGACGTTTAACGACACGGGAAGGATGTAAGATGTAAAAAGAAGATGGTATGGCTGTAGACCTTTTGCTTAGAAGACTAAAGTCAAGAGAGAATCTATAAATCAATTGACGAAATCAAGCGAAGACTGTGATTTCTGTAGCCAAGGTCTTAGAATTGCTGATAATTTCTAAGGCTGAAAACGCATCCTTATATAGGAACCAAAGTATTGATTTATTACTTCAAAGGAAAAAAAAAGAAAAACTACAACGAAGAAGAAGTGTGGACAATTGAGGATATATACTGGCATAATCAATGGGTAGTTAGACGGTTGCTGGAGAAAACAGAATTTTTCTGACGATTTAAAAAAAAAAAAGAAACAATCGTACATCTGTCTGCGCGTGCGTGCGTGTTTGTGTGTGCGCGCGCGTGCCATATCTACTGTCACAATACTGGAAGCAGTTGTAATGATGGGAAACTGAGATTTGTTTGCAGAAAACAAAACTTCGTTCATGAAAAAATATAGATTATAATCATGGAAGAATGCGGAATAATTATTATAAATCTCAAACATTCTTGCGGACAATGGAGAAGAACGGTATCATTATCATTTCATGGTCAGGCAGCGGGTGGTCGTGACACGGGTAGAAGGAGCCAGTTCTTGCTAATTAGGACAGCTCAGACTGGAGAAATGTTAAGCGACAAGGGCAAGGTACTGTCGAATGAAAACATCACTTCTTCTTCTTCTTCTTCATTTGCTCAAACATTATCTCTCACAAATGCAGCAGCTAGGCTCAGATTTTCAGCATCGCCTTGTAGCTTCCCCTGTAGGGGGCCTTAGGCCTGACCAGGTCCTTGTCCCGAGAGGGCCATGCGGCTGGCAAGTAATGCCATGCTATACGTGTCTCTTCGCGACTGGCAGAACATTTCACTGGATGTTGTACCCGCGGCGTGAAGATTATTATTTTTTTTCAGTTAAAACTCGGGGGGGGGGGGGGGGGAAGGGGTGGGGTGAAGATGCTGTCCGATGAAGCAATCAGCGACCCATAGCTGATATGCTAGCGTTAGGGTTAGCGACCCATAACTGATATGCTAGCGTTAGGGTTAGCGAACCATAGCTGACATGCTAGCGTTAAGATTAGCAACCCACAGCTGATATGCTAGTGTTAGGGTTAGCGACTCATAGCTGATATGCTAGTGTTAGGGTTAGCGACCCATAGCTGATATGCTAGTGTTAGAGTTAGCGAACCATAGCTGATATGCTAGCGTTAGGGTTAGCGACCCATAGCTGATATGCTAGCGTTAGGGTTAGCGACCCATAGCTGATATGCTAGCGTTAGGGTTAGCGACCTATAGCTGATATGCTAGCGTTAGGGTTAGCGAACCATAGCTGACATGCTAGCGTTAGGGTTAACGACCCATAGCTGATATGCTAGCGTTAGGGTTAGCGAACCATAGCTGACATGCTAGTGTTAAGGTTAGTAACGCACAGCTGATATGCTAGTGTTAGGGTTAACGAACCACAGCTGATACGCTAGTGTTAGGGTTAGCGACCCATAGCTGATATGCTAGTGTTAGAGTTAGCGACCCATAGCTGATATGCTAGTTTTAGAGTTAGCGACCCATAGCTGATATGCTAGTTTTAGAGTTAGCGACCCATAGCTGATATGCTAGTGTTAGAGTTAGCGACCCATAGCTGATATGCTAGTTTTAGAGTTAGCGACCCATAGCTGATATGCTAGTTTTAGAGTTAGCGACCCATAGCTGATATGCTAGTGTTAGAGTTAGCGACCCATAGCTGACCAAGACCCTGTCCCACCTCTCAAGCCTGACTAACTTGACAGGAATCGCCGTAGTCCCCATGGTGGTGGAGTCTGCTAGAGAAGCATTGCACACCCCCCTGCTTTTTAGCTGTACCCCGGAACTGAAAAAAAAAATAGCTGCCACAACCCGCTCCCACGCCGATACGATGCTGTTCCTCAACATCTTCACAGCATCGGCAGCAAAGAACACCAGCTCGCACTTTACAGGGAGTTCGTGCAAGTACAAAACTTAAAACAAGGATACCGAGAGACTGGCACCGTGTTCCAAAGTTCTTTTGATCCGGTAATATTTCCAAGACGTCAGACTTTTATAACAGCCTGCGCCAAATTCGTTAACTTTAAAAACAGAATGTTAAAATTGTAAAATGTTATATCTACACTGTTTTACTGTATGGAGCAGAAACCTAGGCTCTAGGCAAAAAAGATGGAGAGAAGGATGCAACAGAAATGTGGTTATACCGAAAACTAGGTCATATAACACGGAGAAGGAAAAGAAGAAACGCACAAGTTTTAGAGCAGCTCCAAGTGCAATGAGAACTTCTCAAAGAAATGAAGATCAAGAAAACAAAATACTTTGGTCCTATCAAAAGACGTAACAATATATTGAAAACCATACTAAAAGGAAGGGTGGAAGGAAAAAAAGAGCAAGAGGAAGACAGAGATGTGAATGGGAAGATAACACACGAGAATTGACAGGGTACAGACTGGGTGAGTGGACAATCAAAGCGAAGGAGCGAGGGAACTGGAGATTCAATACCGCCAACCTTCGCTCTGAAGAAGGAACATCCTGAAGATGATGGTAGGTTACAATCTGAGGAGCAGGTAGACACATTAATCTACGTCTCAAGTTGTATTTGATCTATTAAACTTTTCATCAAAAGTAGATTACTTTTACCTTTCTCCCGTAGAATAAAAAGAAAGATTTCTTTAAAGCAGGTTATATAGTTGGGGCCTGACCAATGAAAGTATATTCACTTGTGTTCTCATTTTGATGAAGGCTTTTCATCATCATCATCATCGCCTTTCGCTCTCTTGAGAGCATAGGCCATGGATAAAGGTTCTCCAGTCATCCCTGTTCTTGGAATTATTCTCTGCTTCCTTCTATGTGTATCCCTTGACTCTGAGCACTGTCATAATTTCTCTTCTGCAAGTAAGTCTAGGTCTTGCTTCCGTTTATATTTCCTTGGGGATTCCATGCCAGTGCCTGTCTTGCTATACTAGTATCGGGTTATCTCAGAGTGCGACCAATCCACCTCCATTTCCTGGACATGATTTGTAGGTTCACAGGTTTCTGTCCTGCACTTTCCCAGACCTCTTCGTTCCTGATCTTGTCCTGCCATATAATGTTTAAAATCCTTCTCAAGCGGTAGTTCATGAATGTTTGTATCCTTTGTTGTATTGTCTTGGTCTTAACCCATGTTTCCGAACCAAGAAGCTTTTAAGAAGCTTGGAGTTACAGCCAGCGAAGAGATGTCAGATTCAGCTCTTTTCTTCTTAGAGGTTCATGCATCACTAGAAAGTATCTATCTATCTATCTATCTATCTATCTATCTATCTATCTATCTATCTATCTATCTATCTATCTATCTATCTATCTATCTATCTATCTATCTATCTATCTATCTATCTATCTATCTATCTATCTATCTATCTATCTATCTATCTATCTATCTATCTATCTATCTATCTATCTATCTATGGTTCATGTCATTACTTTTCACAACTACTTATCCTTTGATCTTTCTGTAAGATATATGTTGGACCGTGCTCTGTGCCATTCTTTTAATCCATCAAGTATCTTGTTTCTTTTTCTTCCTCTGTCCCTTTGCCCCTCCAGTTTTCCTGTTATCACTAGGTGTTCCACTTTGTCTCTTCTCAAAACATGCCCTACAAATCTTAACTGTTGTGTTCTGAGTTTTGCCACAATTTTTCTCTTTTGTGCAACGGCACATAGAACCTCTTCATTTGTTTTCTTTGTTGGTCATGGTATTTTCGTCATGATGATGATGTGAGTAACATGATGACAAAGTAACATGTGTCGTAAAAAATGGGCAGCTCATATTATGCAAACAACCGGCCATATGGTTCGCTGTTCTCAGACTGTGCTTCCGTTATAGACTGTTTGCTGTTCTCAGACAACGTCTCCGTTATCGACTGTTTGCTGTTCTCAGACAACGCCTCCGTTATCGACTGTTTGCTGTTTTCAGACTATGCCTCCGTTATCAACTGTTTGCTGTTTTCAGACTGACTGTTCGCTGTTCTCAGACTGCACTTCCGTTATCGACTGTTTGCTGTTCTCAGACTGCACTTCCGTTATCGACTGCTTGTTGTTTTCAGACTACGTCTCCATTATCGACTATTTATTATTCTCAGACTACGCTTCCGTTATCGACTGCTTGTTATTCTCAGACTACGTCTCCATTATCGACTGCTTGTTATTCTCAGACTACGTCTCCATTATCGACTATTTGTTATTCTCAGACTACGCCTCCGTTATCGACTGCTTGTTCTCAGACTACGTGGCCGTTATAGACTATATTTTTATGTTTTCTGTAGGACCTATTTATATGTCAAACTAACATATACCACGAAGACCTATTGGCGCTCCATGACAAATATTACCAAGAATCCACTTAGCAGTCGACGCTTTTTGGTATATATTTCATCCTACTGTATTCTGCACTGCTTTGTGTAAACCAGATAAGAGAACATATCAAAAGAACGTCCCGTACAGCTTATAGAACAAACTGAAGCTGATTTAGAAGTTCTGGCTTTGTTCCATTGTTCCTTTTTTTTTACAAATATCCTAGACTAACGGTTCTTAAACATTTCTTTTTAATCGTGGGCCACCTCTCTGGTCTGAGAACTGCTGTGAGATTCTCATTAAAAACAATACAACACACTGAAGATAGATGATGCTAAGATTTTTCTTTAATCGAGCCCAAACAATTTGTTGGTCCGTGGACCCCAAAACACCTTTCATGGATCCCTTCTAGGCTCAGGAACCCCAGGTTAAGAATCACTGTCCTAGAGTTCGCAAACAAAACAGAGGAGAAATGTTTATATAGCTCAGACAAGCCTCCGCCGTATTACCCAACCAAATATCCACCGATTCTAGAATTGCTACTTATTCATATTTTGGCAGACTTCCGGCTTCATTAGCCATCCATCCAGTATCTACCCGTATACCTGCATTATTCATAACTAAGCTAACTTTAGCCTCCCGGGAGACATTACGCAAAACGCTACTCTCTTTTCGTGTCATTACCCATTTGGCGGCTGACGTTAGACTTATATTTACCCGTGCTACAAATGTTTTTAAAACTTTTTTTTTAGCTTTTCCTCAAATCATGTGAACGATTCTATAGCCAAATTGTAGTAAACAATACTACAGTATTACCTTTACTTTCCGCGTCCTGTAATACGTGTTGGGGTGACATTTTTGTCATACGTGGCCACTGGTGGTCAGTATCTCTATGACGGTAATAATCACCGGGCAGAAGTGGGATAAAATTTAGGGCAGATAAATCGAAGAGACAAAAATCGTCACTGGTGTGACCTTTGCTAGAGTGAGGGCCCAAATGTCAGAGTTAGCGAACTATGGATGCCCAAGGTCATGTCCCACTTTTCCATCCGGTGCAACCAGCAGAAGGCTGAGCTTGTCGAACAGTACAAGAGTTGCTATGGTTTCCAGGACAACGGAGTTTAATTCCATCTTCTTTTGCATTTTTTAAACCTTATTTCGGGTATTAAAGCTAGCCATTATAACTGTCTCCCATCTCGACTCTGTGACCGCATTTCACCACCTCCACCACGCCGGCCGCAAAGAACATCCTGCTAGTACCTCAAGAACAAGAACAACCATTCACTGATTCTCTAAGCGTTGAGCAGTTCACGTAAAATGGATGTGGAAAAGCAGGAAACATCATCATCAGTGCTCGTCTCTCCCTTGGAAGCATGTAGGCCACGGATAAAAATTCTCTAGTCATCCATAGCACTGGATTTATTCTCTACTTCCCTTGTCTCTGAGCGCTTTCATAATTTTCCTTCTCCAAGTAGAGGCATTCCCTGATTTATATTTCCCTGAGGGCTCCATGCTAGTGTCTACCTTTCTACGTTGATGTGGAGAACAACATAAGATAAAATGAACGAATATCATCTGGATAAGAAAAAAAGACATGACCAAATGTGATTGGGAGCACATGGAAAGCAAGAAACATCACTTGATGGAGACTGTTTACTAGAGACCTTCCGAAGACAAAACAGGGTGATAAAGAAAAGTCATGTTGGATGTGAGAGCGATTGTAAAACTTTTACCGTACGTTGAAAGTAGTCTTGTGAAGAGATCATTTGCACACGAATAGGGAAAGACCCGGGTGTTAACACACAGAACGAGGAGACTTTAACCCCAGTTTTCATCAGTGTTGTATATTCTAATGCAGCTTTTGCGAAAATGCAAATTTGAAACCAACATTCAAACACAAAATGGATGTAATCAGTTCATGGGAGTTAATATACACGCATTTTACGTGTTATCTCCCCTTAGCTCGTTTTCGGCACAGTTAGAGATTAATTACCATTTTCATATGGTGAATTTAAATTTTAAATGGAATTCATATTCGCACTTGGTCCCCACGCCGAAAGCACCGTTTGCGCCAAGGTTTGGCGCCTCTAGCGCGAAAAAAAATCTCAGTGTACGTTATATCATCTCAGACAGGGTCTTTCACATATGACCCACCCGGCAAACTGTTGGGATTCTCCTGGGTATGCTACTCGAGAAACAGCGACTGACGACACCAGATCTATGCTGATCTGCAATTCTTCTTGTGCACTTTTAATGATATTAGCGTTTTTAGCGTTCTATCACCTTCACGCGTACAGATTTTGCAACACAAATGACCATTCTACAGAAATTATAATCTCCCCTAAGACCTGCTTTATAACTTTTGTTAAAGCAAAAAAAACCTAAATAATTAGCAAATGTAAAAAAACGTGATTTACATTTCTTCTTCAGAGATAAAGGTGTTATGTCACAGCGTGTGTCGAAATGTTTTCTCTTGTTATCATTTGTCCATCTTCAGTTACAGACGAAGAGGATAATGCGAAAGACTTACTGCAAGCAACCTTTTTCTCTGAAGATGATAAAACGATGTTTACTGATGTAATATCCGAATACCTTACATTCTGAGTAATCAAGTAATAACTCAAGATTAACATACAAGTAATAACTGAATATTAACATAATACATCAAGTAATAACTCGGTTCTAAGGACTGTTATAGCCGGAGGTGGGGTGGGGGACACGCTCTCCACTCCAATTAAATGTCTCCAAGGCGTGCGTCTCAAATAGCCTCTGACAGTCCACGTCCAGCTCCTGGCCTTCTCGTGGCAGAGCTGTTCAAACTGACAGGAGAAGGGGCGAAGGCGAATATCTGGCGCCTGAAAACCAGACGCTTTGGGTAGATGAGAGTCTTGTTTAGTAGCTCATCTAGGAGAAGGAAAACTCTGATTAAAAACCCGTTGCTGGCGAGATTCTGTGGAACTCCTCCTTGCCAATGAAGAAAAATGCGATTAGGGTTGCTGCACAACGCCGTCGTGGAAAAGGTGAAGGAAAGGATTAAGTGAAGTGACCAGTAGTCTTGAGGTCAGGACTACTCTAATCACGGCACCTCTGCTCTAGAGGCCGGCCATGTCCGATATACACCAATACTGGTGAAATATGCCTAAACCGGCTTAACCCAGGGTGAAACTTGATGGCTATTCATGACACGGTACATCCGCTCTAGAGGTCGGTCACGTCCTAAACACGCCCTTACTGGGATAATACGCCTAAACCTTCTTGACCCATGGGTGAAACTTACTAGTGGAGAGGATTCGTCCTCCTGGACAAAAGTTCCGTCCTGGTCATAACTAGGAAGGGTAGCGGCCACGACCACAAACTGCTGAAGTCGGAGACACTGGACCAGTGCAGTCTAGATAGGCAACCACCTCTCACCCGACGGGAAGACACGGATATCCAAAAACACGTCGAGGTTTTCCGGTGAGAAAGTCCAACTCTAGATTAAACTGGTGCAACGAAAACCACTATGTCACGCAATCCCGCTTCTGCGACCCATCTAGAATACAGGCCCAAGCCCTGCGATAGTCTGAACCTCTTGTGGTCCTCTCGGGAATCTCGTGTGGTCCTTTCGGGGACCACAGGAGGACCACGGGACCTATCGAGGACCACAGGCGTAAATTCGGTAGGATCATGGGGCGGTCTTGGTGGTAGAAGCGAACGAAGAAGAGGAAGAGGAGAATAATATCTCAAGATTAACATAGTAAATAAAGTAATAACTCAAAATTAACATAATAAATCAAGCAGTAGCTAAAGATTAACATAATAATGGATGTAATAACTCAAGATTAACATAATCAACTGATATCTAGATGAGGTGTTTCAGACGATCTCATTTGTGCGTTACAAAATCTTTAATGTTTTACGTCTGCTGTTTTTATATATAGAAATACTGATCACAGAAACCATTGTCCTCTCCTGTATATCTTCTTTACACTTCAGACAAATGCCATAGAATCTACTGAGGTCATTAAACAAAAGAAAAGAAAACAAAAACAAACAAAAACAAACAAAAAACCCTCCTTAACTCTTTCACGCCAAAGCAGCACTGAAAGTGGTGGAGTATATTTCAGGCCTGTGCTGACCAATGCCCAGAGCGATATTTAGGCACAGTCTAAATAAAATGAAAAGTAGCACATTCCTAACCCAACTCATATTTAGAAATACAGAGTAACTTCCTTTCGGTGGTTTCTTTCTACCAAATTTGTCTTCTGCCACAGCATCGAAATTAACTAAGGAATTTATTGCAAAATGTGAGAAGACCATCATGGAAGAGTACATAATGGGAAAAAAGAAAGAGAGGAAGACCAAGGCGAAGACGGCTGCAAGACGTCGTTGATGATCTACAAATGGATGTATCAGCAGCAGGCCATCTTGCTCACAACCGAGAGGCCTACAGGAGTGCTGTTAGGGAGGCAAAGTTTCGCAAGGGACATGCAAATGAATGAATGAATGAATGAATGTGAGCTCCATTCTTCTCAACAATTATAAATTCAAAGATTTTTTTTTCTTCAGAAAAGAAGAGAGCACTGTCACTGACTATTTGAATAGTGTTGTGCTGTGTTTTGTTTTTCACCTACTAGTTTACATTTTATCATTGTTATTTTCCTTCTAATAAATTTATGTTTATTTTTCCACGGGGTAAACTACCGTATTAGGTTTAATGCATGACCTAGATATATCATCCACGTGTAAGAATTCACTATGTCTTTAATCATAAATTGAGTTATCCTTCTTTATGTTTATTGTTCTTGACTCTTTATTTCTCATCTTTCTTGTCACAGAATAGCCATAATCTAAAACCCATGAAGGTATTTAGAAATTAAAAATGGAAGCCGTCATAAGGAATTGTGTGACATTCAGAAAGGGAATCTCTGGAAAACTTGACGCCAATGATCTGCAACAAGTACCACGGGACCTAACGAGGACCACAGGCGTGAATTCAGTAGGATCACAGTGCGGTTTTTGGTGGTAGAAGTGAACGAAGAAGAAGAAGAAGAAGATCTGCAACAAGCAAAGAAAATACAGTTGGAGAAATTTACAGACAAATGGACGCAGTCGGTCAGAATCAATCAGGCAGTTTGTCGATTGCGAGGTCTCTAGAGGTTTTGAGACTGCGGTGGGCCTTTTCTGGGCTGAATTTTTTTTCTCTTTTTTTTTTAGGAATAGTTCGAACTTTATTCTAGGTTGTGCTTCTTTTAGTTAGTGTTGAATATGACTCTATCTGAGTCTGGGTTCTCTATGATGTGGTCATGCGGCCAGTAAAAGAGAATCATTATCGATCACGAGCCCTTGCGGGTCATTCTTGAGTGGACGTATGAAGGCCGGGGAGAAGTATACTGAGGCAAAATAAAATTTTTACTTCAATGTAGTTCTAAATGGTACTGAGGCGTGCACTGTTGCCAAGTTAGCAAAGTATGGTTATTTTCCTATCAAACGATGACCATGGAGTAGGTATGTATATATATATATAATTTTTTTCCTTTGCTTAAGACAAGCTTGCAACATGACGAAAGTGCTTTTCCCATACCACACTAAACCCATGATGACTCAGTTGACTGCTACGAAAGCGTGAGCGTAGAACCCCATGATGACTCAGTTAATAACTCTTAAAGCTTGAATGTAACACCCCTTGATGACTCAGTTAATAACTCTTAAAGCTTGAATGTAACACCCCTTGATGACCCAGCTGATAGTTCTTAAAGCATGGATGTATTGTGAAAGAGCATATACGATTGTAACGCCCAAACTCTTGAATTTCCCCACTGAACCTAATTTAATCTCTCACTGAAAGCTGGTGAAACGTTACTTGGAAAAATCACTGGTATTCGTGAATTCTAGAAATATCCTTCGATTTTAACGGTAATGATCGTGAGATAAATTAAGCAGTTTCACTTTAGTGATATTACATACCGTTCTCTAATCTAAGTCCCATAGCTTTTGCATGGCGTAGAGGTGTGAGGTGGTAATGCTTTCACATTTCTATGGCAGTGCAGCCTTTAGAGGCAGGGGCGTCAGCAGCTTGCCCCTCGCTGCCTTTGTTTTCCTAGGGAAACCTCCAGATAATACCCAGTTTTAGAGACTGGTTTGGCACTGGTGCCAGTCGGTCCGACAAAAAAATTCCGCCCGAGTGCAAAATCCAACCAAGGACATTCTGACCCACAGGTGATTGCATTAACCACTACATCACCAAGGTAGATTATGTTGTTTTTTTTTAATGATAAGGTGTTTTAAAATCTAGTTTAACTTTGGACGCCTATAATTCTACCACTCCATCTTTGCATTCTGGCTACAGTGAAACTTCAAACTTATTAAAATGTACTTTTACATTGTAAGATTCCTCATCCTTGGTTAGCTGTGGCCGTTTAGGAATTGTGATACTTGCAACACTAACTAAATTGTTAGCTGTGGCCGTTTAGGAATTGTGATACTTGCAACACTAACTAAATTGTTAGCTGTGGCCGTTTAGGAATTGTGATACTTGCAACACTAACTAAATTGTTAGCTGTGGCCGTTTAGGAATTGTGATACTTGCAACACTAACTAAATTGTTAGCTGTGGCCGTTTAGGAATTGTGATACTTGCAACACTCACTGAAGTTACTTGGAGGAAATTACAAAAATCTTAGGTATCCCATTATACGAAACAAATCACCAAGCCCTATCAAGACGTATATTTATGCTCTCGACACTGAAAGGTACGATGAGGACGAAGAGAGAAAAAAATGATAATTTAAGACAAGGCAAAACTGAAGTCATAAATTATTTTTTGTTAAAATTCGCCATTACTTTCAGTTAAGAAATGTTCGTTCTCAATTCAGGTAATCCATCAAAGCTGTTGCCAGTTTGCACATACTAAAGGCCGGCGATAACTCCATCGAAGTAAAAATGGCGCTGCATAAAGCTATTTTATAGTCGCAATGAAACCTTAGAAATCTATAGAAACTGTTTTGTCTGAATGTCCTCTGAACAGGTGGTCTGCTGCTTCGAGAGTTAAAACTGCCCAATGACATAAGCACAAATCTCTTGACATCATTTAATTTTTTTTAAACTCTAGAATGTAGCCTACTTCTTTTGATACGAGACTTGTAATTAAAATGACATCTGCTTTACTTTTCACACTCATATAGTACCTGGCTATTTAAGCAGGCAGTTTCTGATTTAATAACCTGTCTGTGACAAAAATCAACCACCTGATGGCCGTGGACACGTAGGATGGAAGCTTTCTCGCTTACTTTATCCTTCCTCTTGTACCGTGAGGTGTCGAGGGGAGATGCAGTTGGCGTCTTTGGACCACGTGAGTGGCCTCAGTGATGTTCATGCCGTGATTCATCTATCCATCTGTGCCTGGGGTCTTCCTCTCAAATCTCTGTCATGTAGTGTGTTTTTTTTTTTTTTGGATGAAGGACCCTCGTGCCTGGTTGTATATGAGGTTGTTCTCATTAAGTAATCACAGCATTTAATTCTTTGTTTCTTTATATATTGTAGACATGGTGTAGTTCCTACCATTTGTCTTGTATCGTCTTTTCTTATCGTGTCCTTCCTAATGACGTTTGGTGCTTCAATCTTCATAGTTGTATGTTCACATCTGTGAAGACTGTAGCAATCACTAATCTCTGCAGAGTGCCTCTCTGTTTCCTGTTTAGTATTTAAAAAATCATGCAGCTAAGACGGCATTTAAAGACTTCTTGCTGGTCATAAATTCAGTTGCAAAATATCAGGTTTCAGCGAGCGATTCTCTTTTCCCATTCCACCAGTCAGCGAAACTGCACATAATGAGTAATGTCGACATTTAGAAAGCGTCGAAGCATACATGGCGGGTAAAATGACACAGTACAAGAACGACATTTTTAGAAACATTTAAACCACACATTTAGAAAGTTTCACAAGACAGCATTTGTTTAGAAAGCGCCTAATCACCAGGGCGACTACTATCATTAAACCGACTAAAGAAATGTCAAGGGTGTAGATCTCGGAAGGATGCAAACTGACTTACGAATGGGGCAAATTTACGCAGATCAGCAAATTAGTTAGGCACGCAAATAAAACTGCTTATCACACATGTTATGAAGAGTCGTGGAACACATTTAAAATCAGTCATCTTATAAACTTGAGTTTTCCTGTACCATCAGCTAAAATAACTTTTTCCCAAATATTAAATGTCCCCCCCCCCCCCCTCATAAAAAAAGGATACAACCAAAAAACAGGATGTTAAGACGAGAGGAATAAAAGTCAACCTGTCTCAGATGTTTCCTTCCTCGTGTACTTTTCGTAGCTGAAGGGACCAACAGACTTTTTGACAGGACTCGGAGGTTTTCTCCCGTATACGGGAAGATTTAAGGTTTCTGTTATTTTCTCCATCCGTTTCCTTGCGTAGGCGGCCTCTGCCACTGTTTCCTAGCATTCTTAGTGTTTTCTTTGGCGTAGTGCGTGGAGGTAGTCGGGTAACGCGGTTAAACAGTGTGACTTGTTTCTGGGTGTAGTGTGAGGAGGTAGTTGGGTAGCATGGTTAAATAGTTTGACTTGTTTCTGGGTGTAGTGTGAGGAGGTAGTCGGGTAACGTGGTTAAATAGTTTGACTTGTTTCTGGGTATAGTTTAACTTACTCCCACTCTTGTCCTGATGGTGTCATTTGTTTAAAATTGATTTTGCCTCGTCTTGTCACACTTTTGTCTCGTCTTGTCACATCTAATGGTGTCTTTTAATACTTCATCTGTGTTGTGATGGTTTTTCTTTTATTTGTGGATGTTAGCGTTCATGTTTGATATTGACAGCACAAAGCTAGGAGGAAGATGATAATTCAACAGAACTAAGAAAATATAGATTCAGTGTTAGCATGAAATGTAAATAAACTCCACAGGAACCCCCCCCCTTCCCCCAGAAATATTCTAGATCTTAGGGTCTTTGAAGTTCATAGAGTCGAGGTATTGACCGTTGCCAAGGGCAATATCTCTGTCATTGATGCCGTATTAGTGTGGAATACAGACGTCCATTCAGAGAAAGATGAGATGCAGCGAGTTCGTTGGCTTTCTGGAGCAGATTTAAGACGTGAGGGCTCTCTAACTCTATGGAGAACGCATTGATGCTCAGTTCGTGATAAACTGCTGTAGTAGCGAAACGGTCTCTATTTCCTTTGGATGAAGGGCAAGTAGGACAACATTCCGATCAACTCAAGTTCACTTAACTCCCAGTGACATCACGGTTTATTCTTAGAGGTTGAAGAGTTGTAAAGAGACATCTGCTGGAATCGGCCGAAATATGGTTCTTAAGACGAAAGCTGAAGGTACTATGGATAGCGAGAAGATCGAACGAGGAAGTTCTGAAAGAGACACAAGAAACAAGGAAAATTATAGCCAAGATCAGAAAACGAGAACCTAAATTTGTGGGTATGTCTGGGGGTGAGGCGGGGTAGATCACCTAACGGCAACAGGGAAGATCGATGGTACAAGAGACTGAGGTAGACAGAGAGAAAAGATGTTTGATGGTTTGGAATCCTGACACGGGAAATGCTCAGCATCAGCCTGTTGAGATGCATAAGGGATCGAGGGGTATGAAAGGATACGACATCCCACGCCTGTCGGTAGTGACCTTGATAGGGAGAGAGAGAGAGAGAGAGAGAGAGAGAGAGAGAGAGAGAGAGAGAGAGAAACAGTAGCGTGGTTGCATACCTCTGTAATAATGTGATATTTCTTTGTCAAAACTATTTTTTAATAAACACGCGTTTTAGTCACATTTTAGAACGAAAGAATAACTTTTTATTTCACTTCCACGTGTAAGATGTAGATGAACCTACACCATTTTCAACGTTTCTCTTTTTCAAACTCGTGCCACAATCTAAGATAGTCCAGTTTATATTATAAAGATTCACCAAGAAATATAAGTAATTCTCTACGTATAATATACTAATAAGACGTTCTAGTCTATTTTGTAAAACATTAAAAGGTATTATAGAATTTAACTGATCGAAAATCTTGCTTGCGTTGTTTCTCCCCTCCCCCCCCCCTCTCTCTCTCTCTCTCTCTTTCTTCTCTCCACGTATAACTTTTATTTGGTCTGCCATATTTACGTCATGGCTGCTATTTTGTAAAATGAATAGCTTTTATCAGGAATGAAGAAGGAAGTTGTAACTGAGCTAACAAAATAAAATGTCGACGATCCTGCCTCGGTTTTTGACACACTGAAGATGATGCTTACAATAGTTGCTTACTCGCATATGTTCAGAGTAAGAAGTTCTTATCCGCCCTCTTGTATTATTCTGTATAAATAAGTTACAAATCTAAGTCACCTGTAATAACGTCATCAGAATTTTGCAGACAGAGGATGACAATAAAGTCATTTTGCAATGTAGATAAAGTGCCTAAAGGTGATGAGTTCCTAAAGCTGGTAAACTTTCACTGTGAGTCATAATTACATTTTCACCTCTATTCTTTTCAGTTTTGTCTTTTTTTTTTTAAAAAAAGCTATTTTTTGTGTAGAATCCAGTTTATTTTGGACTTTTTTGTGCCAGATTGTTTCATTAAATTTGGAGTTTTATTTTTTAATTTTGCCTGCAAAAAATTTTCATTCATACTTAAAATTGATTAAAATACAGAGTATGAAATGAGGTGGTAATTAACGTATGAAATGAAGTGGTAATTAACATATGAAATGAAGTGGTAATTAACATATGAAATGAAGTGGTAATTAACCAGTTAAACTGAAGGTGCTGTAGCCTATTAAGCTCTTTTCCTCGCTACAACGCCTAGCAGCGAAAGACTAAGGCGGCTGGGATACGTCACGAGATTGGATGGCAGTCTAATGCCCAGGCAAACAGTGTTTAATGAATTAGTAGAATGCAAGATGTCTCTTATATGATAAAGAGGTAAAAAAAAAAGAAATAAAAGTTAAAAATTAAAAGATAACGACTGAGATGATGATACATTTTGCAACTACTTTCATTCTTGCTCCGACACGACACACCAGAAGATGACGGCTAGCCAGCTGTTCGCCACGAATTATCGTTAAAAGAGTCCCCCCCCCCACTTCTCCCAGGGCCGTCTTAACAGCATCGTGTGCCCCTAGGCAAATTAATACACTGGGTCCCCCCATTCCTATCAAACCTATGCAAGTAATGTTAGGAATTAATAGATTTCCATGGGCTGGTTGGGTCCCATGCACTTGGGGTTCCCTGGGCAGTGCCCAGGTTGGCTCATGAGTTAAGAGGGCCCTCCCCATCCCCTCTTTTTTCATGTTCTGAAAGTCGTAAATGTTAAGGGAAGCCGAACCCTGACAAAGAAAGATTGAAGACAGAAAAGATCTACCTGCAAGTATATATATATATATATATATATATATATAAACCTGGCAAACTTCCAGTGTCCACGGCCTCCTAAACCTGCTAAACTTCCAGTGTCCACGGCCTCCTAAACCTGCTAAACTTCCAGTGTCCACGGGCTCCAAAAGCTGGTAAACTTCCAGTGTTCACGGCCTCATAAACCTGCTAAACTTCCAGTGTTCGCGGCCTCCTAAACCTGCTAAACCTCCAGTGTCCACGGCCTCCTAAACCTGCTAAACTTCCAGTGTTCACGGCCTCCTAAATCTGCTAAACTTCCAGTGTCCACGGGCTCCTAAAGCTGGTAAACTTCCAGTGTTCACGGCCTCCTAAATCTGCTAAACTTCCAGTGTCCACGGCCTCCTAAAGCTGGTAAACTTCCAGTGTTCACGGCCTCCTAAAGCTGGTAAACTTTCCGCAATTTTATCTCAGCTGTACTAAAGCGTGAACAATGCATGGTCACTGTAGTCGTGCAATATCTTACGCGGAAACCTCGTTATGAAGATGATAATGATAACGATGATTTAAAAAAAAAACAGTCGATAAGGTGGTATATATAAACCGTTGATATTGGCTGTACAAATAGAAAACTTTAGAGTCTAAGATGGAAAACTTCTTCTCCTTTCTTCTCTTCTTTTTTTTCAGATTTCCGAGCCATTAAGGCTCACTGCTGCAGATAGTTTTCCTCCACTTCTCTCTGTTCCTAATCTTCTCTCTCCAGTTGATGACAATAAATTTTCTTTATATCCTCTTCTATGTTGTCTCTCCGTCTTCTGTCTTGGTCTACTTCTCCGTCTTGTTTCCTTCATCTCTTGCACAGACATCATTTGTTTGTTCTCTTCCATTCTTTCAACGTGACCAAACCAGAGTAACCTGTTCAGTTTCAAGACGTTTTATAATCCGCTATTAATTTCTGTGTTCTTTCTAACTCTCCATTTCCCACTGTTGATACGCTCTATGGACTCAGTGATTCTTCTTATAGTCTTGTTCTCAAAGACCTACAATTGTTCTTCATCTTTCTGTGTTGTACCCCACGTTTCAAGATTGGACGTATCATGGTTGTGTAGATTGTTATCTTGGTGATCTGGGACAGGATTTTGGATTTTAATAGGTGCTGCAAGGCAAAGCATATTTTATTCCTTGTTCTCGGACAGGATTATGGATTTTAACAGGCACTGCAAGGCAAAGTATATTTTATTCCTTATCTGTACTCTAATTTCATCGCTTGCTATGTTAAGATGGAAAACTGTATTACAAAATGAAATTCAATTTATTCTGAAACCGGATAGTAAGGTCTCTAGTAACTATAGAAAGAATCGTATTAAAACAAGAGCAAAATTATAATAAAACATTTATAATAGTTGAATAGCTTTTAGAACAACAAAGTAATAACAAACAAAGATAACAGACAAAAGAAGAGAACAAAATTTTGCGACATACCTTCGTCAACGGAGAGAACAAATTGTCACCAAATGGAAAGCGTAACATATTTCCCGAAAACCTGTTACCGATATTGTTAGCAGTGTGGAATTTAAGAGATTATGCAACAAGTTTCTAACATAAGCTTCAAATAATTGTTACTTCTTTTTTTTTTGTTGAAAGATAGCGCTTGTTTGATATACAAATCAAGAAAGGAATCGCACAGAATCCGTATCGTCTGTTTGAACGCCCACTTGAAGACGTGAAATGATTCTACGAGAGATAATTCCCGTTGAGAGTTAGCCAAGTTTCGGTTTTCTCCCTTTTCCCTGCTGTGGTGGAAGCTCTCACGCTGGGTTTTTTGTTGTGTATTTCAAACATGAAAGTGTAGTTTTACATGGCCGCTTAAAATACTATTTTCGAAAAACAGGTAGCTTTCTTTCTTTCGTTCTTTCTTATTTTCTTTCTATTTCTCTTTTTCTCTACGTCTTGTTTTCTTTCTTCTTCTCTTCTTTTCTTTCTTCTTCTCCTCTTTTCTTTCCGCTTCTTCTCTTCTTTTCTTTTTGCTTCTTCTCTTCTTCTTCGTTTCTTTCTTCTTCTCTTCTTATTTTCTTTCTTCTTCTCTCCTTTTCTTTCTTCTTCTCTTCGTCTTCTTTTCTTTCCGCTTCTTCTTTTCTTTCTTCTTCTCTCCTTTTCTTTCTGTCTCTTCTCTTCTTCTTTTTTCTTTTTCTTCTCTTCTTTTCTTTCTTCTTCTCTTCTTCTTCTTTTCTTTCTTCGTCTCCTCTTCTTCTTCTTCTTTTCCTTCTTCTTCTCTTCTTCTTTTTTTCTTTCTTCTTCTCTTCTTCTTCTTTTCTTTCTTCTCTCTAGGCGGGATAATCATTCTAGGCGACTTCAATATAGATCTTAATCAGCCAAATCCTACATGGAAGAACATTTTAACATCTTATAACTTCTCCCAAATTGTTAACAAACCTACTAGAGTTGCTGAATCATCATCAACACTAATAGATCATATTTATGTAGCTGATCCAGGAAACATTACTGAATGTACTGTCCCTCAGGTGTCGCTGAGTGATCACTATCCTGTCTGCTGTACATGGTCACATAAAGGGTATAAAATACCGAAACACAAACATACCAGCATCAAATATAGAAACTTTAAAAACTTTAACTTGGAATTATTTTTAACTGATCTAAAAGCTTCACCTCTTACGTACGTTTTCCAGTTAACAATTCCAGATGAGGCTATCGAATACTGGATCAAGATATTTCGAAATATTTTTGACAACCATGTCCCCATCAAAGAAATGAGAGTAAAACACGTAACAAAATCCCCGTGGATAACTCCCGATATATTGCAACTCATGAGGAAACGGGATGAAGCTCACAAAAGCAGAAATTTCAGTAGCTGTCGTTCACTTAGGAATAAGGTACAGTATTTAATTAGGCAGGAAAAGAAAAATTACTTCAGAAATTTAGTGAAAGACAAAACTGATAGTAAATCAATCTGGAAAGCGATTAATACTCTTGTAAATAAAAGGAAGCAAGCTGACCCACAAACACTTAATGGTGAACATACTTGCACTAACTTCAGTGAACATTTTAGGGAAGAAATTAGTATTCTAAAATCTTCATTACCGACCCCTAATTGCGACCTAAGCGTGTTGAAAACTTTCAGCGATAGTAAATGTGTAAAGCTAAAACAAATTAATATTCCTTTCCTCACAGTCGGTGAGGTTTATAACTACATCCGGTCCTTAAAGAACACTAACTCAGCAGGACGTGATGACATTAGTAACAAGATACTACGCTACGCTGCACCAGTTATCACAGACACACTAACATACTTATACAACTTGTGTATTGACAAAAAATCTTTCCCTGACGCTTTTAAACTCGCCGAAGTTTTTCCTCTTTTTAAATCTAGACAGACTAGTGACCTCTCAAACTATAGACCCATATCCATTCTGTCATCACTATCAAAACCTCTTGAAAAACATATACAAAAGTTAACTCTGCTCCACATGCAAGAAAACAGTCTACTAATAGACAGTCAGTCAGGTTTTAGACCAAATTACTCCTGCCACACAGCATTAACTAAAATGACAGAAAGCTGACTGTCTAATATAAATGATGACAAATTGTGTGGTGCTGTCTTTGTTGATTTTAAGAAAGCCTTCGATATGATTGATCATGAAATTCTTGCAAAAAAAGCTGGAAGGCTATAGATTACACCCTGACCTAACAAAATGTATTTCATCTTTTCTCTCAGGTAGAAAACAAGTAGTTTGCTTTAGAAACAAAATATCTGGCTCGTCTGTGGTTGATACCGGTATTCCTCAAGGCTCCATTCTTGGTCCTCTTCTCTTTGCTATCTATATTAACGACCTACCACTACATTTAAAGCACTCTTCATGTGATCTTTTCGCTGACGACTGTACTGTTTACAATAGTGAATATGACATCAATAAATTACAGACAAAGCTCCAAAATGATATAAACAGTTTGATTAAATGGAGTAATAAAAATGGTATGTTGATAAACACCAACAAAACAAAATCCATGCTCATCACTACAAGACAGAAACTACAAAATGCAACTAAAACTTCACTACAGCTTTGTGCTGGGACTAAGGCAATAGAAAATGTTCATGAACATAAAAACCTAGGACTCATCATTGATCAGCATTTAACTTGGAATTCTCACGTACATAACCTAACAAATTTGATTGCACAGAAAGTTTACCAATTAGCCAAAATTAAACACTTTATCGACAAAGACACAAGAAAAATATACTACATATCACACATACAAACACACTTAGATTACTGTTCCACAATCTGGGATGGGTGCTCAGTCTCAAACACAAAAAGGCTCCACTCACTTCACAAGCGAGCATTAAATCTTATTTGTGACAAACACCCAGTACAGACTGTAGATCAACACAAACAACTCAAAATTCTACCCCTCAAAAATAGAATCACTTTTAACAAAGTTAAGTTTGTTCACAGAATTCTGTCGCACAATGCTCCGCCTTACTTGTGGTCACTGTTTACGTATAACACTAAACATAGCCAGCGTTTAAAAAACTGTCTTCTTCCTAAACCCAGGATTGATCTGTACAAGAAAAGCCTTGCATACTCTGCAGTACAGCTCTGGAACACCCTCCCCTATCATTTAAAATCCATTGGTAATACTTCATCCTTTAACTCAAACCTGTTTCATTATTTACTTGCTTGTAATTATATGCCTCCATAAAATAGCCAGCACTCTCTCAACACATGGCTCGTAAACCATCAAGTACTTCAATGACATAGTTAGAAAAGCAACTTGTTAGATATTGTTAGAAATTATTTTAATGTTTGTTAAAAAAACATGTTAGAAGATCTGTATTTACCATGTATTTTTATTTATGTATATGTCTGCGTGTGTATGTGTGCGTGAGTGCTATTTTATTAGGTTAATTACTTCTTCTCTTTTACCTTGAATGTAGTAGTTAAATCTTACACTCTTTTGATACGTTTTTCCTAATTTAATTTGTATTTTTGTACTAAATCAAGTGTGTGAGAAGAATGAAAGATGGAGTGATGAAGGGCAGAATGTAAGACAGGCCTGCGTGCCCAATTCTTTACCCTTGAAAAATAAAGATTATTCATTCATTCATTCATTCATTCTTCTCTTCTTCTTCTTTTCTTTTTTCTTCTCTTCTTTTCTTTCTTCTTCTCTTTTTCTTTTCTTTCTTCTTCTCTTCTTTTCTTCTTCTTCTCTTTTTCTTTTCTTTCTTCTTCTTCTCTTCTTCTTTTCTTTCTTCTTCTCTTCTTTTCTTTCTTCTTCTTTTCTTCTTCTTTTCTTTCTTCGTCTCCTCTTCTTCTTCTTTTCTTTCTTCTTCTCTTCTTTTCTTTCTTCTTCTCTTCTCTTCATCTCTTCTTTTTTCTTCGTCTCCTCTTCTTCTTCTTTTCTTTCTTCTTCTCTTCTTTTCTTTCCGCTTCTTCTCTTCTTTTTCTTTTCTTTCTTCACGTCTCTTTTTCTTTTCCTTATTTCTTCTTCTTCTTGTCTTTCTTCTTGACTTCTCTCTTCTCCTTTTTCTCTCTTTTCATTTCTTTTTCTTCTTATTCTTTTTTCTTTTCTTTCTTCTTCACGTCTTCTTTTCTTTATGTTCATTTCTCTATATTCAAAATGGCGGCGTTAAATTCGGAACTTACCACAACAATGCTTTCGAGGAACACTATTTTGGCTCCATTGATTTATGCAGTACTTTTCTTTACCAAAATTCTAAGCTTTTATAATGTGTTATAGTCTACGGAGACTGCAGTTTCAATGTTCTCTTGATGTACTCTACCTGCTTTTAGTATCAAGCGACCGCTGTTGGAGTTTTGTTAGAACGTTATCTTTTTTTCCCCCGCATTGAGTCATGATGTGAAAATACATGTCTCTCAACACAGTTGTATTTTGTACTGTTTGCCTTCGTACTGGCCGTCCGATTTCCCCCAAGTCTCTCTCAAATACGGTCTCTCTTCCTGGTGGTTGCTTTAATTTATTGTATCAAGAACTTTCCTGCTTGCTCAACATTATAAAATGTTTAATTTCTCTCTTTATGTTGGAAGAAAGTTCAAATAATTTTTAGATGCTTTTTTCTCGTCTTTGTTGCCCTTAAAAAGGCATTGGTTGCATCATGCCACGTTTTGTGGCTTGGCTGTGATATCTGCACTTTTCGGCTTGACACATCAGTACTCAGCATGTTGTATTTTAGAGTCGGGTTTGCCGTTTCATTTAGATCCCAGTTCACTTGTCCAGGGTCTTGTCTGTTACAAGGAGGAATAGTGGAGGTAGATTAGGGCCTTTTTCGGCTATGGTTCACCAATTCTGAAGCAAGGGGTCAGGTCACTGAAAGTTATCCTATTTAGCTTAAGTATTACATCTTTGCCCCTTTCTTTGATACCATCACGATTATTTCTTCTTTAGCTTTTAGTTAATTGTAACATTTTTCGTTTGGAATCTTCGACATTTCTTTGTGTCAGAGGCAGGTAAGTCGGAAACTAAAACTGTTAAGTTCAGCTCGTCCGAATGTCTCTCATTCTAAGTCTAATATATTACCTTTAATACATTACCTTTCCTTCATTTGCGAAATCCGTTTGAATATTTCATTTCTATTCATTCCAGATCTGCCATGTTCTCTTTCCCTTATGAAGTCCAGTTCTCCTTTTGAAGTCCAGTTCTGCCTTGTGGAGACCTATTCTTCTTTGTGAAGAAACTGTCCTCATTTGCCTTCTTTCCAACAAAAAAATTTACAGCAGTTTATCATCTACTTGAACTATAATCTACTTTTTATTTTTCGTCTCATTCATTCATTCATTTGCATGTCCCTTGCGGAACTTTGCCTCCCTAACAGCACTCTTGTAGGCCTCTCGGTTGTGAACAAGATGGCTTGCTGCTGTTGCATCGATTTGCAGATCGTCAACGATGTCTTGCAGCCATCTTCGTTTTGGTCTTCCTCTTTTTCTTTTTCCCGTTATGTATCCTTCCAATACGGTCTTCTCTAAATAATCATGACGTTTAATGTGTCCAAAATATATAAGTTTTCTCTGTTTAATCCTCTTTACTAGCCAGCCTTCTTCAATATTAAGCTCTTGTAGTATAGATATATTTGTTCTTTTTTGTGTCCACGATATTTGGAGAACTCTTCATTTTTCGTCTATTCAACATTTATTTGGGTGGCACTTTTTGCACTAAGGTTATTGCACAGAAGAACATGCTTGAGTTTCTGTCAAGTCTTATCTTTCAGAGAGGCCAGAGGCTGTGATATTCACTTGAATAGGAATCGCAGCTGATCTAGTGTTTATCTTCTCTCTATAGAAACGCCTAATGGCCAATACGGCTTAACATTTGCTGAACTCGGTGAAAAAAAATCAATTTGGCCTCTCTCGACAAATAACGTAAAAAATTTCACGTGCGCCCTCTGCACTGAGAGAACCTTACTCTCAAAACTATCTGTTCTGTTTGAATTCACGGACCACTAAATGCACAGCACTTGAAATTAGTTAACTCTCATATGACTGTCTGTATTAATAGACCATTTACCTAGACTTTGCAGTGTAGTGTTATTTGCAAGTAGAAAAGTAGAAAAATGCACTATCAGTAGTCGTATTGCTTCAGTGTACTCATATATATATATATATATATATATATATATATATATATATATATATATATATATATAATGTTGACATCACCCTTACATGTCTCAATACTGCTAAGTAATGGCTGACATATTACAGAAAACACATTGTCTGCGAAAACGCCAGCATTCTTCTTTGCAGAAATGTTGTTTAGAGTAGACTAGGCACAAAGAAAGCTGGAATCAGCAGAAAGGTGGCCCTTAAGAAGAATGCGGAAGGTACCATGGATAACGAGAAAATCGAACGAGGAAGTTCTGAAACACCCACAAGAAAAAGGGAAAATTCTAACGGAGATCAGAAAACGACAGTCTAACTTTGTGGGGGCGCATTTGGAGAAGAAGCGGGCTAGAGCACCTAATGGCACCAGAAGGAAGATCGAAGGTAGAAGAAACAGAGGTAGACAGAGAGAAAAGATGTTCGATGGTTTCACATCCTGGTACGGGAAATGCTCAGCGACAAGCCTGTTGAGATGCACAAGGGGGTCTAGGGTTATGGAAGGACAAGAGATCCTACACCTGCCGCAGAGGCTTTGAGAGAGAGAGAGAGAGAGAGAGAGAGAGAGAGAGAGAGATACTCGCAGGTAGATCTTTTCAGTGTTCAATCTTTCTTTGTCAGGGTTCGGCTTCCCTTAACATTTACGACTTTCAGAACATGAAAAAAGAGGGGATGGGGAGGGCCCTCTTAACTCATGAGCCAACCTGGGCACTGCCCAGGGAACCCCAAGTGCATGGGACCCAACCAGCCCATGGAAATCTATTAATTCCTAACATTACTTGCATAGGTTTGATAGGAATGGGGGGACCCAGTGTATTAATTTGCCTAGGGGCACACGATGCTGTTAAGACGGCCCTGGGAGAAGTGGGGGGGGGACTCTTTTAACGATAATTCGTGGCGAACAGCTGGCTAGCCGTCATCTTCTGGTGTGTCGTGTCAGAGCAAGAATGAAAGTAGTTGCAAAATGTATCATCATCTCAGTCGTTATCTTTTAATTTTTAACTTTTATTTCTTTTTTTTTTACCTCTTTATCATATAAGAGACATCTTGCATTCTACTAATTCATTAAACACTGTTTGCCTGGGCATTAGACTGCCATCCAATCTCGTGACGTATCCCGGCTGCCTTAGTCTTTCGCTGCTAGGCGTTGTAGCCAGTAAAAGAGCTTAATAGGCTACAGCACCTTCAGTTTAACTGGTTAATTATCACTTCATTTCATACGTTAATTACCACTTCATTTCATACGTTAATTACCACTTCATTTCATAAGTTAATTACCACTTCATCTCATACGTTAATTACCACTTCATTTCATACGTTAATTACCACTTCATTTCATAAGTTAATTACCACTTCATTTCATACGTTAATTACCACTTCATCTCATACGTTAATTACCACTTCATTTCATACTCTGTATTTTAATCAATTTTAAGTATGAATGAAGATTCTTTGCAGGCAACATTAAAAAATAAAAACCCAAATTTAATGAAACAATCTGGCAAAAAAAAGTCCAAAATAATCTAGATTCTACGGTAAAAAAAGAGCTTTTTTTAAAAAAAGACAAAACTGAATAGAACAGAGCTGAAAATGTAATTATGACTCACAAATAAACTACAGCGTACATGCATTTATTCATGAAGGGTAGGCTGAAACTAAAGTTAAAAAAAATGGCAGCCCTGTGTCGCAGTCACGTGGGTGGTAGTCGTGAGTTTAATTCAGCTGGATCTTATTATCTGGCCTAATAATTCACTAAGTCTGGTTGTGGGTCTGTGCGGAGACTGATGTTCTTTGATCAGTACAGAGATGAGATGAGGAAAATATGGCGGTCTTACGCTGTTGATGTTGAAATACACAAATTACACACACACACACACGCACGCACGCACACACACACACACACATATATATATACACACACAAGGCCAGATGAATTAAATACCCGGAAAGACTGACATACAGGCAGAAATTGAGATGTGCACCTCATATAGCCTAGACAGCCACAGACACAGAGTGAGAGAGAGAGAGAGAGAGAGAGAGAGAGAGAGAGATAATGGCATGTTTTAAAAATTGTAGAATTACAGACGTTTTAACACATATACATACAAACGAAAGAGCAAATTTTATTTTTAAAATGTGAAGAATTATGCACTTAGGGCAATGCGATATTCTTCATGTTATCTCTCATACTGTTCACTCTGTTGTAAATATTCAAAACAGACAGACAGACAGACAGACAGACAGACAGACAGACAGACAGACAGACAGACAGACAGACAGACAGACAGATAGATAGATAGATAGATAGATAGATAGATAGATAGATAGATAGATAGATAGATAGATAGATAGATGGGGCGGGGTTGTGAAAAATCTTTATATTATTCATAACTCTATGATTATGAGTATCATATTAAAAACAAAGATGATGAAGAACACAAGAGAGAAACAGTGGAAGAAATCAGACAAGAAGAAGACGAAATAAACGCATAACTGGAAAATGAAGTGTTTAATTTTAAAAAAAAACGATTATGAAATAAAATCTAAATAAGATAAGGAAGACAAAAGAAATGCAAAATATAAAATACGAAAGAGTGAAACTGTAAAGAAAGATGAAACTGTAAAGAAAGAGGAAACTGTAAAGAAATATGAAACTGTAAAAAAAAAAGATGAAACTGTAAGGAAAGATGAAACTGTAAAGTCTTTGAAAGCTGCGATCTTCTTTTTGCTGTCAAGGCCCACTTAGTGGCGCGTCTTCTCTCAGATAATCTCTACATTAAGGGGAAATGAATCCTGACCCTACTGTTTTACATCAGGATACGCCAAAATCTTGTCATTTGCGTCCGTGGTTACGAGAAACACGTCATTTGCCCCAGAGAAAAAACAATACTTCCGGGGCGGGAAAGGGTGGGGGAGGGGGAGGGATTATTCATTACATATTCCTAAACTCTAAATTTATTATTGTTCCTGTCCTTCCAACAAGGAAGCTGTTTGTATATCTGTCTGACCGATTCTGTGTATCTTTATCAGATGCATTTCTTTCGTATTTCTGATAGAAAATATGATATAACAAACAATATAGGATTCTATTTTCATCCTAACTGTCTTATCTTAAAATGTTGCTTCCCCCGAAAAATCTTTTCTTTGGTTTCGTTTCTACTTTTTCTTCCTATATTTTGCAAAACTACATCATACACTTTGCTCGCTCTTTTTTTATATACATTCATGCACCAATTTACTCTCAGTCGAGTTACGTCCGTTCGAGGCACCATTGGAAAAAACTGGAGAAATGGGCCAGACCATTGTAAACTTAGCTGGTGCTAAATCTATATTTTATTAATAGAATGGGAAGAAATAGATCAACCCAGCCGTTTCAGGCATTCCCTTAGAAGGTACTACCGAACTGCGTGGCCAAAAACTCGCGATCCCCATCACCGCCAGCCCAGACTCTCCCCTCCAAAGGATACTGCGTGCCAGTTAATTCAGCATCTTTACACACATTCATACATCACATCAACATGAAATACATGTCACCAAGTCAGCAATCAATTTACATCCATTTATTAACACTCTCTACATATATCAAGGTGACGCCACCATAAATCTTACATACACAGATATCAACATGTATCATAATGATAATAACAAGACATTACATAAATACAATGTATTATCTATAACTAAATATCAACTTCATCTTATAGTCTTATAGTCTCAGAGGTCTCAATATTGTGCCGATGCACTGGTAACACATTTCAGTCGCTGCTGCCACGAACCCCACCTCCCGATACTACACAGATCTCCAAGTGCTAATGCACTGAAATACTATAAAGATCATGTGCTAATGCATTAAATTCTCACATAATTTCCATTTGTGCTAATGCACTGAATTCTCTCATAATCTCCATTTGTTCTAACCCACTGAATTCTCACCCTATCTCTCCTCCATCTCCATGAATCATCATGTTCTATGCACATCATTGATGATTGAGCTGCCTGCTGCCGGGTTAGTATCTCTTGATACCTTGACATAGTATTATCCATGCAAATGAAACATGACAGATCTGATGCGTGACCATCCCACATGACAAGACTCAACAGAATCAGCGAAATCTTCACATACGACGACAGTAACGATAATTCAACACCACAGTATGATTTCACGACGCATCATATAATCCACAGTACATTTGAATCAAACATTGTGAGGTGGGCACGGCTAACCAGACGAGACGAAATTAGCTCCCTGCCATATCCTCTGATTTTCTGCTCTCCTCTTCTCAGCTTCATGAAGTTCACCTGAAATTAACACCATGATGGCATCCCCCGTGCCATTCAGAGAGAACATTAATCATCATGAATCACCAATATATATATATATATATATATATATACATACATACATATATCACTATATACATACATACATACATACATATATCACTATATACATACATACATACATACATACATACATACATACATGCATATATCACAATATTTTGGGCGGCTGGGGCTAGTATTTCAACACAACACAGACGAGATCGAACTTACCCCGCTAGTTTGCCCCTGGCTATGCTCAGTGTGACCTTTCCCACACGCTTTTTTCCTTTAGATAGGTCTTCCACCCCAGCATCACGTGAACTGCATTTCTCCGTCCAAAATCCGTACACTATTCTGGGCTTCGAAAGGCAGTTCACATCATCCAAATACAAGCGCTAAGCCAGTATGTTTTACGCTTATCGACTGAAACAAATGCAGGGCACTCTGAAAAATTCATCATAAAATCTGGAGTGAGGCAATGCTGTGTACTATCACCCTTACTATTCATAACATATATTGACAACATCTGTAAAGAAGTTAACATACATAGTAAAAAAAAACACCATAAAGCTGCTCAACAGCCAAACTCCAGAAAGAATGCCGATAAACTCACAACATCTCCCAATAGGAGAACCATAAACGAACTCCTTTGTGTTGACGACCAAGTGTAGTAGTATATGATAAATGTAGCAGTATATTAGAATAAGTACAGAGTGATCGGGAAAATCCGATCCTCTGGTAGTCGCTCGGGTAGAAAAATAGTACGGTGCCCTACTTACTCTGGCAGACGACAATGACTAGCAGACGACATTAGGAGCATACGACGATTATCGCATACGATAAAAGGAGACGACATTAGATTTGGAAACAATTGGGACCAGTAGAAGTGAAAAATGTATGAAGAGAAGGAAAGATGCTTGTTCTAGCTGTTACTGTAGATATTTGTGCTGTGCTGAGTTCGCCTTTTTTTCAGCAGAAAATGTAGAGCTAGAGAATGTAGAATTAGTTCTGCTTTGAGATTTTGTCAGTATCAGTGGTTCTGAAAATATTATGTGATTTTTGTGAGACATCTCTCTTTCTCTCTCTCTCTCTCTCTCTCTCTCTCTGAACTTTAAGTGCCCAGGGCACATGGGGCTTCCGCAAGGGTTTTCTACAAATGCCTGTCCATTGCCTTATTTCTGCTCTTGCCCAGGTGAGCCCTCTATTGCTCATCATCCTCTCTGTTGTACTTCTCCATGCCTCTTTTGGTCTACCCTTACTTCTGTTCCCCTGTGGTGTCCATCTTAGTGCTATTTTTGGTAGTGAGTTGTCAGTCATTTGGAGCACAAAGATTTTGTGAGACATGGTGATGCATATTCGTGATATCCGTAAGTTGCAACTCTTTATTCATCACTATGTTTGATTGTTGTTCTGGCTTAGTGAGAATGTAGATCACTTCCTCTCATATGGCAAACTGCTGTCTTGCCGGGAGTGGAGCCTATGTGTAATTTTTTCTTGTTGAAATTCTTCACCTCATTCGTCATATACCATCAGTACCCATCAATAAAACCTGTTATTTGTAATCCACATCTTTTCAAGTTTTATGTAGTTGTCGAGAGAGTCAGAGGTTTTCATTCTGTGCTGTTGTTATCTAAGTTGGATTTGTGTACCTGGGTGTGATCGTTTCTCTGTGCCTATCAAAGAAACACTTGCTAATAATTTCATAACTAACAGTCAATTTAAAGGAAATATATCTTACTCCACTTAAAATTTCATAAAGCAGCAGCACATGCAACCCACTTTGACTCTGACTTATCGGCACCAGCCCAAGTATACTATTTCACAACCACTTATAGCAACATCAGAAAAATATCTACAGCAGAACATGGATAATTTAGCAAGAGCATTAAAAGCCACGACATGAAGATCAGTGCTGAAAAAACGGAAGTCATGACCATAGCGAGAGAAGAAATCAAGAAAAAGATCTTCTTAGACAATCAGCCCTTGAAACAAGAGAAATATTTCAAATACTTCGGTAGCATAATATCATCATATGTCACCTATCGAGCACATTTGGAATGAACTGGACCGCAGGTTGTGAAGACGACACAATCGTCTTGGAAACCGCCAAGAATTAGCCCAAGCGTCGCAAGAAGAATGGAATAACATGTCTCAACAATTGATGATGCAACGTGTCATTGGTTCGATGAAAAGGCGATGTCAAGATAACTGCCCGAGGAGGACACACACGATATTGAAACCCTGATTTTCTTTTCTTGGGGTGATGAGCCACATTAGGTGAGCTTTTTCACTTTTTTGTGACATGTGACTGGCCTGAAAGTTATCATTTTATCTGTTATTGGATAATCAAACATAATGTGTGCCAACTTTTTTTTCAATCATCATCTGAGCACGTTCATGGTGATTTTTACAGCATTGCACACTTACTTTTTCCGTGAATATATTTATATTCGCATCACTTTTATTGCTTGGCCTGCCTTAGTCTGTTTTCCATCTTGTAACTGCATTTATTTTTTCCCGTTCATTCCGATGAAAATTTTCGTTATTTTGTTCCCTTTGTCTGTACTCATTTGAATGAAAAGAACTGAGCTGGTATTTAGCATTACTGAACATTTGTTTTCTAGAGATTGGAGGTTTATTAATCTGGGAGTAGTATCTGTTTGTAGTACTTCTGTATGTTTGTAAATTATAGACCGGTTGATACTTTCTTCTCTTCTGTTATGAAATTCTACTGGTAAGTTATACTTTCTTCTCTTCTGTTATGAAATTCTAAATATGTCACTTGTCTACTTAATCTAGCTAGCTCTGGTGGTAAATATCTGACCTCCCATTTTAATATTTCTATTTGGGGTTTTTCTGCAATCTTTCGTGTCATCATTCTTGTTACTGTGTATTAGTCTTCCCACTTGTTACATCAGGCGATAATCTACAATTGCTTCTAGGAACAACAAACCAGTACAGCCTAATACATGGTTACTAAATTATACAGCCTAATAAATCAACTTACACGTTACTAAATAATACAACCTAATAAATCAACATACATGGTTACTAAATAACATAGCCTGATAAATCATCATACACGGTTTCTAAATAACACAGCGTAATAAATCAACATACACAGTTACTAAATCATACAGCGTAATAAATCAACATACACAGTTACTAAATCATACAGCCTAATAAATCAACATACACAGTTACTAAATCATACAGCTTAATAAATCAACATACACAGTTACTAAATCATACAGCCTGATAAATTAACATACACAGTTACTAAATCATACAGCCTAATAAATTAACATACACAGTTACTAAATCATACAGTCTAATAAATCAACATACACAGTTACTAAATCATACAGCCTAATAAATCACCATACACAGTTACTAAATCATACAGTCTAATAAATCAACATACACAGTTACTAAATCATACAGCCTAATAAATTAACATACACAGTTACTAAATCATACAGTCTAATAAATCAACATACACAGTTACTAAACCATACAGCTTAATAAATCAACATACACAGTTACTAAACCATACAGCCCGATAACTCAACATACACAATTGCTAAATCATACATAACTGATACTAAAAAGAAAAGAAAAATTATCCGAATTGTTTCCTTGTTCTTGGCCGAATGCGTTGTCTCACTGCCGTCACCCGATCATTGTCTCCCAAAATTCGGAACAAGATGGCACGACTATAATAATGGTTCTTTTTGAAGGGTACTGTATATTTTGTACTGTAACGTTCATGTAATGCTCATTTCAAGGTGGAAATTTAAATCTCATTTGCTGTAGAATTTCTCTCTCCCTGAGTCACAAAGTCTGGTTGTATCGTCAGTTCAGTCTTACACATGATGGTTGGTACTCCGCATTGTAACTGCTTGTACACCAGATTGTCTCCCCTCAATTATCGGGATAAAATTCATTTTAGTAGAATTTGTTGTATATATGGGCATTTTAATATTATCTTTAGTGTTTATACTCAAAATACACAAGTACTGGGACTCCTTTGGAGTGCGAAGTTGTTTTTTTTTTGTATTGTTGTTCAGATTGAAACATATTTTGGTATTTTGTTAGCTACAAGGCACTTTGTTATACTTGTAACATGATATAGTAATGGACTGTACTTAGCGTCTGACTTCTCCATATAACGGCCGAAATAGGGGCCGTTATCTATTTACGGCCTGATGGTTGGTCCTAAACGCAACCGTCAGACAGTAAAAATGACAGTATTTAGATTATGATTAAATTTTTATTGATTGAACAACATACTGAAGTTCCAACCGTTGCTGGTGCATAATTTTTTTATGGCATTTCATTTCACTCGCGGCCTATTTCTCTTTACAAAAATAATAATCTCAGCTTAAATCACCTCTTTTTTTTTTTTCGTTTTCGTTTTGTTTTTGCTTTTATAAACTCTCAAAAGATCAGTCTTGAAAACAATTTGTGAAAACCCACGCAGTCATCTAAATCTGAAATGTGTTTTTTTTTCTTTGCAGTTTTAAAGCCATCTAGATCTCTTTAACCAATGCTTCTATATTCTTGTCCTTTTCAGTCGTTGATTTATTGCTGTTTGTTTCGTTTTATCATTGCTGTTTTCGAATATTTTTAAAAACTTTTTTAACATTAAACTTTTGAGGGTTGATATTTAATTCCTTATTTTCTAAAAACAAAATTTACGAGTATGTCATGCAGTTATTAACAAGGATCTTTTTAAAAAATGTAGAATTTATAATCCATAATCCTTCCTAACTTCGACATAACTTGAACAATTTTTTTTTCTGCAGAATGTTTACAGCGTTCAAAATTAATTCTTATCGTCTATTTTTGTAAAGTACTGAACGAGAAACGAGAAACATCTTATGCAACAGATCCATATCAATGGAAACAAGATTCTGAGTACTTGAATGTTACATCGAGCCAATTTTGTTTTATGGGTGTGAAGCATGGTCTGTGAATAAGAGAGTACAGCGAGAAATGGAGGCCATGGAGATGTGGTTTATAAGAAGGATGTTGAAGGTACCATGGACAGCCAAGAAAACCAATGTCTATTTTGGCACGCGTCCTGCGTGGCTGTATCCCTGTTACTATAGATTTATAGACGCGCAGTGCGATGATGGTTTGTAGCTCTTTAATTTTGAAAATAATCAAAGTATCTTAAAACCAGCAGTTGACTTCCTTCCGGCCTTCATTTCTACACACGAGGCGCGTGACTGAAGCAGTGGCAGAGCGATTGTGTGTTTATTAACGTGAGTTTTTCAAAGTTTATCGTCGCTAGGTTTTTGTTTAGCAACAAATATGGCTTCCAGTGCTAGTTCCTCTCGTCCACAGCAGCGTTGGTCTGCATTAGAAGCTCAAAATTTAATTCAAGCGTGGTTAGACGACGGTGCAGAGGATGAAGATGGTAGTGATTTTGAGTTGTCGGACCCACGTGCTGCTGCTGATTTAGGTGATGAGGATGTTGTGCCTTCTGGTTCAGCAGCAAAACGTGCTAGAAAGGTAGCTGGTGATACTACTTCTCAGCTTGTTGCTAGCACAAGCTGTAATATCACAGTAAGTAATGCTGGAGATACTTTAATGCCAGGAGCCTGTACAAGTAGCACAGATGATGACAATGGTGAGTGGAGATCTGTAGAAGAGGGAATGACACGCTCTAGATTTGTGTTCAAACCTCTGCGTCAGCCTGGTATAACAGAGGGCTTGGATTTGAGTACAGCGCTGAGCTCTTTTACCACCATTTTTACCAGCAGCATCAAAAGCTACTTGCTGAAACAAATCAATGATTTTGCAAGAATGAAATGCATGATAAACACTCCAAGTAGCCAGTTTTCAGTGTATGGTAGGTGGAAGGATGTCACAGAGATGGAGCTGGACAAATTTTTGGCTGTTCTCATCAACATGGGAATGCAGAGAAAGCCCTATATAAGGGATTACTGGTCCCAAGCTCCTCATCTGTGGCAAGCCTGGTTTGGCCAGAAGATTAGTAGGCAAAGATTTGAGGACATCTATCACACCATGCTACATGCTGGGGAAGATGAGGCTGAAGGAAAGGATAAGATAGAACCTTTCGTAAATCTTGTACTTGACGAGAGTAGGAGAGCTTTCTATCCTTACGAAAATCTCAGCCTGGATGAAATGGTGATAGGCTTCAAAGGTATGTGGCAGTACAAGCAGTTTAATGCACATAAGCCAAAAAAGTATCATATCAAGGCTTTTGGCCTATGTGATGCGGCTACGGGCTATGTGCTGAACCTCCTGTTCTATTTCGGCTCAAACTCCTCGTATAACCCTGAAGCAGACCCCAGCAGCGGGCAGGCCGAGAAAGTCTTCCAGACATTGCTTCAGCCATTTGGTACAGGACATCATGTGTTTGCTGACAGATACTACACAACCAGAGAGTTGGTAGACTATCTGCTAGAACAGGAGACCTACTACACTGGCACTCTCAACTGCAATAGAAAAGACTTTCCACCGCAGCTCAAACAGCTCAAGTTGAACCATACTGAAATGAAATGGTTTCTGAACAGCACTGACAGAATTCTGTGTGTGGCTTTCAGAGATAAGAAAGCCAAAAAAGAGGTTTTAGCTGTGTCGACCAAAGCAGAAGTCAAGACCATAACAACCCGCAAAAAGGTGGTCAAGCCTGCTATTATTGATAGCTACAACCAGTCGATGAATGGATGTGATGTCATGGATCAGAGAATTGGATATTATGGCATCCATACCAGAAAATCTGTCAAGTGGTGGAAAAAAATATTCATGTGGATATTTGAAGTTGCCCAGATAAACAGCTATATACTGTACATACTTGGGTGTGGGAAGCCGGTAAGACTGCGAGATTTCAAGAGTCAGCTGCTGTATCAGCTCACGGAAGCCAGCATGAAACAACTGATGATAGAGAAATCCATACCATCACCAGTTCCAACCAAATCAGTAGCTGCACCAGTGAAATTCTCTGACACTAGGCATCTCATTTTGTATCACAAAAATGATTTGAGATGTGCCCACTGCAGCTCACCGGCCAAGCCAAAGAGAACTCACTTCTACTGTTCAGGGTGTCCAAATCTTCCACATCTGCATCCTCAGTGCTTTGGTCAGTACCACTTTAGTGCTTAGAATGAAAAATAAAATTAAATGTTGTACATAGAATGATTCAGATTAAAAAAACACATAATGGCCTGTTTTCTGTTAAATATTAGTCGCCTCCAACTTGTTTTCATGTAAATATTACCCACCCACTTGGTGTTTTTAGTTTGCTGTAAATGCATAATTAGTGTATATTTTCATGTAAATTTTGGAGGATGTGTGAAGAGAAGTGTTTGTGTACATTTTTATTCATTATGGAAAATATGTGACCAACTACAGTGGATTAACTTGATGGGTAAGTGAAAAAAAAATTCTTTTATTTCCTTTATTTTCCATTCTTTCTTCTCAGTTCTTAGCTCTTTTTTTGTTGTATACTAACAAAATGTTAAAAATGTTATTAGAAAAATAAAATACATTTTTTCTTCTTCAAAATAAGGTATAACACTTCATACTACAGATCACATTATGCCTTTGTTATTCTTTTAAATGTGGCAACCATCCCATTTCACATTGTGAAATTTACCCCCCTTGGTCTTTTGAGGGAAACACCCCCAGGAGACAAAGAGTTAAGAGAGGCTGGAGTAGAAAAGCAAATTATAGCAAAGATCAGAGGCAGACAAGCGAGATTTATAGAACATTTCCTGAAAAGATGAAAACTGGAGCAATTCTGTCTTTTTTGTAAAAGTGTACCATACACTGTGGCAACTGGAAAAACTGAGGAAAGATGAGATAGAGGAAGACAGAGAGAGAGAGTGAGAGAGAGAGAGAGAGAAGTTACTGGATGGGCTATCAGTGTGGCTAGGAAGAAAGTCACCGGCGGATCTCATAATCAACGCAAAAGACAGGGAATTGTGGAGAGAAATCATCGCCTACGCCACGCTGCACGGCACTGCATTGCATTTTCGGTGATTGTCAAATTCTTGACTACGGTCTTCTCAAGACGCTTCACTATTATATTTTATCAATTTACGAAAAAAGGTAGCGACAATGTTTAGACAATGAACAAATGCGAACAAAATCAATTACTGTAAAGTAGTAACTGTGTATGTTGATTTATTTGGTTGTACTATTTAGCAACTGTGTATGTTGATTTATTCCATCATTTTCCAAATTCATCACTTCTGTCGTAGGAGCTTTTCTGTTTGTTGTTTTACCTCCAAGATAATAATATCATCTTCTAAAATGAGAATCAAATATGAAGATTAAAATTTCAAAAATTGCTGAAAAGAAGGTTTAAAAAAATGTGAAGACAAATATACAGGATTGGATGGAAAATGTCAACAAGGACTGTGATAAGATCGATACGGTGGGCAGCTCTAAGTCTATAGATAACGAAGAGACTGAGGGTACGATAGAAGCGAACAAGTCTGAAACTAGAAAAAGAACAATAAATATTGATATCAAACTCTGAGGTAACATCATCTTAGACAGAGCAGCAATTAGAAACCACTACATCTGATATCATGTTAATAGGACTCTTGTATGGCCTTGCTGCAAGAAACAGGAAAGGAGGTACTTCAAGAGATAGCACCTCAGTTACATAGATTATGAAAAAAAATGTTTTTAATTGGAAAAACTAGTACAGTTTTCTGATGTGTGATTTCTGTACCATAGTTTTCCTGAATTGTATTTTGTAAAGTCTAATGCATTTGCTTGTCTTCAATAAAATGACTATCATCATCTTTTTTTCCAGTCTGCATGAAACTGCGAGCTGATGTTCTTAGCATCCGATGTTATGATGCTGAGGCAGAGAATCATGTCGACTTCAGAGTGGATCATCATCATCATCATCATCATCATCATCGCCCTTTACTCCCTTGACAGCATAGGCCACGGATAAAGGCCCTCCAGTCATCCCTGTTCTTGGAATTATTCTCCGCTTCCTTCCATGTGCATCTCTTGTCTCTGAGCACTGTCATAATTTCTCTTCTCCAAGTAAGTCTAGGTGTTCCTAGTTTTCTATTTCCTTGAGGATTCCATGTCAGTGCCTAACTTTGACTGCACAAGGTCATGCGCTCTGTAATCAGAGTCCCGTCCTGTTCCAAGACAAAGTTTCCTGGTTGTCCTCTCCGTGTTTCTGTAACAGTCCCGTTTTTAATTTTATACTGAACAGGTCTTTGGCCTATATCCCAACCTCCTTAGTCGCTTCTTACGACATATATGGAAGGTGGCAGTGGCCCTATACTTTTCTCCCCGGACTTACATCTGGGCCCCGGTAACCACACGGGCGTTGATTATGGCGTGTATATATATATATGGGGCCGGTTAGCGTAGTGGTTAGAGCACTCGTCTAGCAACCAAATGGTCGAGGGTTCGAATCCCTAGCTGAGCGGGATTTTTTTTTCCGACCAATACGGCCCCGAGGTCGACCCAGCCTCGTAAAATGGGTACCAGAGGAAATCTGGGAAGTAAAGGCAGCGAGGAAAGGAACCGGTCACCCTACCTCATACGCTGATGACCCAGCATAATGAGGTCTCTAACGCTTCACCCCCTACGGCATTTGCTATGGGACTATCTTTACTTTTATATATATATATATATATATATATATATATATATTTTTTTTTTTTTGAGTTCTTGAGCGGAGAGAGTACGATACTTTTTTGTAGCAGACTCCACCGCCATTGGGAATACGGCGTTCCTTGTCCTGTTAGGCAGGCAGGATTTGTTACTGGGGGTGGGTGTGGGGGGATGTGGGGGTACCAACGGATATGTGGGATAGGGTCCTAGTCAACCATGGTTCGCCAAACCTAACGCTACCATGTCAGCTATGGGTCGTTGACTGCCATTGTCGGCCATTGTCTTTGCCCCCAAGTTTATCATATACTGGTCTTTGATTTATTTTAGACTCTTTACAAATAATTCATGGTCATTTACGTATTATCCAGTGTTTTCACATCTTCATCTTGCGTCATCTCCTCGCGGAAGGTTGGCTCCAGGCTGTTTCCTGCCTTCATTGTGTACTCGGACAAGCTGGTTACTGTCCCTCTTTTGATGTTGTCCACCCATCTATGTCGTTGTCGTTCTCTTGTTCTCTTGCCTTCGATCTTACCCTCAAGAAGGGCCTTCAGTATAGTGTTATGCCTCTTGACAAAATTTTAAAATTATTTAAGAAAAAAAGTAGGAACAGTGTTATTAATTAACCAGCATAAGGTTGTGACGTTTCAGTTTGCACCTTAATCACACAAGCGCATACGGGACAAAGAAACAGGGAAAGAAGATAATGCTATACGCCAAATAGTATTTTTAGGGGGCATTCGTGCCGGGCTTGCTTACGAGGAGGAGGCTGAAAGGCTGTCTGTATATTTTTCACCATTTTTGTGTGTGTTTTTATCTGCTGTGTTGTTTTTGTTTGTGGTCCTTGAAAAAGGCTTTTGCCGAAATATTGGATTGTATGTTCTTCATTTATATGTACTCATCTTGTTTTCTGCCATTTTTGTTTCTGCCTACTTTCCTCATTCTTTCTATCTTTTTTGTAAAATTGTACCATACACTCTGCAAATGGATGCGTCAGCAGCAGGCCATTTGCTTACAACCGAAAGGCCTACAGGAGTGCTGTTAGGGAGGCAAAGTTCCACAAGGGACATGCAAATGAATGAATGAATGAATGAATGAATGAATGAATGTACCATACACTCATCTATTTTCATTACACCGAAAAGTAAAATAGTAAAGAATAAATGGAACACTTGGCTGTGACTTGTAAGAAACAGCATCCGTTAATAAAGCTGTTCCTACGTTTTTTTTTCTTAAATGGTCTTAATATTTTGTTATTAAAACTTTACTGCCGTGGCTTTGTGTAGAGTTATATACCTAGTTTTATACATACTCATACATTAACTATTCATATGTTCCTATTCATATAGTTGTTCTGTTTTTATGATTTTCAATGTTTCTCTTTCACTTCCTGGTTTAGCACATTATTGTTTTCTTTTCTGTCCACGGGACACGCTCTGTTCTTCTATATGTCCACACTTTAAAGGCATCAATTCTTTTCTGTTGTCTTATTTAAGGCCCAGAGTTTCACATGCTGGTCCCGTTTAGACTAGATAATCGGGACAGAAGGTGAAATCATACTGGCAGAAGGGAGTTAAGCTAAGACAGCGGAGCGAAGGGAATACTTTGTACTTTGGATTCTGTTCATGTGTGCATAAGTGGAGAGTTTGTCTTAAGTTATCTGAGCTGGCGTGAGAAGTGCAGCTCAAGAGGGTTGAATGCTTGACGAAGTTTGAATGCTTTAATGGAAGGTTATGAAAAATCGTGATTGGTTGACCTAAGGTCAGACTGGTCATTTGCTGTTAAGCTTTCTTTGTTTTAGAGAGAGAGAGAGAGAGAGAGAGAGAAAGATGGTGATTTTCTGAATAAATAGAACGTTCAGGGCTGTTTGGAATACTGGATACTGTATACGGGATAAGACCAAACTGAAATGCTGGTCCCTGGGATCTGTTTCATTACACTCGGGACATGCCCGTAAGTGTTCTGCACGTGACATCAGAGTACCCTTTTACTGTTTTTTTTTGCTGACATGTTTCCAGTAATGTGTTAGCTATAAATTGTTCGTGATCTGGCGCACAAATGGGATTTGTTTCCACTTCCTCTAACAACATGTAAGGCTGTAAGGCATGCAGGCTGTTAGGAAACTTTGATTAAAAGTTAGAATCATTCTTTTTTTTTTTCAAACTCTTACTACAGAAATGAATATCTTGTTTAGTACAGACTAAAAGTAGACAAGGAGTAGAAAAGTAGGAATCTGCATAGTTTATGTTAGAGTAACTGGTATTTTCGTCAAAGGGGGGGGGGAGTAATGGAGCCAGTTAAGAAGAAAACTTAATTGTATTTAGTTTTGCTTAGCTCCCCTTACTTGTTTGTTGTTTCGAAAGAACACGATAGCGAGAGTAATATCATGTCAACATTGTCATTGTAAACGTATGCTGAAGCCTCTAACAGATATGATCTTATTTTGTGCAGAGCCTTTTGCAGTTTACTGTACTGATGTTCTTAATGTACTGTTTTTTTTTTTAGTTGAATTATCAATAATCTGATCAAAGACGTTGGCGATGGCTGGGGGGCATATACTCCGGATGACTGGTAACTCATTATCAAAAAAATAGAGAAGGAGAAAGGGGGGGGGGGGGTAGTCATGCTACCTAGGCCCGTCCTAACAGCAACGGGGGCCCCTGGGCAAAGTAATAATAAAATAACAAAATAAGCCGCCTGCATCCACGCACGCACAGCACACCCCGGCCGACTACATTCATATACATAGAATATTGGCTGGTTGGGCCCTACATGCACTTGGGGCCCCTGGGCAGTGTCCAGATGGGCCCCTGCGTTAAGACGGCACTGATGCTACCAGTCGCTGAGTTACCGACATTTAACAGAATTTTTTGGAGAATTTACAGGTTAGTCCTGATGCAGGTGTCGCGCCTTTCTTTCATGTCCCAGCTGCTTTGTCCTGCTGGATCCACTAGAGCGACTCAACACAAAATAATGAGAAAAAAAAGAAAGGAGAATATAAAATAGAGTTCTCTTCTCTGGGGTATCCTACAGAATTCTTCGCAATAATCATTAAGGAAAAAAAAACACATTATAATAACAATAATGCAGCACGATCAAACACCACATAAGACAGAGCAAGTGCTTCCAGGTTAAGCAAAATAAATTCCCAAGACTTTGTTGTAGCGGTTTCATATAGGGAGAGATTACTAATGTTTTCCAAAGCAAAATTTATGTAGGAAACCTCAAAGTTTGTTATTCACTCTTTCACTACAAAACAACACTGACCGTGTTGGTAGATCTTGCACGCCTGTGCGAGTTAACGCTCGGAATAATAATTTCGAAAAATCTCGGTATAATGAAACCTTGCATATTTCTAACACGACCTATATTTCTAAATTACAGAATAACTTCCTTCCAGTTTCTTTCTAACAACATTTCTCACCACAGTTTGTTCTGGCAAAGCACGGAAATTAAATCAAGAGTGAAAGAGTTAAAAATTGACAAATTGGAATTCATGACCTTTGTTCAAACTATGTCGAAACACAGTTCAAAATAAAATGAAAACATTGAGAGGAAACTCGTCAAGTGGTACATAAAAAATAATTCCACGGTATCAAAATCAAAGAACACGAAAAGCAGTGAAGCAAATGACAAGCCAGTCAGGCCAAGTAAAGGCGACAAACTTGCGTTTTAACGGATAAATTAGTAAAGCCAAAAGACACATTCACGATCTTACATCAAGCATGAGTATTCTCTCTTCTTATGGCGATATATGGAAATCGAAATGGATCAGATATCCTTAAAAGAACAAATATTTTAACAAAAAATGTCAGACAGGTTCTTCCATATCACAGCAACGAAAGCACAACTGCAAACGAGATTTGCATGTTTATATTCTATCGTTATACAAACAAACTCTGGACGCTTCGTGTAACTTGGATAACATGGGAAACGAAAATCTGAGATTAACGGAATATATAAAACTCAAAACATGTTCATCAGAACGAGGTAGATTCTTACCTTCATGCGAATAGCGCAACAAAATAACACTTATCTAGTGTTTTTGCCAGGAATAAGAACATTATAAATGAAAATGCCACAGAAAATCGAGACCCTGGAAATGTTGATTTAGGAAAAAATGATGTGCTTTTGGTGGAAAGAAAAATTCACGAGTAAAATAATGGAAAACATCAAGAACCTCGTGTTTCGGATATAGCACTATTTGTAATAAAACAGAGATATAATAAATGATTTGAGGCGTATAAACAGGAGCAAGAGGATGACAAAGGCAGAGATGTGTAAACAAACACAAGAGATGGAAACCGTTTCCCTATGCGCACCACCGGGGTATCAGAGATAGATAAAGCATACCACTGAGATAAGACTACGTGATATAAGACGTACCAGTAAGATAAGACTACATGATATAAGATGTACCAGTGAGATAAGGCTCGGTGATATAAGATGTACCAGTGAGATAAGACTCAATGATATAAGACGTGACAGTAAGATAAGACTAAGTGATAAATAAGACGTACCAGTGAGATAAGACTCAGTGATAAATAAGACGTACCACTGAGATAAGACTAAGTGATAAATAAGATGTACCACTGAGATAAGACTAAGTGATAAATAAGACGTACCACTGAGATAAGACTACGTAGTAAATAAGACGTACCACTGACATAAGACTAAAGTGAGAAATAAGACATACCACTGAGATAAGACTCAGTGATAGATAAGGCGTACAACTGAAAAAAAAAATGCTGAAAGCTATGGCAAACAAACTTTCTAAGCAAGATTTTAAAGAAAAAGGAGAAGGCAAGAAAACAATGATATATTTATAAAGACGTAAAAATAGGTAGAAGACACAGAGTTTTAGAACCTGGACAAGTCATTCACAAAAGATTCACGAGAAACTGTAGACGGAGAAGGAAAAAAAATTGAAGCAAGTTAACCAACATTTGAGTTCACTTCCAACTAACACAGGCAGAACTCAGCAGGTTTAAGATCTGAGTTTACGAGAATATACGTAAGACAAAAGATGAAAGAACTAACGACCAAAATGCTCACTGAACTAGACTCAAATGGCGGGGGTGGGGTGTGGGGCGGGGGTGGGGAAAGAGCATTAGATTGAGAAGAGTTGCATGTAGTTAAACCTTTCAGACAGAACCCGAAGGTGTACGAAAAACGAAGGATGCTAAACAATCAGACAGGACGGAGAGTTCATCATCATCATCATGATGTGCCGTGCTGTAGGCGTTGTCGGCCATGCTTCTCCAAAAATCTCGATCATTGATATTTTCCACCAGCTAAGTTCGTGCTTGTTGTTGTTGTTGTTATTGTTGTTGTTGTTGTTGTTGTGCCATGGCGTTAGACTGTTCATGATTTTTTCCCTCTCGGTCTTCCCCTTCCTCTCTTCCTATTTATCTTTCCTGTTACTACGATGTTTCCAAGCCCCCCCCCCTCCTCTTTTTTTCATTATATGTCCAATGAATGGTGGATTTCGTTTTCTTTTTAATTTAGTCGGTTTCTACGTTTGTTTTTGTCAGACATTCCCTATTAGTTGTCATGTCAGAAACCACATGTCTTTGAAGATGTAAACAGTGTGTTCTTGGCCAGACAGAGTAGTCCACACTCAGTTCTACTGCACTAAATGCTCGGACAGACCTCATGTGTCCAAAGCATTGCTTTAGGTAGTGTCATGAGTCATCCAAAGAACTGCTTTAGGTAGTATCATGAGTCATCCAAGGCACTGTTTTATGTAGTATCATGAGTCATCCAAGGTACTGTTTTATGTAGTATCATGAGTCATCCAAGGCACTGTTTTAGGTAGTAACATGAGTCATCCAAGGTATTGTTTTAGGTAGTAACATGAGCCATCGAAGGTACTGTTTTATGTAGTATCATGAGTCATCCAAGCCACTGTTTTAGGTAGTAACATGAGTCATCCAAAGCACTGTTTTAGGTAATATCATGAGTTATCCAAAGCACTGTTTTAGATAGTATGATGAGTCTAGTTGAGCATAATACCACTGCATTATAGCACAGGTACTTTATTTACCTGTCCTGTCTGCATTTACTATGTGACCCACCCTTGACCTCTCTCTCTCTACCAACTGTTCTTCAGGTAATTTTTATTTCTTTTATGTGATTGATTCTTGGATGGGGACAGCAGAAGACCAGTGTTTTATAGCTGTATTGTACAGTACTCATGTATTGTATATTTGCTGCGTACATGTTGACAAATGCCTTTGAATGTAAATGCTACAGAAGAGTTCTCCAAATATCGTGGACACAAAAAAGAACAAATATGTCTGTACTACAAAAGTTTATATTGAAGAAGGCTGGCTAGTAAAGAGGATTAAAGAGAGGAAACTTAAATAATGTGGACACATTAAACGTCATGATAATTTAGAGAAGACCGTATTGGAAGGATACATAATGGGAAAAAGAAAGAGAGGAAGACCAAAACGAAGATGGCTGCAAGACATCGTTGATAATCTGCAAATGGATGCAGCAGCAGCAGGCCATCTTGCTCACAACCGAGAGGCCTACAGGAGTGGTGTTAGGGAGACAAAGTTCCGCAAGGGACATGCAAATGAATGAATGAGCATTTGACATTTGTTTGCTGTGTATTGATTTTTTTTCATGCTTTGTATATATATATATATATATGTATATATATATAGTGTACATAATGACAATTTTATACTGTGTCTTCTTTTTTTTTATAATAGTGGCCGCCTGTTGCAAGGAATGTAAACGAATCCCCAAATACATGCCGCAACAAATGCTTTCAAAAGTGACTCTGTAAGATTTAACATTTCATTAAAATGAGCAGAAACTATATTTCACGTTTTGGATTTATTGGATTTATGACACATCGATGGTAAGTAGAACATTATTTTATTTCTCACACAAAACAATTTTTTAGTGCTCTAAAATGTGTCCCTTTTTCCACACAAAAAGGTTTTGCTCACCAAAAATTTTTAAAAAGCAACTTTATTTATAGAATCGCCATTCATTTCCAGAAAGGATGTTGAGCAATAGAGGGCTCACCTGGGCAAGAGCAGAAAAAAAGGCGAAGGACAGGCATTTGTGGAAAACCCTTGCGGAAGCCCCATGTGCCCTGGGCACTTAAGGTTCAGAGAGAGAGAGAGAGAGATTCATTTCCACTTACTTTGACTTACGATACGCATATATTGAACACAGAATTAGTTACAATGTTGGACACGGAGTTAGTTACTGTGTTGAACACGGAGTTAGTTACTGTGTTGAACACGGAGTTAGTTACTGTGTTGAACACGGAGTTAGTTACTGTGTTGAACACGGAGTTAGTTACAATGTTGAACACGGAGTTAGTTACAATGTTGAACACAGAGTTAGTTACAATGTTGAACAGGGAGTTAGTTACAATGTTGAACAGGGAGTTAGTTACAATGTTGAACAGGGAGTTAGTTACAATGTTGAACAGGGAGTTAGTTACAATGTTGAACAGGGAGTTAGTTACAATGTTGAACAGGGAGTTAGTTACAATGTTGAACAGGGAGTTAGTTACAATGTTGAACACAGAGTTAGTTACAATGTTGAACAGGGAGTTAGTTACAATGTTGAACAGGGAGTTAGTTACAATGTTGAACAGGGAGTTAGTTACAATGTTGAACAGGGAGTTAGTTACAATGTTGAACAGGGAGTTAGTTACAATGTTGAACAGGGAGTTAGTTACAATGTTGAACAGGGAGTTAGTTACAATGTTGAACAGGGAGTTAGTTACAATGTTGAACAGGGAGTTAGTTACAATGTTGAACAGGGAGTTAGTTACAATGTTGAACAGGGAGTTAGTTACAATGTTGAACAGGGGAGTTAGTTACAATGACATCTGCGAAGAGAACCCTGAAATATCACGACACCCGTGCAAAAAAAAAAAAAAATCGACTGAAATGTAACATCCGGGTTCATTTTCCTCCCACGCTTATTGTGCTAGTGATCTGTGCATCGATCCGTTCATTGTCTATGGCTTACGTCCACGGAGTTGGGCAGGCTCAATGTAGCATTTTAGAACTCTCTTTCTGATGTATAGTGACAGAGGTACATTGCAGAGGATGTTGAGCAATAGAGGGCTCACTTGGGCAAGAGCGGAGAAAAAAAGGCAAAGGACAGGCATTTATGGAAAACTTTTGCGAAAGCCCCATGTGCCTTGGGCACTTAACGTTCAGAGAGAGAGAGAGAGAGAGAGAGGGAGGGAGAGAGACAGACAGACAGACAGAGACAGAGAGAGAAAGAAAGAGAGACACAGAGAGAGAGAGAAACAGACAGACAGAGAAAGAAAGAGAGAGACACAGAGAGAGAGAGAGAGAGAGAGAGGAAGTTTCTCATTTGTCTGATAAGTGTTTTGGCTTGGCATATTCTATGCTATTCTTGATTTCAGAGATGCATTTCGAATCTGATGTTAATATTTGAGTTTGTATACCTGTCTCAGTGTTATTCCATGTGTCTGTGTCTTATTTATCGCTGGTAGTGTCGAGGAGGACCAAGGCGAAGATGGCTGCAAGGCATAGTTGATGATCTGCAAATGGATGCATCAGCAGCAGGCCATCTTGCTCACAACCGAGAGGCCTATAAGGGTGCTCGTTAGGGAGGCAAAGTTCCACAAGGGACACGCAAATGAATGAATGAGTGTCGAGGGTTGATGATAAATGAATACAGCTGTAGTCGTAGTGACAAGAAACAAAGCTTTTCTCTTGATAATGTTGGCATGAAATTTTTGTTAATTATACTAATATTACTGCCAGAACTATCCTTCACAGACACTTAAAGATGATGGCTTTTTACTTTAACTGTGACAGAAACCTATTCAGCTATTAGAGATTTATTAAAACACATATAAAAAATAGCAATGACCTTACACAAAAAATATACACCTACAATTTTTTCCCTCTTTGCCGTGAGCGGCCATGTTAATCAGCAGCGCCATTACACGTGGTTTTTCTCTCCATCTTCCGGTTGCGCAGAAAACTCATAATCTCGTCTGAAACCAACAGGAAGAGCCAGGAATTAGTACTTACCCGAATTTTGTAGATACAGCTAGCCTTCGGCATTAAGTGTAAATAGCTCCAAATCGCGGCTTTTAAAGCAACGTTATAATTTTGCTGACGAAGGTTGCAATACAGCAGAAAGAACATTACGTCTGGCCCAAAGTGGGTCGAGTCTTATTTTGGGGAAAACCCAGAATTTATTAATTTAACATTTTACATCATGCATACCAGTAAGCAGGCCTGGCCGGGGTGAGGGGGTGGGGGTGGGGGGAGTGGTACATCACTATGGGGTCCAGAGAGTCTCCCTTATTTTTAAAGATGGGCCGTGGGGCTCAAGAGGGCTCGTAGCGGATGAAAACGGATAAGCGAGAGGTGGGGATGGGGAATACTTTTGCACGGGCTTACAAACTTTCTCCCGGAGCCCCCGCCAGTAGACATCTAAAGCAGCTTGTTCCTGATCTTTATTACGCTCCATCCTAAGCCAGCAATGGTACGTGATCTACAATCCTAAGCCAGCAATGGTACGTGATCTACAATCCTAAGCCAGCAATGGTACGTGATCTACAATCCTACGCCAGCAATGGTACGTGATCTACAATCCTAAGCCAGCAATGGTGCGTGATCTACAATCCTAAGCCAGCAATGGTACGTGATCTACAATCCTAAGCCAGCAATGGTACGTGATCTACAATCCTAAGCCAGCAATGGTACGTGATCTACAATCCTAAGCCAGCAATGGTGCGTGATCTACAATCCTAAGCCAGCAATGGTACGTGATCTACAATCCTAAGCCAGCAATGGTACGTGATCTACAACCCTAAGCCAGCAATGGCACTTTATCTGCAACCCTAAGATAGCAATGGTGCGTGATCTACAATCCTAAGCCAGCAATGGTATGTGATCTATAATCCTAAGCCAGCAATGGTACTTTATCTACAACCCTAAGCCAGCAATAGTACTTTATCTGCAACCCTAAGCCAGCAACGGTACTTTATCTACAACCCTAAGCCAGCAATGATACTTTATCTACAACCCTAAGCCAGCAATGGAACTTTATCTACAACCCTAAGCCAGCAATGGCACTTGATCTATAATCCTAAGCCAGCAATTGCACGTGATCTACAATCCTAAGCCAGCAATGGTACGTGATCTATAATCCTAAGCCAGCAATGTTACTTTATCTATAACCCTAAGCCAGCAATGGTACTTTATCTGCAACCCTAAGCCAGCTATGGTACTTGATCTACAACCCTAAGCCAGCAATGATACTTGATCTGTAATCCTAAGCCAGCAATGGTACTTTATCTACAACCCTAAGTCACAATGGAACTTTATCTACAAACTTAAGCCAGCAATGGTACTTGATCTACAACCCTAAGCCAGAAATTGCACGTGATCTACAATCCTAAGCCACCAATGTTACTTTATCTACAACCCTAAGCCAGCAATGGTACGTGACCTACAACCCTAAGCCAGCAATGGCACATGATCTACAACCCTAAGCCAGCAATGGAACTTGATCTACAACCCTAAGCCAGCAACTGCACGTGACCTACAACCCTAAGCCAGCAATGTTACTTTATCTACAACCCTAAGCTAGCAATGGCACGTGATCTACAACCCTAAGCCAGCAATGGAACTTGATCTACAACCCTAAGCCAGCAATGGCACGTGATCTACAACCCTAAGCCAGCAATGGAACTTGATCTACAACCTTAAGCCAGCAATGGTACTTGATCTACAACCCTAAGCCAGCAACTGCACGTGACCTACAACCCTAAGCCAGCAATGTTACTTTATCTACAACCCTAAGCTAGCAATGGCACGTGATCTACAACCCTAAGCCAGCAATGGAACTTGATCTACAACCCTAAGCCAGCAATGGAACTTGATCTACAACCTTAAGCCAGCAATGGTACTTGATCTAGAACCCTAAGCCAGCAATAGTACTTTATCTACAACCCTAAGCTAGCAATGGTACTTTATCTACAACCCTAAGCCAGCAATGGTACTTGATCTACAACCCTACGCCAGCAATGGTACTTTATCTACAACCCTAAGCCAGCAATGGCATGTGATCAGCGACCCATGGGAAAGATAAAAAGAACATTGGAATTCGACCAAAAAATGTTCAATGAGCAATGGCGAGCGTGGCTGCTATTTTAATATTTAGGTTTTAAAATCAGGAAGTAGCAGAAGGATCCCTTATAGTTCTATATATTTTTTAATGTTATCTTTCTTTCTTTCTTTCCTTCTTTCTTTCTTTCTTTCTTTCTTTTTAATATCTCCTCAAGATACCCCCCCCCCCGCACGATCCACAGAGCTCTCGAGTCCCTACTTCACACAGATCCCTCGATATCGTAATTTTAGAACCACTGATGCAAAGTAAAGTTACACTGACCAGGGCATTAGTTTCTACTGTTGAAATAACAATTAGTTCGTAACAATTGTTTTTTAATGAAATGAACAAAAATGGGTCTTAAAAAATTTCATGACTTCTTTAAAGTGTTCTGTCACATCTTGAACTACAGGTCCTTCTTCTTTTTTCTTCATACGGCTCTGCACATAGCTCTTTCTACTTCGTGGACTAATTCAGTTTCATTTATTTCTGCTACGTGGCTTGTTTGACACTGTCTACTTAATGGGTTTTATGTATTTCAATATTTTTTTTCTAACGTGTGGGCCTTGACATTTGCACCGCTGTCTGTCCTTGAACTATTTGCAAGGTGATACTCTTCGGTCCAGTCCTCGGTTCAATAACTGCATTTTGTCTTGGAAGATGATTTTCGAAAGTCTGAGCTGAGGATGGAGTCTGCCGTTTAAAAAAAAAACACTTATATTGCTTTACCCGCGGAGTTGGTACGAAGAAAATGCTTTGACTGTACTGTACTCTCTCCCACTTGATTCTGCCAATGCTTTGTTTGTACTCTCTCCCACTTGATTCTACCAATGCTTTGCTTATACTGTACTCCCTCTCACTCCATTTTACCAGTCAGCTTCAGAGAGAAAAACAAGGTACATAGGTCTGGAAATGTAACAGAGCTGAAGGGATGCTAGAAAGTGTGTAGGCTAAATAACCTTATCACCATTTTCCCGTGCAATTTCCGTGCTAGGGGGAAGAAGATTCTGTCCGATTTGGCAATTACCAATGCATAATTGACATTAATAACTCCAGGATTGGCCAACCGCAGCTGACCAAGTTCCTGTCCCACCCTCCCGTCGATACTCTCAGTAACAAGCCTTGTCTGGGCTAATGGGACAGGGATTGCCATTGTCCCAAAAGCGGTGGGAGTCTGCTAAAGAAGTATTGCACACCCCTGCGTTTTAGTTCGGCTCAGGGACTGGGGAAAAAAACAAACCATAACCTTCATAATCCACTCCAAGCCCACACGATGCTGTGCCTCAATATTCTTCTTCATAGCTGGAAAGAGCATCAGCTCTCAATTCCAGGGAGACTGAAGAAAGAGACTAAGAAGACCAACAGCCCCTTTTCTCTGGATTTTTTTCCCTTTTGTTATTTACTTCGGTAGCCTTTAACTCTTTCGATCCACCTACAAGGTCGTGGGTATGGCAAGGGTTGGTAGTACCACTTACTGTCATACAGTACGAAGTGAGCCCTACCAGACATTGTTTTTTTTCTCTTTGTATAATGCTCTGTGGCTGTGCAATGCCCTGTGATTGTGGAATGCTCTGTGATTGTCTAACGTTCTGTGATTAGCCTCAGATCAATAATTGTTGAGTTCCTAGTCAGCAACCAGATTTTTTTGTTTGTTTTGTTTATTACACACTGTTTTTTTTTTCTCCCTCTTGTACTTCGAGTTCATTATTTTAAATATTTCATCACAAAGAACTGAAGTCGTTTGTAAAAAAAATTCTTAACATTAAAATTATGTAATATTGTTTCACTTTTAGTGTTCTAAATTAATTATAATGACCATTAACCTGCATCAAACTATAAAGAAAAAAAATAAGAGTAGGAACATGGAATGTAAGAAGTATGTACGAGGGAAAGTATCAAATAATAAGTGACGAGATGGAAAGAACGAGGATACACAGTTTGGGAATCTGCGAACATCGATGGAAAGGATCAGGACACTTCAAGAGCGAAAATGATGATATCTTTATAATATTCTGATGGAGAATTATGAGGAAAGAATGCAACATATGACTGTGAGACCTGGACACTTAACAAAACAGCTGAGAAACACATAAATGCCTTTGAATGTAAATGCTACAGAAGAGTTCTTCAAATATGGACACAACAAAGAGCAAATATATCCATACTACAAGAACTTAATATTAAAGAAGGTTGGCTAGTAAAGAAGATTAAACAGAGAAAACTTAAATATTTTGGACATATTAAACGTAATGAGAATTTAGAGAAGACAGTCTTGGAAGGATACATAATTGTAAAAAGAAAGAGAGGAAGACCAAAGCGAAGATGGCTGCGAGACATCGTTGACGATCTGCGAATGGATGCATCAGCAATAGGGCATCTTGCTTACAACCGAAAGCCCTACAATAGAACTATTAGGGAGGCAAAGTTCCGCAACGGACATGCAAATGACTGACTGACCACTAATCAGTGCGTTTTGCAAAATTTGCAGCTCCACATAATAAAAACAGGAATGCACAAGATACGTAACCCGCAAATGACAAACAATTGCAAAAGAAGAAGAAGAGAAGAAGAAACATTTTATGCCAAAGACAGAAGAAAATCATCAAGAAAATCAAAGAGTGAAATGTGCCAATGAAGTAAAAAGGAAGGAGGGAAAGAAAGAACACCTGGTGAAAGGATATATAACCACACACAAAAAATAGAAATGCATAATCATTGCTGGTGGTGTCTTCTGCAGGGCTCATTCCCGCGCCTCCCTAAGGTTTGTCCTTCAGGCGGGTTGTTTAGTTAGTCTAATGTAGCATTTTTCTGGCGTAGGGACACAGAGATATTCTAAACAGTCAAAATCAGAGTTGGATTCTCAACTGAAGGGCTATTCTGCTTAAAATTTGGCGTGAACTGTCAGCATTCAAAAGTGTATATTTAAATGTTTTTTGTTTTTGTTTTTTTTTTAGAAATGGCTTCTCGACCTGTTAGCTAAGATCAAACTGACTACGATCAAAGTGTCCTCTTGGCAGGTACCTTGATCAAAAAGCCCTTTGGTTAAGACAAAAGCGTCTTTTTTTTAAAACTAAACGAGATGCCCGAGGCCTGCCCTGCACATCTGCTGCCGGGGGTGGGGGGGGGGGTATGGTCCACGTCTCGTTACGGGCAAACCCAGTATTGCTGTACCATCGGGTTCATGGCCTGTTGTTTTCGTCGTTTAAAAAAAAGATTACAATGCAAGTCTTCTAGTTTCATAGTCTTTTAGTTATGCAGTGGTCCTAGAAGTAGTGAGAACTGTCTCACTGACAATTATTTCATGGATCAAGTAACTGGATCCATATCGAAAAAGTTAAATAATTTATCGATTACTTCCCGTTCCCTTGGCAATGGGAGTGATTTCCCTCTATGGCTGCTACCATATTTATCGCCTTGTGAAAGGAAGATTGTCTCATAGACTGAACAACTGATCGGAGCAAATTTCTTACATTTTGTGCAATAATTACGTTCTTAGTCTATCATGACATCGAGAGAAATTGTTACATTACAAATTGGTCACTACTCAAACTTCGTTGGAGCTCACTGGTGGAATTTGCAGGTTTGGTAATGGAGTGCGACATGTAGTAACTCCCACAGGCGCTGTGTTAATGTCTGTGTTCTTCTGATGTTTTGCGTGACTTTGAAAGAATCGAAAGATATCTAATAGTCAGACACAAGTATCTGTCTTTAACTTAACATAATTACTGGTGGGTTACAGTGGAACAACTTCACATACATTAACTGAAGTAAACGTTTGTTTGGTACCAGCTGGTTTGGTTTTCTTTCATCTTTTTTGTTTGTTTAGTTTATATTTATTACTTTCTGTTCACATAATTTTTTTTTATACGTGACAAATGCGTTCAGAAAAAAAATCACTGAATAAAAGCTGTGCAATCAAACAATGGTCCAGGCGAACCAGAAAAGAAAATTTTTTGATTACAATTTCAAGTGTATCCAGTGTCAAAGAGCTCAAATGCCAGAAATGTGTCCACAAACCAAGTGAAGAACTACGTCTAAATCAACCAGTTTTTTTTTCCCAAATTACATAGCATGATTTGGGTAATTTTATTAGTGACTGCACAGTCAGCTGGAGTTATGATGGTGTCTTTCCCATCATGAAACCTAAACTCATAGTATTAATTAATAATTAATATAATATTATTAACTTTCTCACTCCAAAACAACACTGGCAGGGCTGGTAGATCTTGCATGCCTGTGTGAATCAATACCCAAAGCAATATACAGGCACAGTCTAAATGAAATTAAATGTAGCACATTTCTAACCCAACCCATATTTAACAATTATGGAATAACTTCCCTTCAACTTTCCTTCTACCAGAATTTCTTATAAAAATTTATTCTGAGAGCATGGAAATTAACTCTGGATTGAAAGAGTTAATAAAATAAGGAACATTTTCAAAATAGCTTGTGGGCTGCTAGATAAGAAAGACCCCATAGGCCACCAGCTGGACACACCCTGATATAGTGCATGAGGTCTGATAATTCCTTCCATGTCCTTTGAGCCAAATTTTATTACATAATATAATGTCTGACATAAAATTCAGCAGAAATCTTCATCCACAGGAAGCCTCATTTGTTTATGATCCAAAGATTTTATCAGAATTCCCTAAAGAGGTCAACCATGATGTGCTTTTCAGGGAGGGCAGAACTCTTAAGGTAAGTAAGGAGGAAAGCTGTGAATCAAAGAGGAGAGAGTAAGTAAGGAGGAAAGCTGTGAATCAAAGATGAGAGAGTAAGTAAGTAAGTAAGGAGGACAGCTGTGAATCAAAGAGGAGAGAGTAAGTAAGGAGGAAAGCTGTGAATCAAAGAGGAGAGAGTAAGTAAGTAAGGAAGCTGTGAATCAAAGAGGAGAGAGTAAGTAAGTAAGGAGGAAAGCTGTGAATCAAAGAGGAGAGAGTAAGTAAGTAAGGAGGAAAGCTGTGAATCAAAGAGGAGAGATTAAGTAAGTAAGTAAGGAGGAAAGCGATGAATCAAAGATGAGAGAGTAAGTAAGTAAGGAGGAAAGCTGTGAATCAAAGATGAAAGAGTAAGTAAAGAGAAAAGCTGTGAATCAAAGAGGAGAGAGTGCAGTAAAAAACTTTGTTGTACGCCACTTACGTATGGGGGAGATCATGCTATGTCATCACTGTGGAATAGATCATGTGATCTCATTAGCATGGTGTAGATCATGTGATCTCATTAGCATGGTGTAGATCATGTGATCTCATTGGCATGTGAGCAGCAGTCACACTAGGATTTTCTGAAACCGGAACAACTATACCTGTCTTTTACCTTGTGTGAAGTACTCTCCGAAATACTGGTTTTCTCATTATAACATTCAGTACTGTTGTGTAAAACGCACTTTATAAGCATCAGCAGAAAGTAAATGTGTAAATATTTTTTCTGACCTTATGTTGTGGTGAGATTTAATCTTTACAAAATACTCACATGCTGAACTGAAGTCAAAACTGGCTGATAATCCTGCATACAATTTGAGCATCATCAGCCTGCAGACCTGATTTTCCTGCAGTCAGTTTCACTGGTTGCTTTTTTACTGATGTTTTTGATAATATAAACTGGTTACAGTAACTGATGAGCTCCAAAAGTTATGTTAGTTCCTCTTTTTTAATCACATTACCGGTAATTGCTGGTTTAATGTGATCACCGCATGGGAGCGATCATGTTATATTATGGGCATGAGATGTCATTGACATGAGAGCAATCATGAGATATTATTGGCAAGAGATGATCATGTGATGTTATTGGCTTGAAAGTGATCATGTGATATTATGGGCGTGAGAGTGATCATGTGATCTCATTGGCATTGAAATGAAAATGTTATTTCATAATAGAGGACAGACAGGCATAAAGAAAGGAACAACACACACAATGTATATGAAAGAATCTTTTTCCTGTAGGGACACATCACTTCATGACTAGAAATGACTGAAGGAATTTTACTTCTGATATGATTAGAATACCCTTTGAAAGAAGAAAACTTCTTGCAGCTGAAAGATGTTTCTATGCAGATGGCATAGATAAAGCAAAACTTTAGCTAATTCCATTGTGGTGTTCAGTTACTTTCACTTCCCCTTCAATAGCTGGATTATACCTGAGGTCAGGCCACCTCCAGTAGGATTTAAACCAAATCAGACCAACCACTCATCGGAAATGTGGCTGGAGATAATCACTACAGACTCTTGCTGTTTATTTATACCAGGAATGCTCAGAACACCAGGACTTGAGGCAAAAAAAACTTGACAGTTCTGTGGGGAAAATAGCAGGATTTAGTTTCTGGCAGCATCGGATTGGCACTCTTAGAGCAAGCATGTGGAATGAGGAATATGCAAGTTGTTATATTTCTATTGAGATGATGATGTTATTAATTTTTATTCCTGCAGGGGGAAGTTACATTTACTCCTCGCCTAATCCTGTTTGATTTAAACAACAGTTTGGGGCCACTGAAGAAGGAAGGCTTGCTGTATGATATAGATGGTGAAGACAACATAAAGTGGTATGTGCAAAACTTTATTTTGTCTTGAAATGAATGTTGCTTCAGAATACCATAAAAGATCATACATTATGTGCCATAGATTACTTTCATTCATTCATTCATTTGCATGTCCCTTGCGGAACTTTGCCTCCCTAACAGCATTCCTGTAGGCCTCTCGTTTGTGAGCAAGATGGCCTGCTGCTGATGCATCCATTTGCAGATCATCAACGACGTCTTGCAGCCATCTTAGCCTTGGTCTTCCTCTCTTTCTTTTTCCCCATTATGTATCCTTCCAAGACGGTCTTCTCTAGATTATCATGACATTTAATGTGTCCAAAATATTTAAGTTTTCTCTCTTTAATCCTCTTTACTAGCCAGCCTTCTTCAATATTAAGTTCTTGTAGTATGGATATATTTGTTCCTTTTTTGTGTCCATGATATTTGAAGAACTCTTCTGTAGCATTTACAGTCAAATAGATTACTATGGAAGTATAATCTTCTCATTTCAAGATATCAGCTGCAGGGAGTGATACAGAATGATTCAGACAGTCAAAGAGACAGAGTGTGCTTTGTTTGAGGTAGTCATCCAGATGATAGGATAAAGAAATGTCTGCTACAATGTTTGAAAAAAAAAATCATTTATCAGAAATAACACAGAATAAGTTGGGCCGGGATCTTTTGAAGAAAACAGTAGCAGCATATGGGTAAAAAATTGATTACAAAGACTAAGAAGAACTGGAAATGGATAAAGAGGTACTGAAAATTTTTTAAAAATTTAATGTGAAATAAAAAAGCAGACATGTTCAGGCCAAGTCAGCATTCCAGAAAATGAGAAACATCTTATGCAACAGATCCATATCAATGGAAACAAAATTCCGAGTACTTAAATGTTACATCTAGCCAATTTTGTTTTATGGGTGTGAAGCATGGTCTATGAATAAGAGAGTACAAAGAGAAGTAGAGGCAATGGAGATGTGGTTTATAAGAAGGATGTTGAAGGTACCTTAGACAGCCAAGAAAACCAATGAAGAAATCTTAAGAGAGGCTAGAGTTAAAAAGCAAATTATAGCAAAGATCAGAGGCAGACAAGTGAGCTTTATAGGACATTTCCTGAGAAGAGGAAAATTGGAACACACGGTGGCAACTGGAAAAATTGAAGGCAGACGAGACAGAGGAAGACAGAGAGAGAAGTTACGGGATGGGCTGTCAGTGTGGCTAGGAAGAAGGTCACTGGCGGATCTCATAATCGGTTCTAAAGACAGGGAATTGTAAAGAGAAATGATTGCCTACGGCACGCAGAATGGCACTTGAATTGAATTGAAATGCTAGTCTTACCTTGGAGATCAGATTATACTTTTTTTCACATGATCTCATTCTTAATGTTCATTATGATGGACATATTTCTTATATTTTATGCTTCAGATATATTTCTTGTGTGTCGTTTAACGTGGAAGTATTTTTTTCCACCTCTTGCTGTTCATGGCTACTTTTTAAAATTGTTTCTGCAGTTCTTTGAGAATAAAGTCTTGTCTTGTCTTGTCTTGTCTCCTTCCTCATGCATCGTTCAATGTCAAGGAGACAAATAAACATCTGGATGGTGCTTGGTGATTTGCATCATATAATGTGACATTCAGGGTTTCTGTAATTTCCACCATCCTCCACCTCTGACATGGGCGGACTCTTCCTCCACCTCTGACGTGGGCGGACTCTTCCTCCACCTCTGACGTGGGCGCACTCTTCCTCCACCTCTGACGTGGGCGCACTCTTCCTCCACCTCTGACGTGGGCGCACTCTTCCTCCACCTCTGACGTGGGCGCACTCTTCCTCCACCTCTGACGTGGGCGCACTCTTCCTCCACCTCTGACGTGGGCGCACTCTTCCTCAGTTTCCTGCACTTCTTAGCGTGAATATTTTCTGTGGTATACTACCTGGTAGTAGTTGTGTGGTATGACCAAACCATTTGACTTGCTGTTTCTAGATTGCAGTGTAATGCTTGGTGTTATTCCAACCCCTCCACTTTTGATGTTGTAATGCTGGTGTTATTCCAACCCTTGCCCTTATGGTGTTGTAATGCTGATGTTATTCCAACCCTTGCCCTTTTGGTGTTATTTTCTGAAATTCTCTTCTTGTATATTTAATATTCTCCTCAAACATGTCATTTATGATGTGATGATTTTCCGTTTGTTTTTAGTTGTTGATGTCCGTGTTTGACATTGATAGCACAGGATTGGGAAGAAGACTGAATTGTACAGTGATCTTTTCATTTGAATTGTGAAGTATTTATTTTATCTCTAAAGGTGTCATTTGTCCAGTGAACTGATTCAGAATAATGTGACTTTGTTATAACAGTGAACTGAGTCCCTTACATTCATTGTGCTAATTTCTCATTAGCTGCCTTTCTCTGGAATAGGTTGACTGCACCCATATCTTTTTTCACACAGCAGTTTCTTTGCTTTTGTTGTTTTTTTTTTTTTTTTAGAAGAGCAGAACTGATGTCTGCTCGGTACCGAAGACTTGTAGTAATATTGCATGTTACAAGGGGGAGTCAAATGACAACTAATATTTCCATTATTAACTTTGATTAAACAGCTGAAACAAGATGCATATGTAAGTAGTTATGTAGAAGTATTTGTTCTGGGGAGTACTGATTGTCAATGCATTGACAGGCCTCAGATGTTTTTGATGTTGAAGGCTTTTGTTTTTTAGTCTTGTTTTTGACATCTTATTGTGTTTCTTCTACTGAAGGTCAGGGGATGTCACTCTACATCAAAGTCCTTGTGCCAGAAAGAACAAGTTTCTTCAAGACTTGGATGATGAAGAGGTATAAGTTTTTGGGGGGTTTTTTTTAATTATTTTTTTCAATCAATCACTGACAGACCTCAAGACCACTGTTCCTTCTAAACTGTGTGCTCGCACACAGAAAAAAAATCAAACCGCCCAAAAAATTTTTGGAGCCCTGCAAAAAAAAAAAAAAAATGAAACTGCTACTTTTATTTTCCAGTTTCCAGATTTTACTCCGTGCTATAACTGCAATCAAGAGAAATACAATGCTGGTACGTGCTTTTCCTTTTACTGTTTCTTTCATGTTGAGATGTGACTTTCGGATTGGATGTTTCAACTGATCTTTTATTGCGTAGTTTCACTAATGCTATAGCAGAATCGTGACGAGGCAAGTGGGCACACGTAAAGTGAATATGTATAGCATTAAGTTAAGCATCATTAGATCTGGTACTTTCAACTTTTATAACACCATTGGTCACATGGGATCTCTTTGTAAGGCAGTATGGGATATGTGTTGGTCCACAATTTTCTTATTGAATATTCATAGGTTACCTTTGTTTTTGGCTACCTCCCACCATGGCAAAGCTTACAAGAAAAATAGGTTCCTCTGAAAGGGACATTTCCTCAATCAGAACTGAGACTTTGACATCAGTGTCAAAAGTATCTGAATCATTGACAAAAGAAAGGACTGAGTCATTCTGTGGTAAAGCCAATCTTCGAACTTTGACAGGCAAAGATTGTATTGGTTCTGTAACATGCTGTTTAGGGAAAGACTGCTTGAAATCACTGGGATTTTATATTGTAAATGAACTTTCCTCCTCCCCCCCACCCAGTTATTTTTTATTTATTTCTACATGGGCATATCTTTATTGAATTCTTTTTAAAATTTATATATATATATATATATAAATTATTATCTTAATTTCCTCAGAGTGTTGCAATGGATGGAAATGAACACAATGATGACATTAAAGGTTGTAAACAGGATGAAGTTGATCAAGAAATTGGTAAATCATCTCTGTATCAGTTATGTCTGCTTCATAACTAAGTCTGACAATATTCGTGCTGAGTGACTATCAGTTTTGTGGACATGTAGAAGTTAAAAGAATTTTTTTTTAAAATACGAGAGTCTGAATTTTCCAAATGAATGTTAAATGAATGTTTAAACATAGAGTAGTAAACATGACTGAGAAAGTTCTGAAAGAGGCACAAGAAACAAGGAAAATTACAGCGAAGATAAGAAAATGACAATCCAAATTTGTGGGTCATGTTTGGAGGATAGGCGGGCTAGAGCACTTACCAGAAATGGGAAAGATTGAAGATAGGAGTGACAGAGGTAAACAGAAAAAGATGTTTGATGGTTTGGCATCCTGGCATGGAATATGCTCAGTGATAAACCTGTAGGACATCTTCTTCGTTCTCTTCTACCACCAAGACCGCCCCGTGATCCTACTGAATTTACTCCTGTGGTCCACGATAGGTCTCATGGTCCTCCAAAGGTCCCCCTGTAGGACATCCTACACCTGTCAGCAAGGACCTTGAGAGACAGAGCGAACATGGTTAATGTAGTGTAGTAGATAGTTTGGACACATTGCATGTGCATTGCTTAACTCTTTCTGTGCCTCAGGAAGAAATGCGGACGTTCAATTGGGTGCCAGAGTAAAAGCACGGGTCTTGATTTGTATGGGGGTATAGTTGTAAAATTGAATGAAAACAGTATTTCCATGTACTTCCGTGTACTTATTATGTTTCAAAATATAACTAAATGTATGAAGATTTCATAAATACAGTGTTTTTTAAGGAAAAAAGAAGTAATGTCATGTTTTTAGACAATGATTGTGTCCAACTTACCATCGGAAAGGCCTAGAGGTACAATATGTACCATCTGAGATGCATAGATCTACCTGTTGACATCATATTGTGATTCAGTGTTGCATTAGTGGTAGAATAATGCCTGAAATAACCTTCTAACTACTTCTCCGGTCGTCTAATATGTCTAGATCTTATCTTATCTTATCTTATATCTTATATCCTTCCCGTGCCGTTAGACGTCACATAGGGCTCGCAAAGTAGTTCGCCAATTTTTCCTGTCTTCGGCGAGTCTTTCAACCTCATCAAAGGATTTTATGCCTGTTAACTTGGCCTCTCTTAATAATGTTCTCTTCAGAGTTTCACGCGGTCTGCCCCTTTTTCTAGATCTACGTGGGATAAATTCAAGAACAATGGTCTGGTCACAAGCCATGTCCATACCCCTGTCTACATCACCAAAAATTGAAATTTCTTGATGTTTTTCTTCATTTTTATCGCTCGACATCGCTCATAACTAAGCACTCTTTTGCCATATTGAAAAGTATCACCAGACATGCGCACGAAATGTGTACAATCTAAACATTACACTGGTTTTTTTAATGAAACAAACAAAACGTCGAATTTTTTATGTCTGGCATCCACGTGAGAAACCGGAAGCGTCAGATATTTGACAACAGTCACGGAAAGAGTTAAAAGCAATGTGGTTATTACAGTATGTAAAATAAACTGAGAAAAAACACAATACTACATCCATGCACAGCATTATAACTGGCAGACATACCCTGGCTTACTACTGGCAACCAAAAAAATTGAATTTTTTTCAGAAAAATCCAAATTTAGGAATTTGAGGCCAGCCAAATCGAGGATCATCACATAATTTTATGTAGCTGAATAGTGTATGATATAATCTTCTCTGGGCATTTGTGCAGGATTCTGGCTGGCTGAACAAGGGCTGCAGGTTTTAGTCCCACAAGTCTCACTATATTCAGAAAGATTAGATCCTGAATATTTTTTTGTTAAAAAAAATAGAGATATTTGCTGTAAGTCAAGCCACATCTGAATGCACATTCAACTGTCAGTATAGTGAAGAATAACTGATATTCACATAAAAATATACTTGACTGGTTGAGTTCTGGCCAGATAACCAATCATAAGAGGAAATAATTATAAATGCTAAGTTTCCACTATAAATTACCTTTGTGTTTTTTTTTATTAAAGTCTTTTAAGTAAAATTTACCTTTGAAAATAAGTTTGGCTCATAATTTATGATCCTTTATGTCTTAATGTCAGTTATGAAAGGTTCTTATGCAGCAGGTGTTAGTAAGGTAAAGGTAAGGTAAATTTCCAGTTTCTATGCCATTAAGACATATTGGGGATACAGCGTTAGGGCCGAAAGTGTGATATTAATCACTAGCTCCTGTTTATTGCAGACATCACAGAGCCAGACACGTGTACAAAGTCTCAGGAGCAGGTGTTTGGCCCTCGGTTCTACAACCTTGACGGTGATGTTCGGGTGTGGTCAGATTTCCTGGCTACAGGGCTGCATCCTCGATCCATATATCTTCTTAAAGACTGTCACCACAACAAGTATGTTCTGTTATGTCAGATCACACATATTTTCCTGATATTGCATGTCAAATCACATGTCTCTTCTAATGATCACAATATACAATATTTGAAAGTGGTAAAAAAAAAATTTTCACATCACATGCTATCACTCTGTTACCATAAACTAAAGGCCACTACAAAAAAAACAAAAAAAATTTTAAATTGTTGGACTGATCAGGAAAATGTACTGTGTTATAACATACAAATGCATTCAACTTTGACATACAGTATGATCCCACTGCATGCAGCTTGCTTTGACATGCACTACAGTACTGCTGCATTCAACTTCAACATATGGTATGATACCACAGCATTCAACTTCAACATATGGTATGATACCACAGCATTCAACTTCAACATATGGTATGATACCACAGCATTCATCTTCTACATACAAATGTAATCCTACTGCCTGCATTCATCTTCTACATACAAATGCAATCCTATTGCATTCAGCTTCTATATACAAATGCAATACTATTGCATTCAGCTTCTACATACAGATGCAATCCTATTGCATTCGGCTTCTACATACAAATGCAATCCTATTGCATTCAGCTTCTACATACAAATGCAGTCCTGCTGCATTCAACTTTGATGTTGATTTATTAAGATGTTTTAAAAATCTGTTGTGATTCAATATTTTTTAACAAAATTTCTTGAAAATTCACTCTTATTGTTTATATAGTCCCGAGCAGCCTTTTAACGTCTTTGGTGTTGGGCAGCAAATATGCAGTGACCGAGAACAGTGGGACAGCATTGAGGACAGAGTAAGATACTTCACTGAGGAGTGCGATCTTTTGCAGGTATGTGGTTTGTGATCTCAGATATTTTGGTGTGTGTAGGTTCTGGGTTGTTAGTTCATAGATAATTTGATATAAATGGCAACATTAGGTCATGTTGGTAGCATAGTGTGGTCCAGTCAGGTTAAGTTGTAATCTGGTTAGATTTGTAGCATAATGTAGTCTAGTTAAGTAGTAAAATAAGATTAATGGCTTACTGTAGTCACACCAGTTAGTAAACTACTATAGTTAGTAGTAGTCTAGTCAGGTTATCGGCTTACTGTAGTCTGGTTGGTTAGTAATATAAAGTAGTCTAGTCTAAATGTAATGTGGTCAGTTAGTAGTATAAAGTACTCTAGTCAGGGTAGTGGCTTAATGTAGTCAGGTCAGTTAGTAGTATAAAGTAGTCTAGTTAGGTTACTGGCTTAATGTAGTGTGGTCAGTTAGTAGTATAAAGTAGTCTAGTAAGGGTAGTGGCTTAATGTAGTAGGTCAGTTAGTAGTATAAAGTAATCTAGTCAGGTTAGTAGCTTAATTTAATGAAGTCAGTTAGTAGTATAAAGTAGCCTAGTAAGGTTAGTGGCTTAAGTCAGGTCAGTTAGTAGTATAAAGTAGTCTAGTAAGGGTGGTGGCTTAATGTAGTCAGGTCAGTTAGTAGTATAAAGTAGTCTAGTCAGATTAGTAGCTTAATTTAATGAAGTCAGTTAGTAGTATAAAGTAGCCTAGTAATGTTAGTGGCTTAATGTAGTCAGGTCAGTTTGTAGTATAAAATAGTCTAGTTTAATCTGTAGCATGTTTTAGTTTGGTCAGGTTAGTATAAAGTAATCTAGTCAGATTGCTGGCATAGTGTACTCTGGTCAGGTTAGTTACATAAGGTAGTTTGGTCAGGCTAGTAGTGTGAAGTAGTCTAGTCTGCTTAGTAGTAAAAGATATTTTGGTCAGGTTAGTAGTGTATAAAGTAGTTTAGTTGGCTTAGTAATATAAAGTAGTTTAGTTAGATGAGTGGTTTAATGTAGTCAGGTCAGGCTAGTACTATAACATTGGTTTGTAGCATAGTGTTGTCTGGTCAGGCTAGCAATATAAAGTAGCTTAGTCAAGTCAGTAACTTAATGTAGTCCAGTCAGATCAGTAGCTCAGTATAGTCTGGTTAGGTCAGTAATGTAGTTTAGTCAGATAAGTAGTAAAATGTAGTCAGAATCAGTGATCATGCTAAGATTTTTTTGCAAACTGGTACAGTTGTTCTTCTCCTTCACATTTGCCTGATGCACTTTCTGAAATAACGGTTTTCTCAAACATTTGGTGCTTTATACTTATTTTTTAATGTAAAATTAAACACACTTTACAAACATCAGCAAAAAAGTAAATGTTTGCGTGAATTTTTTTTTTCCTACTTTATTTGCAGCAAGATTTAATCTTTCCAGATTGGTCACATGTTGAATCAAAATCCAGATTGGTCACATGTTGAATCAAAATCCAGATTGGTCACATGTTGAATCAAAATCCAGATTGGTCACATGTTGAATCAAAATCCAAATTGATCACATGTTGAACCAAAATCCAGATTGGTCACATGTTAAACCAAAACAAGCTGATTATCCACCAACTGATTTTGCTGGTTGCTTTTTTCCAGATTTTTATAATAAACCGGTTACGGTAGCCGATGATCTCTGAAAGTTTCAGTTTTTCTCTTTTTTTTAATTAGTACGAGAGTCATACCAAAAGTCGTGAGCAAAATTTTTAAAAATCAGAATTTATAGATAAAATATAAATGTATCACCTTAATTTGCATCCTTTTCTTCACTTTTCAACATAATCTCCATTTCTCTGCACACATTTTTCCCATCACTCTGCAAGTTTGAAAATACCCTCCCAGTAGATTTCCGTTCCAGCTGACCAACGGCACAGACGCACTGCTTTCTGGATGTTCTTTCCTGTGGTACCCAGCAGGCACAAACTTTTCTATAGCCTAAGGTTTCAATAATTTCCTATAGTGCATTGTGTCCTTTTCCAAGATTTACAGTGAATTCATATACTGCGACACATGTCTTCTTTAATGATGTCGTCAACCCTTTCCATGTTGTGTTCAGTGGAGGCAGTTCGAGGGCGACCACTGCGAGGCATATCTTGGATGCTCGTGTTTCCATCTTTGAAATGTTTCACCCACCTCACACTGCTAGCACCCGTACACACATCTCCATAAGTAAGTTGAAGTCTTTGGTGAATTTCAGCACCGGGTATTTCCTCTTTAATGAGGAACTCAATAACAGCACATTGACGAAACGAAACTTCAGCACCCGCTATTTTGTTTATGTTCCACGTGGTCACGTGACACATGATGGTGATGTCATGTGACCTCTACATGAAGTGCAAAGGATGCAGTTAAGATGATACATTTATATTTTCTCAACCTATAAATTCTTATATTAAAAAACTTGTTCTCACGACTTTCAGTATGACCCTCCTAATTTACTATCAGTTGCTGGTTAATGCAGTCACTGTTCTGAATAGAAAAATAATAGTAATGGCTGGGTAGGACAAGTATTGTACACTTAGAGTAACTTTAGAAGAATGAAACTTGAGCAGAAAAGGACATCGCTGAAGCACCAAGCAGGTGATTGCTAAGAAAGATATAAACTGGTAATGTTGTGATACAGCGCTGCCTGCTCAACATACCTTAATGTCGAAGGATGGTTTGCAGCTATGCTCCAGCAAAGTTCTGAAGTGATGGTTGTTGATGTTGCTGCACACTTCAGAATACACTTAAAGTGATGTATATTGCTACTGTCACATACTGCAAAACTTGCCTAAAGTTGATTATATTGCATACTCGCAGTCTAAATTTGGCTCATGCTGTTGATATTTAACATTATAAAACAGATGTAACATTGATGAATGTGATATATTCACTTTTGCCAAAATCTCTTAATGATGATGAATGTTGATATCTGTCAATGCAGGGATTCCACATACTCCTGGACAACCACACGGCATTTGGAGGCCTGGCATCATCTGTCCTGTCCTACTTATCTGAGGAGTATTCCAGTAAAAGCCGGCTCACTTTTTCCCTAACTCCAGCGTGCCCACTAGACCAGGTACGTGTGCTATGGCTTGATCATTTTGTTAATGGCATTGTGTCTCAGTGTGCAGACCATTTCATTATTTTTTTTTATAGGGCCAGTATGTGGATGTTTGCCATTTATGTGCCTTATATCATTTTATCTAGGTTTCCTCAGTTAAGACATTTATATGGATGTTTTCACACATTGTGCCTATTTAAATGGGGATTTTGTTTCTTCTTTTCTTTTTTTTTTAAATGAAAAAAAAATCTGATTTGTGTCAGAAATATCAGTAGTGAGGTTACCTTTATTTGTATGTAAATTTAGATTACCTTTATTATGAAAATTACAAATGTAAGAAATATTATCCTAATTATTATTAGAGAGTGGACTCATTCTGAAATACTGTTCTAATGGTTTGTCAGATGTGCAGTTTGATTCACAAAAATCAGTAAATGATTAACTATTTGTGAAAATATTGCCAAAGATGGCCAGCAGCAATGTTCTCATGACAGTTTTATAGTTTTATAGGCTTCAAAAGATGGCCAGCAACCAAATTCTTACTGCAATTTTATGTATTGCCAAAGATGGCCAGCATCCAAGTTCTTATTGCAGTTTTATAGACTTCCAGAGGTGGCCAGCAATTGAAAAGTTCACTGAAAACAGGAAAACTTGGCGAACTATCTTGCAAGCCTTATGTGACGATTAGCAGCATGGGTAGGATATAAGATAAGAAGAGGTGGCCAACAGCCAAGTTCTCATTTCAGTTTATAGACTTCCAAAAACAGTCAGCAATTTAAGCTTTCACTTCAGTTTTATAGATTTCTGAAGATAGCCAAGAATCAGGTTCTTCCTGCAGTTTTATGGATTGCCAAAGACAGCCAACAGAAAAGTTCTTACCTGCAGGTTTTATAGATGGCCAAAGATTTGACCAGCAAGCAAGTTTCACTGCAGTTGCCTCATTTGATAATTACAAAAATATAATTTTTCAAATGCTAATTGCTCTTTATTAGATTGCTAAGATTTTTATAAAAAAAATTTTGTGGCACACATGACAAAATTTCATGGCACACATGACAAAATTTCTTGTGACAGCAATCAGTTTCTGAGAATCTCACGATGCAGTCATATTTTGTCATGCTGTGTCACATCCAAGACAGATTTAATTGGTGATGTATTGACTGAGTTCTTCATTCCTGGTCACATACAGACAGCTACAGATAGATCCGCTCGAATCCTTAACAGCGCCCTCAGTTTGTTCTACTGCTCAGAGTACAGTTCTCTAGTTATTCCCCTGTCACTAGCTTCATTTCTGTGGAAGAGTGTTGGTCCACCTGTGGAGATACCACATCTACAGTACAATGTAAGTAAACCTCATTAAAGCTCGATGTCTTGTAGCATTTGCATGCTGTAGAGGTGTGAAGTGTTAGTGCCTTCACAATTCTAGGCCACTGCAGTTTTGAGGTAGGAATGCCAGTGCCTGTCCTCACTGCCTTTCTTCTCCAGGGGGAAGTCCCAGGTACCCGTTTTTTTAAAGGTTGGTTGGTCTGGAAAAAAAAAATTACGCCCTTTCACGAAATTGAACCAGAGACTTTCTAATTGGCAAGCAGTTGCAATAATCACTGCACCACAGCAGGACCTAATTAACATTACAAAGTAAGAATATCATATCATATGTTATCGTATCAGTATAATTTAAATATACTACATCTTCAGTATAATGTAAATATACTACATCTTTCAGTAAAATGTGAATAAACCACTTGTTCATTATGAAGTATGCCACAGTTGCATGCAATGTATATATAACACATTTACAGTATACTTACAAAGTAATGTAAATTTGCCAGATCTGCAATGTAATTATGGTGTATAAAATGTGCAGTTAACCTTTGCAAGATCGAATTTTTAAAAATGTAAATACTGAGTGATGTATGCAAAATTTTAAACGTTCATAACCATTAATTTCATTGGTTACTTTAAACACTAATTGTCAGTCTTTAAACTAAAAGCAATACATGAGGACATTTGCTTGTGGGGGGGGGAGGCTTTGTTTATATTTGTTTGTGATTGCGCTAGCTAAGTAAACTGCTGTGATTATAACGAGTATGACTTTTAATGGCCTTTAATTGGTTAAACGACAATATCGTGTTACATAAAATTAACCAATAAGAGGAATTTGAATAAGAGGTTACCTTACCTTAAGATGTTTCTGTGAAAAGTAGTTTGTGTGTGAGTGAGGGTAAGTAAACAGACGGTGACGTTGCGGAGTAAGTGTAAGATTTAATGTAGTGAGTTGGAGAGTTCGTGAATAAATATGTAAGAGCCACAAGTAGGAAGATGAGTAGTAGATGAATGGGTGAATTAATAGATGAATGAACAAGAGAATGAAGTGAGTGAGTGGGTGAGTAGATGAATTAGAATTATTATGAGTGGATGAATGAGGAAGTGAGAAAATATCCTCCTTGGCAAGCTTTGGTGATCATCTAAGCGTCGTTTTGACTCAGACTTATTTAATAGCCATGACAACTAGACAGTGAAGATATTCAGTAACTGTAAACAGTAACAAATCTGCTTGTCTTGTCTTGTCTCGTCTTGTCTCATCTCTTTCCTCATATACTTCTCGGTGTTGAGGGGACAAATAGATGTCTTCATATACTGCTCGGCTTTGTGCTTCATATACTGGGATATTTAAGGTTTCTTTGGCATATCTACTTTGAATTTTAAAAATATTTTTCCTTTTACACCGAGACAAGTACAGTCTGGGTTGTAGCATCGTCATTTCACCCACTGAATAGATTCTGAACAAACAAAAAAATTACACTCAAAAGTTAGAAGTATGTTGTATATTTAATATATTTATGTGCACTTCTAGGTAAATTTAGACTACCATACAAGTGCAGTGTTAGCTGCTGCACTGGACACAGTGACCATGCCATACAGAAAAGAAACAGATTCAGCTAAAATATTTGACATTACCTCATCCTTCAGCTCATTAGGAAGACAGGTATTTATATGTGTGTCTCTGGGTTTACGTCTGGCGTATCGTGGTATATGTGCAACTGTGGGTTTACGTCTGGCATATGGTGGTATATGTACATCTCTGGGTTTATGTCTGGCATATCGTGGTATATGTGCATCTCTGGGTTTATGTCTGGCATATCAAGGTATATATGTGTCTCTGGGTTTACATCTGGCGTATCATGGTATATGTACATCTCTGGGTTTACGTCTGGCATATTGTGGTATGTGTGCATCTCTAGGTTTACATCTGGCGTATTGTGGTATATGTACATCTCTGGGTTTACGTCTGGCATATTGTGGTATATGTGCACCTCTGGCTTTACGTCTGGCATATCATGGTTAGATGTGCATCTCTGGGTTTACGTCTGGTGTATCGTGGTATATGTGCATCTCTGGGTTTACGTCTGGCGTATCGTGGTATGGTTTATAGTGGATAAAATAATTTTTTCCTCTTTTATAGAGGAAGTTAAAAACTAGAAATAAAAATTGTTATTCTTTGTTTCACATTATTTATGTTCATAAATTTTGTTATTTACCTTTGTTGTTGTAATTGTTAGCACAGGTTTTAGCCAAGAATGTGGCTAGGATAGCTAGTACTGTACCATGAACTAACAAACAGGCTACTTTTGCTTGTTTTCCCCTAGCTTTAGCCAAGAATGTGGCTAGAATAGCAAGTACTGTACCATATTCATACCTAAACCAGTACCCTCACAAAAACTGGCTTGAGCATAAGGGAAAAATAAACTGTCAGAAAGGTAACAGAACAGCACCAATCTATTTATTTCTTTGTTTATCATTCTTTATCATAAATGTAATGAGAAATATAGAGAGCTTGCCAGGAATATCACTTGGCGGGTACAACCTTAACAACTTAAGATATGCAGATGACGCAGTTCTGATTGCTGAAAGTGAAGGGGAGCTAGAGGCTCTCCTGGATGTCGTGGCTCACGAAAGTAAAAGTAAAGGTCTCAGTCTGAACAAAAATAAGACTGAAGTGATGGTCATCTCAAAGAAAAGAATACAACCAAAATGTAGCATTACCATCGATGGCACAGATCTGAAACAAGTTGATAAGTTCAAGTACTTAGGAACAATTATAACAACGGATGAGAAATGTCACAATGATATAAAAAGCAGACATGCTCAGGCCAAATCAGCATTTCAGAAAATGAGAAATATCTTATGCAACAGATCCATATCAATGGAAACAAGATTCTGAGTACTTAAATGTTATATCAAGCCAATTTTGTTTTATGGATGTGAAGTAAGGTCCATAAATAAGAGAGTACAGTGAGAAATGGAGGCCATGGAAATGTGGTTTATAAGAAGGATGTTGAAGGTACCATGGACAGCCAAGAAAACCAACAAAGAAATCTTACAAGAGGCTGGAGTTAAAAACAAATTACAGCAAAGACCAGAGGCAGACAAGTGAAATTTGTAGAACATTTTGTGAGAAGAGGAAAATTGGAACACATTGTGGCAACTGGAAAAACTGAGGGAAGAAGAGACAGAGAGAGAAATTACCGGATGGGCTGTCAGTGTGGCTATGAAGAAAGTCACAGGCGAATCTCATAATCAACTCAAAAGACAGGGAATTGTGGAGAGAAATGATCGCCTACACCACGCAGCACAGCACTTGATTGATTGATTATCATTCATGACTAAATTTAAGTACAGTAAAAAGTCTATTTATAGCAGTTTAGATCTGATAAATCTCACTAGATCACTAGTTCATGAGATTTTTCCACCTCTTTTCCTAAGGTCTCAGCTTTAAACCTAAGCCTGCCATTTCCTTTGCGGATTGGAAGCTCATTTGCTGAATGTCTTATTGGATATGGAGAAACAGACCCATGGGTCTCATTAACCCCACATGTGAAGTGTTCATCTTCACCGTTGTTCCATTCGTGTGTCCTGCGTGGGGTACCATCAGGCATGGTTAAAAGGTTTGTTTGGCTTTTCTTTCATAGTGAGTTTCATAATACATTTAGTGCACATTTTTGTTTGGTTATGAATGTATGGTGTAAGATGTGGTTAGGTACATTTCCTTTGCCTCCGGTGATCTTTGGATTAGTCTGTTTATTGTCTGTGATCCACTTCCGTAGAACCAGGCCAGGCTCGGTAGTGCAGGTTAGCGCTTGTTTGTCAGTATTTTGCAGTAGATGTAACAGAATTGTGGTTGACAGGGTGGAAGATTCTACAGAAGTTAAGTTAATGCCCCTTGAGTTGTTGTTTTCATGCTTGGGTTATCAAAGTGACTTCCCTTGAGCTTGTGTGCTGAGATTAAGCATGCAGCAAAACTTGCATGGGGATTTGGTGAGTGTCTGAGGGAAGAGGGGTAGAAAGTAAGTAAAAACTGAGCTTGCATTATTGTTTTGTGGAGTGAAGATGTAGTACTGTGCTTGTAATTTTATCTCTCATCTTGGAGAATGTGATAGAGAACATGTCTGCATTTTGTTCTTTGTTCTTCTGGTGGCAAGAGTTGATTGTGAGAGGTTGAGATTTTAGAAACTGTTATTTATGTTTCATCTTCAGGATGTTGATATGTGACTCAACATACATCATCCCCCCATCACTTCATGTCATCATCAGGATTCATGTGTTATACGTCGTAGTGTTCATTGATGGTCAGTGTAGCTTACTTGACTGTGGTCATGTTCATCCGTCATAGTGAGATGTCTGAGCTGGGTTATCTGATGAGTGTTGTATCCTTCCGGACTGTGTGCTTCATAAGTATGTGTAAGACATATGTTAAGATTTGAATCATCTCACAGTAGGCCTATGAAGAAACAGTCTTCATAACCTAGACAGTGGCTTTCAGAGCCATCAAGAAGAAAGTAAGAAAAAAATGTCTGCAGCACAGAGATTAGGCAGGGTATTTTTCCATTTTTCATGACTGCAGTTTGACATGGTGTGCTCTGTCTGTGATGATCACAACAACAACAAAAATGTTAAAAGGTCATCATAACTGCCCATCAGACAAGTCTGTAAGTGTTCCAGTCACCTCCTGTGAAGAAGGATCTCAACATGGTGCATGTACTGTGTAGCACTAGTGAAAAAAGAAAGTGGAGGTGATGGAGTGGGATCTGATCCCATGGTCAGAGTTGGAGATTGACAAAGAGGCTATGTCTGTCCATCGAGCAAACCTTCCCCTATTATAACATACATTGAAAAATAGATGCAGAAATACAGGGTGTTTTTAAAGTCTCACTACACTTTCTGTGGGAAAAAAGATTTTAAAATGAAGTAAATGACATCATCACAAAATATGCTCAAAAAAGTCATTTAATTAGTTACAATAGTGACTGCAGTGATACAATGCTGTTTTGGGTTAGCTGGAATGTACCACTGAAATATGCATTATAACAGGTGTTGGAAATGTCCACCACGGGCTTCAAGACATGACTGTACATGTCTCTTCATATTGTCAAATACCTTGTGCAACGTGTCTGTTGTTATTTCTTGAATGGTAATTCTGATTGTTTCTTTCAGGTCCTCAATTGTTTGTACATTATTTTTGTAAACATTTCCATTCAAGAAACCCCATAGATAATAATCTAATGGATTTAGATCTGGAGAACGAGCAGGCCAAATTCCACGAGATATTATGCAATTTGCGAAAATTTCTTCAAAAAAATCATGTGTTGCTCTAGCAGTTGCACCATCTTGCTGGAACCGAGCTTCTTCAATTTCACATTCATTCAGCTGTTCTAAAAAAGGTTCCAGAATGTCAGTACGATACTGATCGGTATTTATAGTGTTGTTGAAGAAAATTGCTCCAATTAAATGTTTTCTACTGATGGCACACCATACCTCAATTTTCGCATCATGTAGCGGCGCTTCATGAAATGCATTGGGATTAACACTGCTCCAAATACGATTATTTTGGCTATTAATGTATCCAGATAGATGAAACCATGCCTCATCAGAGAAGAATGTTAAATCAAGAATTGACTCGTCTTCTTCAGCTAAAAATGCTTGAAACCATGTGGAGTAGTCTAGATTGATTGTCACACTCTTTTAGTTCGGACACAACAGAAATCTTGTGTGGATGAAAATTTAACCTATGTTTAAGAATTTTGTGCACTGTGCTCAGTGATACATTCACTTCTTGTGACATTTTCCTTAAGGACCTGCATGGACTTTTCAGGATTCTGTCTTGGATATCTAGACATTTTTCTTCAGACACAGCAGGCCTACCAGATCGCTTAGCATCTTCCACAGTTTCCATATCATGAAACTTATTCAACAAAATTCTTACTGTAGTGCGATGAGGAGATTGTTTATCAGGAAATTTTGCTATAAATCTTTGAACAACCATCCATGTGTATCGACCACCATTTCAAAACACTTGTTCAACCAAAAAAATTCTTTCTTCCGTTGATAACACCATTCTGTTTTGAGTGCAAATAATTACTCCAGCAGATGGCAACCGTTCACTGCATTTTTCTTCACGATTGACTGTGCAGCACATTTTTTTATGATGTAATTTTCTTCATTTTTTACATAGAAAGTGTAGTGAGACTTTAAAAACACCCTGTTTAATCTTGTAGTTATCTGTTATTATAGCAGCTGTGCTTTTTAAAAATATCTACAGTGTTTACCAGGAAGGTACTTTATAGGGGCGCTATATGTATTCGCAATTATTGACCCATAGTTGACATGCTATTGACAGGGTTGGCAAACCATAGCTGACCAAGACTCTGTCCTACTTCCCCTACCCCCCACCCCCCACAGTAACAGGCCTAGCCTGGCTAATGGGTCTGGAATGACCATAGTCCCCATGGTGATGGTGTCTGCTTTTAAGCTGCACTTCAGGGCAGACAAAAATATCTCCCAAGCTGGTACAGTGCATGTCCCTCAACACCTTCACAGCATTGGCTGCAGAGAACATAAGCTCATAGCTGCATGGAGACAGCATTGGCTGCAGAGAACATCAGCTCATAGCTGCATGGAGATGGAAGAGAAGACAAGACAGGTGCTTTATTAAGTAAGTGGCAATCATGACATACAATTCTTATCAGAGCATCTATTTTTGTTGGCAGTGGAGCACAGCTTGACAGTACACATCGACTTTTGTCTTCATGCTCATCAGTTAATGACGTCCTGAGACTGTATCTGTCAGAAACATATCCTAGCTCCAACAAGTAAGTTATCTGCCATTCTCTCTGCTGTGCCAGATTTTTGTTTTGTTTGTTTTGCCTTTGTAGTGTTGATTGTGGCTTTTTTTTTTTTTTTGGTTGGTTTGTTTCAGTTTGCTTCAGAAAATTCAAACTTTTGTAACATTCAGGTTAGCCTGACTGTAAGATAACGGCAATAACATTCAAGTGACCTTTTCTCTGCTCATCACTTTCCAGTGCTGGGTGTGTCATGAGAGATGGCCTCAGAGTGGGGACCCCATTTCCACATATGTTCTCTAGTTCCTTGAGCACTCAGGGTTTCCTGATGGATACCCCCAGATTTCCAAGGACAGGTAAGCAAACTGTCAGTGAATTGTCAGCAGAAAATCAGTTAAGTTACGTAATTAAAAACAGAATTTTTATGTGAGAGAAACTTAAGATTACGCTAATAGTTACTGATTATTTTGTACAAAACAAGAAATGAGTAAAAAAAAAAAAATGCAGTTATTATGTATTTGTTCATTTTGTGTAAGTTTATATCTGGTCTTTATGTGGACATGTTCATCATTGTAAGTTTGTGCCATATCCATGTAGTTGGCAGAGATGGATCTCTATCCTTCTTTGTTGTATGCCGTAGCTCTGTGCTGCTTTCCACTTGCATCTGAACTTTGTGCTGCTACTTGTATCATGCTCCTGGTTATTTTAGTTATCTTCCTGCCTAGTATAAAAATTGCATTAAGGTTTAGCCCAATATGCCTTAATGGCATGGAAACCAGGAATTTTACCTTACCATCAACTAAGCAGGAATGATATTGGTGTATATATATATATATATGCTCATGGAAAAAAGTAAGTGTACAATGCTTACTTCATGAACATGCTCAGGTAATGATTGAATTTGGCACACATTATGTTTGATTATCAAATAATAGATAAAATAATAACTTTCAGGCCAGTCACATGGCACAATAAAGTGAAAAAAAATTCACCTAATGTGGCTCATCACCCCAGGAAAAGAAAATCAGGGTTTCAGTATCGTGTGTGTCCTCCTCAGGCAGTTATCACTGCTTGACACCGCCTTCTCATCGAACCAATGACATGTTGTATCAGTTGTTGAGGCATGTTATTCCATTCTTCATGCAACGCTTGGGCTAACTCTTGGTGGTTTCCAGGACAATTGTGTCGTCTTCGCAACCTGCGGCCCAGTTTATTCCAAATGTGCTCGATAGGTGACAGGTCTGGTGAAACTGCTGGCCATGGCAAGACAGTACAGTAATCTGATGCTGTTGAAAGTGGTACATGACCACAAGTGTGACATATGGATGAGCGTTATCCTGCTGCAGTATCACGCCTTGTCCATTAGCATCCAGAAAACGCATTACGTGGCGTGTAATGATTTCATCCCTGTATCGTAAACTTGTAAGGTTGCCATTGAGAAAGACTAGGTTTGTTCAGCCAGCATAGGAAACTCCTCCCCAAACCAAATTAGGCAAGAATCGCTACAGTCTTAATGAACGTCATTTCATTGTTAAAGTCTTAAAGTTTCTTCAAGCCAAGATTGAAACATTAATTCCATAAAATAAAATTTTGATACAAGTTTGAAATTTGATGTCCATTACAACTACAGTAGTGTTAATGTTTCTTCTTTTTTGGACAGTATATTTTTATTTTTCTATATTGCAGTAGCTATTTTTTTTACTGGGGGGGGGGGAATTATTAAGAATGATATCTTTTTCTATCCCCTTTGCAGCAAATGTATTAAAGGTGTTGAGGCACAAGTGTTGTGCCACATGGGGAGTAGGCTGTGCCAGCTGCTTCTTTGGTGGACTCCACTGCCGTGAGGGAGCATAGTGATTCCTTTTCTGTTAGCCAGACTAAACCTGTTACCAGGAGCAGAGAGGTGGGACAGGGTCTTGACTGGCTATGGTTTGCAAGCACTGACACAAGCAGTCAGGTATAGGTTGCTGATTGCTGCATCAGATTGTGTCTCTGCTGTCTCCCCCCTTTCCCAACATCAGATTGTGTCTCTGCTGTCTCCCCCCTTTCTCAGCATTAGATTGTGTCTCTGCTGTCCCCCCTTCTCAACATCAGATTGTGTCTCTGCTGTTCCCCCCCCCCCCTTCTCAACATCAGATTGTATCTCTACTGTCCCCTTTCCTCACATTATATTATGTCTCTGTTACCCCCTTTCCAACATCTCTGCTGTCTTCCTCACATCAGATCATGTCTCTGCTGTCCTCCCCACTCCCCCCCACCCCCATGAAAATGATATGATATATATAAAAAAATGTTCATCCAGAAAACTTTTCTTTTCAAACATCGTTGGTCATTGCGTGTCACATACATGTAAATATCAGATAATCATGACAAGAAGGGCCTTTAATGTTATCTCATTATTGTGACAAGTATTTATCAGAGAATAACTTAGTCAATATCAACATGGCCCCCTGGACTCAAGGTTTTGAGTTCTGCCTCAGCCCGCCATTGCCCAGAGTTCTCGCTGATGTTGTGGAGAATGTGCAACTTGGTGAGTTTTTCTTTACTGGGAGAAAATTCAGAATGTCAAGAAAAGCTTGACCAAAGTGCTATGATGGTGATTCTTTAAAATCTTAACATTGTTTAGATGTTGTGATAGTGTCTTAAGAAAAAAAAGTATCTTAATGCCATCTCAGTAGAAGATGTGATATGTCCCCAGGTGTGGAGACCGTGGCTGCCATGACATCCTTACAGTCCAGCGTGGATGTCTTCAACTACGTCGACAGCCTGGAGGGCTGTGCATCCAGATTTAATATTGCCAAACACCAGCATTTTATAGAAGCTGGTCTGGAGCCAGATACATTTCATGAGATCATTCACGGCTTGAAGGCATTAGCTCAGTGTTACAGGGTAACAAGTGATACTTAGAACAGTCTGTGTGATCGTGAAACAGGCGTGTATTGTCCAAGTTTAACCCCTTTAGTCCCTCTTCACATGAGCCATAATTTAATAGTTTATCTTAGATGTTTAGCACAGCAGTCCTGGAGTGTTCAGGGTTAAATATTACAGAGTTGTGCTTGAGAGGAAAGTTAGTTCTGTTGTGCAGGAGTTAATGCAGCAGTGTTTTTTTTTTTTACTTAAAAGTCTGCAGTGTGACAAGAACTGAAGCTTCAGTGGATGTTCATGAATATGTGAGACTTGTTCAGAAGCCCTGTCATGCCATAGAGGCACCTGCTGGATGCTTTGTTGGTATGTGTATTTTCCTTGATCTGTTGGCATACGGAGGGTGATGTTGGCAGTATCACACCTAACAGCCTTTCCTCATCTACAGGTCCAGAAAAGAGGCTAGCCAGAGATGTTCCTTGACAGTGGTTTTCTGTGCTGTTGGGATAAACTAAATTATATAATAAAACACTTTAATATGAATTTTAAATTATTTTATCTTGTAATTTGTGCCTGTTTCTGTGGTATAAAAAAGAGATAATCACAACTGTTTGATGTGTGAAGTGTCTCACAGCAAGTTATATAATACAAGTGAGTGTGGTGTCTCACTGGTTTCGAACTTTTATTGCACAAAAACTATTCTAGGTATTGACATGTGATTTTTCTTTTTTTTATTGCAAATTTTACCTCAGCTGAAGAAAGTTATTTGTACATTATTCATGCATTTCAACATATACTCTGCGCCTTTTGTTGCTAAAAAAAAATGTCAAAGTGATGCTCAGACTTTTGCCACGTGTCTCCAAAATCCCTTTAGTCACGGCAGCTAAACAGTCCATCATCCTTGAGTTTCAGTATCAGGACCTGGGGAACTGAACACAACCAGAGGGGGAAAAAAAAAAGGTCAAGACAGGTGATGTTCAGTGAATGTGGTAGTCATAACGTTGGACCATCTTTATCAGTCCATTGGTTTGGAAAGTCTGCATTCAGGAAAGTGATAAGCAGTTGTTGGGAACTTGTTGGGAAACTACCAGTGGCTGAAACTTTCTGGGTTGAGGTAAAATGTGTGCTAAGACTTGTCTGTACCTAGGGTAGTTTTTGTGTAATAAATATTTGAAGTTAAGGAAAGACTTTATGTTACAGTATATTTCATTTAGTATGACAGATAAAGTGGAAAGAAATTTCACCAGTCTGACTGTATGCAAGAAAATATGAGCAAGTTCTAGTTACAGCTAATAGCACCGTACAGATATCGTACATATCATTTAGAGCTAGCAGCACCGTACAGATACAGTAGATACCAGTTAGAACTGACAGCACCGTACAGACATCATACATATAATTTAGAGCTATCAGCACCATATCAGATCATGTCTCTGCTGTCCTCCCTTCCCCACATCAGATAGTGTCTGCTGTCCTCCTCATTCCCCCCCCCAACCCCCCATGAGAATGATATGATATACATAAAAAAAATTTTCATCCAGAAAACTTTTTTCTTTTCAAACATTATCAATGGTTATTACATGTCATATACATGTAAATATCAGATAATCATGACAAGAAGGCCCTTTAATGTTATCTCATTATTGTGACAAGTATTTATCAGAGAATAACTTAGTCAGTATCAACATGGCCCCTTAGACTAAAGGTTTTGAGTTCTGCCTCAGCCTGCCATTGCCCAGAGTTCTCGCTGATGTTGTGGAGAATGTGCAGCTTGGTGAGTTTTTCTTTGCTGGGAGAAAATTCAGAATGTCAAGAAAAGCTTGACCAGAGTGCTGTGATGGTGATTCTTTAATATCTTAACATTGTTTAGATGTTGTGATAGTGTCTTAAGAAAAAAAAGTATCTTAATGCCATCTCAGTAGAAGATGTGATATGTTCCCAGGTGTGGAGACCGTGGCTGCCATGACATCCTTACAGTCCAGCGTGGATGTCTTCAACTACGTCGACAGCCTGGAGGGCTGTGCATCCAGATTTAATATTGCCAAACACCAGCATTTTATAGAAGCTGGTCTGGAGCCAGATACATTTCATGAGATCATTCACGGCTTGAAGGCATTAGCTCAGTGTTACAAGGTAACAAGTGATACTTAGAACAGTCTGTGTGATCGTGAAACAGGCGTGTATTGTCCAAGTTTAACCCCTTTAGTCCCTCTTCACATGAGCCATAATTTAATAGTTTATCTTAGATGTTTAGCACAGCAGTCCTGGAGTGTTCAGGGTTAAATATTACAGAGTTGTGCTTGAGAGGAAAGTTAGTTCTGTTGTGCAGGAGTTAATGCAGCAGTGTTTTTTTTTTTTTACTTAAAAGTCTGCAGTGTGACAAGAACTGAAGCTTCAGTGGATGTTCATGAATATGTGAGACTTGTCCAGAAGCCCTGTCATGCCATAGAGGCACCTGCTGGATGCTTTGTTGGTATCTGTATTTTCCTTGATCTGTTGGCATACGGAGGGTGATGTTGGCAGTATCACACCTAACAGCCTTTCCTCATCTACAAGTCCAGAAAAGAGGCTAGCCAGAGATGTTCTGTGACAATGGTTTTCTGTGCTGTTGGGATAAACTAAATTATATAATAAAACACTTTAATATGAATTTTGAATTATTTTATCTTGTAATTTGTGCCTGTTTCTGTGGTATAAAAAAAAGATAATCACAACTGTTTGGTGTGTGAAGTGTCTCACAGCAAGTTATATAATACAAGTGAGTGTGATGTCTCACTGGTTTCAAACTTTTCTAAAACTATTCTAGGTACTGACATGTGATTTTTTTTTTTTTGTGCCAATTTTACCTCAGCTGAAGAAAGTTACATTACTCATGCATTTAAACATATGCTCTGCTCCTTTTGTTGCTCAAAAAATGTAAAAGTGGTGCTCAGACTTTTGCCACGTGTCTCCAAAATCCCTTTAGTCATGATAGCTAAACAGTCCATCATCCTTGACTTAAGAGTTTCGGTATCAGGACATGGGGAACTGATCACAACCAGAGGGAAAAAAAAAAAGGTCAAGACGGGTGATGTTCAGTGAATGTGGTAGTCACAACGTAGGACCATCTTTCTCAGTCCATTGGTTTGGAAAGTCTCCATTCAGGAAGTGATAAGCAGTTGTTGGGAACATGTTGGGAACAGTGGCTGAAACTTTCTGGGTTGAGGTAAAATGTGTGCTAAGACTTGTCTGTACCTAGGGTAGTTTTTGTGTAATAAATATTTGAAGTTAAGGAAAGACTTTATGTTACAGAATATTTCATTTAGTATGACAGATAAAGTGGAGATTTGAAAAGAAATTTCACCAGTCTGACTGTATGCAAGAAAATATGAGCAAGTTCTAGTTACAGCTAATAACACCGTACAGATATCATACATATCATTTAGAGCTAACAGCACCGTACAGATATAGTAGATACCAGTTAGAACTAACAGCACCGTACAGATAATAGTACATACCAGTTAGAACTAACAGCACCGTACAGAAAATAGTATATACCAGTTAGAGCTAATAGCACCGTACAAATATTGTACATATCATTTACAGCTAATAGCACAATGCAGATATCTTACATGCCAGTTAGAGCTAACAGCACAGATATCATGAAAGTCTTATTTCTTCTGTCCATTGAGGCAGTGAAGAAATTGTAAGAGAGAAGAATGAAAGCAAAATAAAGCCATTTTAATGTGCCAGAATTGTGTACAGATGTGATCTAGTCCACCACAGAAGACAATCACAGCTTCTTTTCTAGTCTTAAACTCAAAATTTTTATAAAATAAAGATTGTCTAACTTTTATCATCATCAGAAAATCTTAAGATAAAGATTGTCTAACTTTTATCATCACCAGAAAACCTTAAAATAAAGATTGTCTAACTTTTATTATCACCAAAAAACCATAAAATAAAGATTGTCTAACTTTTATCATCACCATAAAACCTTAAAATAAAGATTGTCTAACTTTTATCATCATCAGATAATCATAACTGGTTTTGAGGTTTCCATTTCTTTTTTTTATATGCCATCAGGTCTCAGAGTTAAATAAAAATCGCTCATAGGCCAGACAAGGGACCTGTCATGCTATCCAGAATATTAGGGCTTCTTAATCTACTGCCAGCACGTTCTTCTAAACATATAAAACATATGGCCAAACCTCCCATTTTGGGGAAAATAGCCTCCAGAAATGGGAAATGTCTATCACCAGGCCAAGTACATCGGACTGCTCTGCAGACACACCAGTTGGTAAATGACAGGAAAATAAGATATCACACAATGTTCAATCCCACATATAAGGGACTCTGCCCGAGTCCAAAATGCACAGTTAATAAAATATTAACTAAGGAACAGTTAATTGAAGACAAAAACAGTTAATTAAAGACAAAAAACAAACATGGTATTCGTGTTCTCTACATTTTATTTTGGGCGTCATATTATTCAGAGACTCAAGAAAGTAATTTCGTCAGCGTATCACAAAAAAATTCCCTTTCTGTAATATCACAAATGCACAGTTGTTTCATAATGTAATATACAGTAGTTTATACAAAATATTATAAACGTATAATTTCAGACAGTATCTGTTACATGAACTGACGTGTACAGAAACAAATTTACAACTCGAAACATTTGCATAGAATGATGCAGTTTAAATTCTCAGGTGATAGTTTAAATAATTACAACAGTCAGGGAAAGACGGTCTAAATTTATAGGACATGTCATGAGAAAAGGAAAAATAAAGCACGTTGTGACAATAGGAAAGTTAGAGGGGCAAAAGAGGCCAAGGTAGAGCAAGTGAGGAAATCCTGGATGGAATGGCAAGATGGCATGGAAAAGAGGACGTCAGAATAACTCATAGAGGCAACACAAAAGAGAGAGTTGGGGAGAGTTATGGCCGGCAACGCCAGCCGGAACAGCACTTCATAGATGGATGATAATTTAAAGTTTTCAGATCTCATGAGAATACAAGCAGCAACGATAAGAAACAATGGTCGTCTCAAAAAACAAAAACAAAAAAATAGCCACATGGTGAAAATAAGAAGTCTGTAGTTTTTCCCATGTAACTGATGGTCCAAGATCATAACGATATGAAGATCTGAATATATTGTGTCAGTAATGATAATTAACAATCGCATAGAACTAATGGAGAATGTATGAGAGAAACGGGAGAGACAAAGAAAACAAAAATTTTTTGCAAAGAAACAACGTGCTGTCATAGGACATGCAATGAGAAGAGGGGGCAATGAAAATATGTAACAAGAGAAAAAAAACAGAGAGAAGAAGATCAAGAGAAATGATGAGTGGTTTGACGAGATGGTGTGGGAGGAGGTCACATACTGAAGATCTCCATGAAGGATCGCGTACTATGGAGAAACATATAATAGCCATTGCCAGTCGGCACGGCGCCTGATGATGTTGAAGATGACTTCTGGAGGCTTTCATGTACCATCGTGTGAGAGTTTCCAGTTCTCAGGCGGACTGGGCAGATGGTTTCTCACTATCTCTTCAAGAAGGAAGCGCATGTTGTCTGGTTTGAAGAGGTGGTCTACAAAATCATATCACAGCAGCCCGTTCTCTCATTCATTTCTACATCTGTCACTTTCCCTCTCCTTTCGCATATAGTCTGTGTCTGACTTTTAATATCATCACCCCCCTCCGTCCCAACCATCCACCAAAAAAACAAGTCAGCTGCTTAGATTCATTTCATTACTTTCTACATGGCCCCTTTTATGGTTTTGTTTAATCACTTCAGATCGAAATGTCTCCACTGAAGCCTACAGCTCAACACAAGTGACAAGTAATAACAAGTGACAACAAGTAATAAGCAAATGACAATAAGTAATAAGTGGTAATAAATAAATAACAGGCCATAACAAGGGACACGAAGTAAAAACAGGTAATAACAAGGAACAATAAGTAATATCAAGTGATAACAATGGAGAACAAGTAATAACAAGAGCCAGATATAACTAGGGAGAACAAGTAATAAGTGACAGCAAGTAATGACAACGGATAACAAAGGACGAATAATAACCACGGGTAACAAGTAATAAAGAGGGACAACAAGTAATAACAAGGGACAACAATCAGTTTTCCAGACCAGATGAAGGTATTAAGTCAGTTTTCATAAAGACCCCCTATTATCTAAAAATGTGTGCTAAAGTTTCTAACAGTTTTGTTTTTATCTCTTTGTGGTGCCAGTTTGCCAAAGACTACAAATATAACATCAGCAGTCGTCTAGCAATGTTGATTATTGGTATTCGTATGCTTGAATTTTTCAAAAGCACCAACAGGAGAGCACACATTTTTCTAATGAAAAGCAACGAAACTTTTGCGCAATGAAGTGATTTAGCAGTGCTGCATGGTTATCATTAGAAAAAAAAATAGTAGACAAACTAATTTAGGTATGAGATAAAAAAAATGAGAAGTTGCCTGGGACTCGAACTATGGACTCTACCAGGCTGAGTTATAGTCTATCCCCTCTTTCATCTTACACCTCTAAAAAAAAAGTCGTGCTCTCACATCTAAAGTGCTTTGTCTACTGTTTTTTCGAATGATGTCGATATAACAGTGCCAAACAGCAAGTAATAGCATTCAAATGAGGAGTAGAAGTCCATACTAGAGAAATGATAAAAATGAAGGGGAAATAACAAAGGGAAAATTAATAACCGGAAACCCAAAATGGGGCGGGGTAGAGAATGGAGGAAGTACCCACTCGATTGTTCTTGGTCCATGTCAGCCAGTCAAAAGTATTGTAGCTTTTTATGCTCCCTAAGCCCGTGTCATGTCGCTGTAGACAGTTTCTACGTCACTGACCATATGAGGACTGATTGGTCCATATCTTTGCCTTGTGGTATGATTGGGGTGATCGTCCTCACCTCTTCCGTTTGTGAACGCGATCTGATTGGTCAGATAAACGATGAATGTTCTTTAGTTCCGCCTTTCGAGCCACACGGGTCACAAGCATTCAGGAACTTTGCATACAAATTGGCCCTTATCTTGAGGTTTCTATAGAGAGAGAGAGAGGAAAAAAAAAGTGTAACAGGAAAACAGATTGAGCACATGTTGAAATCTAGGCTGATAACAAACATTAGAGACATTAAACCTATGGTTTCAACAATGCTTGCCTTCTAGATATACATACATACATACATACATACATACATACATACATACATACATACATACATACATATGAAACAAATAAAATCATAATAAGAAGGGAGAAAGGCATGATACAGAATGTAAAAAGACGACAAAGTAAATTATAACGCAGATGCTGTTTGCAACAGTTTTAGAACGTACTGTATATGTCAGCTATCAAAGATGTACTCAACATGGCTGTTAAACAGTTTCTATTTTATCAGCCAGCGACAAGCTATTACCTCCACCGTGTATGTGTACGTTTAAGACGTAACTGATGACATATACATACATACATACATACATACATACATACATACATACATACATACATACATACACTAGTAAAAAAAATAGCCGTCAATCACATGATTGCAGTCCCTAGCATTCTAGTAACAAGTCCGAACTGCTAACAGCAGAGAGCGTTAAAAAAACCTACCATTGGTCACATTTGAATAAGAAAGAATAATTACTCCCCCCCCCCCTTTTTTTTCCCACACACACACATATATATATACACTCACACATGTTATTCCATTACATAAAGAGACATAACTCTTTCACTTCAAAACAACAATGGCGTGGTTTGTAGATCCTGCACGCTTGTGTGAATTTATGTTCAACGCGATATTTAGGCAGTCTAAATGAAATGGAAAGTAGCACATTTCTCGCCCAACCCGTATTTTAAAATTCTAGAGCAATTTTATTCCAGTTTCTTTGTACCAAAATTGATCAATAAAATTTGTCCTGCTAGACCATGGAAATTAATTCAGAAGTAAAAGAATGAACTCTGCCAGTATAAATTCTGATTTGGTAGAAAGAAACTCTCTCTCTCTCTCTCTCTCTCTCTGAACCTTAAGTGCCCAGGGCACATGGGGCTTCCGCAAGGGTTTTCCATAAAATGCCTGTTCTTTGCCTTTTTTCCCTCTCGTGCCCAGGTGAGCCCTCTATTGCTCATCCTCTCTGTTACTCTTCTCCATGTCTCCTTTGGTCTACCTTTACTTCTATTCCCCTGTGATGTCCATCTTAGTGCTATTTTTGGTAGCGAGTTGTCAGTCATCCGGAGCACATGTCCCAACCATCGCCAGCGTCTTTCCTTAATAATTGCTGTCATTGGCTTCATCTGCATTTCTGCCAACAAGATGTTATTTCTTACGGTGTTTGGCCAAAATATTTTTCTAATTCTTCGTAAACATTTAGAAAGAAACTAGAAGGTAGTTATTCTATAAATTGAAACCGTGGGTTTCGTTAGAAACGTGCTACTTTTCAGTTTATTTAGACTTTATGTAAATATCGCTCCAAGCATTGACTTATGTAGGTTCACAAGACCTACCAACCCTCCCAGTGTTGTTTCAGAGCATAAGAGTTAATGAAAATTGAATCTGGAATACAGAGTCCCGTTTCTGAAATCTCAGATCGTACAGCCACACAACTGAGAGAGAAGTCATAAAGTTTTCGAATTTGGGAAGAGGTCATACAATCTAGCAGAATAGGTCACGTGGTTTGTATGTCCGCGCCTGTATGTACAGCTGCTTGTTTTCTTTCGCTACCTGTTGGCCATCCATCACCGACGGCATCAGCGGGACATCGAGCAGAGAAAATGTCTCGAGAGTTAGATAAACAGGGCACAATAACTTCTGTCCACGCCTTGAACAAACGCCCGCTCCTGCGCCAACAAACACCGAGAAGGTATTAAATGCCAAAAGAAGAAGAGCAGCAATGACGATCTGATCTTGTTGAAGTTGTCTGCGATTTGACGTCACAAAGATCTCTCTCTCTCTCTCTCTCTCTCTCTCTCTCTCTCTCTCTCTCTCATCGTCCGCGATTTTTCTGATACGATATAAGTTAGTTTTTCAACTTTAGTTGGCAAGACGTGTTCATACAAGTATTTACTACTACTTATATCCTTCTAGAAACAGCCTTGTTCACATGGCACATAAGCCACAGAGTGTGTGTGTGTGTGTGTGTGTGGTGTGTGTGTGTGTGTGTGTGTGTGTGTGTGTGTGTGTGTGTGTGTGTGTGTGTGTGTGAGAGAGAGAGAGAGAGAGTGAGGGGGGAGAACGAACTTTATTTTCAAAGGGTTAAGAATTGGACACGCAAGCTCGTCTAACATTCTGCCCTTCATCATACAGCTTTCACCCAGTCACAGTCATTCAGCATTTGTTAATGAGCATAATAAGAATGAAGACACAATAAAAATGAATAAATAAATAAATAATAAACTATCTCTCGTTCAAACACTCCGTACTCTGATTGATGTAACTGCATGAAATAACGTAATTACATTCTCATATTTATTCTAAACTAACAAATTTATAGAAAAACATTAGAGGAACTAAAACAATCAAACCATACTTTAGATTAAAATAATTTAGACTTTGAAGTATATATATATCTATACTTTTCATAAACGTAGGTACATGCAGATACACACATGCGAGTACATACCACATATATACAAACACATACACACATATACACATCATCAAATGCTGACACATAAGTATATACACATATATGTGTATTCATTCATTCATTCCTTTGCATGTCCCTTGCGGAACTTTGCCTCCCAAACAGCACTCCTGTAGGCCTCTCGGTTGTGAGCAAGATGGCCTGCTGCTGCTGCATCCATTTCCAGATCATCAACGATGTCTTGCAGCCATCTTCGTTTCGGTCTTCATCTTTTTCTTTTTCCCATTATGTATCCTTCCAATACGGTCTTCTCTAAATTATCATGACGTTTAATGTGGCCAAAATATTTAAGTTTTCTCTCTTTAATCCTCTTTACTAGCCAGCCTTCTTCAATATTAAGCTCTTGTAGTATATGTGTATATATATACATATATATACGTATGTGAATATACACATACATAATATGCATACAAACACACGCATATTTACATATATAGACACACAAGTATACAAATACATACTTACACAGATTCGTACATATATACACGTACACACAAACACGTGTACATATTATGGAGCCATATAGTCAGTCCATCTCAGATATTGACAGAATTAGGAGGTTTAGAACAAATATTACTTTAAGTTTTACATGAGCTGGTAGAGTATTACAAAAGTGGGCGGGTGAGTACGAGAGGGAGAGAGAGAGAGAAAGAGAGAAAGAAAGAGAGGGAGGAGGAGATAGATAAAGAGGGTGAAAGACAGAAGAAGGAGAGAATTAGAGAGAGTGAGGGGGAGAGAGGGAAGGGAGAGAAAGAAAGAGGAGGGAGAGAGAGAGAAAGAGATGGAGGGGGATGGAGATGGGGAGAGAAAGAGAAAGAAGGAGAGAGAGAAAGAGATGGAGCGGGCGACAGAGAAAGAAAGAGAGAGAGAGAGAGCGAGCGAGCGAGAGAAAGAGAGAGAGAGACATATACCAGAATAGGTGCAGTGCGGAAAAGCGTTAAGTAAGTGTTAAGCGATGGCGTAATTACGGTTGGCCATCTTGAAACTCCTAGAGAAATTTTGCTTAACAACATGAAAGTGTTCATTCTAAAAAGCCTGATATCGGTTATTAAATTTTATAATCTCGTAAATCTATCAATAAGAAAAGATTAAGTCTGATGATGAAATCAACGTCCCTAGATAATAATTCTAGCGGCTTTCATTCTTGAAAGGAATCGCAAACTTGGTATCGTAGTACTGGAAGTGAAGTAAAGTAAAGCAGTCAAGTATCTGAGATGTCTTTCTCGATTACTCAGCTCCTAGAGATGAAACTCATATTCTCAGCCCCCCCCCCCTCGTTTGTTGTTGTTGTTGTTGTTGTTGTTTTCTTCTGTAGCGGGTGGTTATTTTCATTATGTTGTCAGGTCACTGACTTTTCTTGTGGTTATATTCAGTATCTGTTTGTCTGCGGCACATTCATCAGGAATCCATTCTCGTCTTGTGAATACTGTGCAGTAACCATAGCAACGTTTCCTACGTTCATTTTTGCATGAACATGTAAGGTACAAAACTGAGGGGATGAAAAATTTAAAGATAAAAGCACTTTTACGCGTGATAGAGATAAAAAAAATTAAGCGAGAATTAGCTGGAATTTCACTCACCAACTCTGGGAGGACGGGCAACCGTCTAGCCACGAGAGACCAGCACATTAATAAACTTCGCTATCGCGCACCCCCCAAAAATGGTGTTTGAAAGCGAAACGAACTTGTTTCTAAAGCGTTTTTGTACAGTGGTGGGACGAGTAACTCTCTAGCCACGAGAGACAAGCACGCTAATAAATTTCGCTATCTTCGACTTCCACTATGGAAGCTAACGATCTGGCCCAGAGAGGTCTTCTTAAACACTTGTACAAAATTCACTTGCTTTTGTTGACTATGTTGATTGTTAGCTGAGCAGACGCAGATTGATCGCGAGCTCTGACAACACTCCTTCTCGCCTGTTGCTGGTGCAAACTTACCACCAGTTCTAAGCGGTGGCCTAGATCAAGAGATCTGCCCAGGTGCGTTTGATTTCAAGAGGCGATCTCAGGATCAGAAAACAATCAAAAGGCCTTTCTTCAACATACTGACATACTGACACGCGTCTGTCAGAGAGACAGATATCTTTAGCGCTCCATTTCTTCCGGACCAGGAGCAAGAACTGGGGTCCCCGGTCGGTTTACATCCTGACTGCCATAAAGCGAAGTTCCAAACAACGAATCAACGATCACAGCCGGCAGCCAGCCTCGCTGAACCTTCACAAATTTCTCTACAGTTCTACCTACATTTGTTCTTCTCGGAATGCAAACGCCGTGACCTCTTCTAATTATCGTTGTTTTGGTCTTATACCAGCGGTAATATCTCAACCATTCATCCCTTATCAGTGCAGTATCTACGACTCAAATACGAGCAGACAACGGATAGACCTTGTTATACCGCAAAATGATACGGAGAACACCTAGCGAACTCTACAATGAAAAATTGAGCTATCTATTCAAGTTCCGGAACTCTTAGAGTATAAAATGCCAGGGCTAGGGAGAGAAATGAGGGGGGGGGGAAGGTGGGTGGAAAGGGGGGGGGATGGAGTTAATGAAGATATGTTGATGAGTTTTAAACAAAGTTTGTAAGAGATTTTTATAAGGTGAGGAAAGAATTATGGCCTTTATTGTTCTACTTGTTGTTCTATCTATCTATCTATCTATCTATCTATCTATCTATCTATCTATCTATCTATCTATCTATCTATCTATCTATCTATCTATCTATCTATCTATCTATCTGTCTGTCTGTCTGTCTGTCTGTCTGTCTATCTTTCTTCTTGTTATTATTATTATTATGTATTATGTTACATAATGACTGACAACTCACTACCAAAAATAGCACTAAGATGGACACCACAGGGGAGCAGAAGTAAGGGTAGACCAAAAGAGACATGGAGAAGAACAACAGAAAGGATGTTGAGCAATAGAGGGCTCACCTGGGCAAGAGCAGAAAAAAAGGCGAAAGACAGGCATTTGTGGAAAACCCTTGCGGAAGCCCCATGTGCCCTGGGCACTTAAGGTTCAGAGAGAGAGAGATTATGTTACATATTAGCACGAGGAAAAGCGTTATTTGTACCTGGTCATTCATAAGTCTGTGAAACATTTAGAAACTTCGCAACAAAGAAACTATGTAACGGATCATGATTTATCTTACGCCAAGAGAGAGAGAGAGAGAGAGAGAGAAACTCTTCAAATTTTTTTAAAAATAAAGCCCGTGCGCAGAGCTCCTGTGGTTTGCCGCTAGGAGGCAGTAGTAGTAAATATGGAGTTCAGTAAACGTAAGTAGTCATTTTGTGTTTTGGAATACACTGTGAAGAAGGCCGATAAGAGATGATGGCTAGATGAAGGCTGTCTGTGCACAGCTCCTCGGCAGGGATATCCAGGACCAAGCAAAGAACCTGAATCGTGTTAGAGAAACTTACCAGCGAAACCCCCGCCTTCAACCTTGAATTTCGTATACCACTTCTTGATTCTGTTGAAAACAAGTGTTGCTTTCTGGAATTCCGCTCGAAATAGTCGCTGCACAGTCACGACGGAAGAGGTTCTTGCCTATTCCAAAACACAAAATGACTGCTCACGTTTACTGAACGCCATATTTGCTACTGCTGCGTCCTAGCAGCAAACCACAGGAGCTCTGCTCGCGGGCTTTATTATTTTTTTAAATTGAAGAGCTCTCTCTCTCTCTCTCTCTCTCTCTCTCTCTCTCTCTCTCTCTCTTGGCGTAAGAGTACTCGTGATCCGTTCTTTTTTAAGACGACGAAAACAACAGGCCATGACCCGGTGGTACTGCAAACCGGGTCCACCCGTAACGAGATGCGGACCATGCCCCCGGCATTCAATGTGCAGGGCAGGCCTCATGCATCTCGTTTAGTTCAAAAATAACGACGCTTTTGTTTTAACCAAAGGGCACGTTGACCAGGGTACCTGCCAAGAGGACACTTTGACCTCAGCCACTTTGATCTTAGCCAAAAGGCCGCTGTGATCCGTTAGGTAGTTTATTTGTTGTGAAGTTTTTAAATGTTTCACGAACTTATGAATAATCGTGTATTAAAACTTCTGGTTGAATAACGGCATATGTATTGTACTCGTCTTGCTTTTTTTAAAAGCTGCTTTATATGGTTCATGCGATTTTACATTCCTCCCCAACTCCGCTCGTTAATGAAAACATTATTATTATTATTATTTCAAATTCTGTTTTTTTAGTCGTTCCAGCAGAAATCCAACTTTTTGTTTATCTTATACCACCTCCCCCAGTTGTCTCTCCTTCTTCTCCTGTCTCCACCCCCACCCCCTCTCCTCAAACCCACCTCCCCAACGGTAATCTCCCCTTCTCCTCTATCTTCACAATCATTTTTTTCCCTGTTAAGTTTGTCTGCCTATCTACAGAAGATATCTCCCCTGCCCCCGTGTTGCTAAATAGGACATCTGCTCACAAAAAGAAAAATGCATTCGTTTCTTTGCCTGTTTGAAACTCGTTAAGTTGACGGTAATAAGTCAAAGTCCCGGTATCGAGTCTTATCTTTCATCGTTTTCCTTCGTTGTGTGCTTGGCTGGTCACGGTAATCTACCTTCGTTGAGCTAAAAAAAAAAAAAAACGACGACAAGAGAAACTGATATCAATATTCGATACCGTCCATGATGCACCGAATCGGGACATCCTTTCAGTGATAAAGAAAAATATTTGCTCACGATCTTTTTACGAGACCACCAAAGCTAAAAAAAAAAATGTCTTTCGTCATTAATGAAGGGAAACCTACGTGGTATGCAGACTCGTGTAACGTTTAGTTCATAGCAAACGAGACTTTACAGTTAATCTATCAGATGAGATACACTTAAGAGAGGAGGGAGTTAAAAAGTAAATTATAGCAAAGGTCAGAGGCAGACAAGCGAGATTTATAGGACATTTCCTGAGAAGAGGAAAATTGGAACACACTGTGGCAACTGGGAAAATTGAGGGAAGAAAAGACAGAGGAACACACAATCAAGTCTAAAGACAGGGAACTGTGGAGAGAAATGATCGCCTACGCCACACGGCACTTGAATTTCTCCCACACAGGATCTGCCGAGGTGAGAAACCACAGTTCTTTCCCTCAAACTACAAACATCAGTTGCTAGACATTTCACAATGATTTTTTTTAATGAACTTGAGTTTTCAACACTCCCCCTCCCCCAAAGTAGGTTCTGCGGATGCTCGAGGGTCTACGGACCCACACTCTAGATAGTCCTAAGTAAGACTGTGAGAGTAGATGTTAAAAGTGAAATACAGGGTCCGGCATAAATCATGGCTTATATTTTTAAAATGGAAAATAAATAAACGATATACATGTTTTTGGTGAAAAAAAAGAAGTGAAATAAAACTCAGAAAAGTGAGTATTTTTTATTATTACTGAAATCATATTTAGGTTTTGAAAATTATGCCGGTTAGATGACCGCCATTACATTTGATACATTCAGCCAGGCGTCTGGAAAATTCCTGCATAACACTATTTAACATGTTCAAAGGGATATTTTGAATGCAGTGTCAGATTCGATCTTTTAGGTCTGCAACTGACTGTGATCGACTAGCATACACCGTGTTCTTGAGATATCCCAACAAAAAGAAGTCTGCGGCCGATAAATCCGGTGACCTTGCCGGCCAATGAATATCCCCAAATCTGGAAATAAGACGACTGGGAAATGCTTGTCGCAGCATAGCCATTGACAGACGGGCTGTGTTGGCAGTTGGTCCATCTTGTTGAAACCATATTAGTCTCTTTATTGGTCAAATCTGGAATGAAGTATTCAGTTAGCATCTGCACATAAAGATCACTATTAGCAGTAAGAGGATGCCAGATGCCAAAGCGTTCCTAACAGCTGATCGCCGAGGGCTACTCAGCAATGCGTTGGGGACTTCTTGAATTCGTTCAGGTGTCTGTTGAGTTCTTGGACGACCAGTAGACTTGTTATTAAGGCAATTAGCGGTTTCCTTAAATTTGTTGACCCACCTCAAAATTGTTTTGTCCTCCAATCTGAACATTATCACGGGGATACAACTCAAAATGGCGACGAAACATTCGTTGTACAGTAATAGACGATTCTCCACTTTTAAAATAAGTTTCAACGGTAAATGGGCGATTCTATGTTTGCCAAGAAGCAATTGTTAAAAATGACCGTTTGTCTGCTTAATCTCTGACGTCATGTTTTTTTTCACACGTATTCAGTTTCTGCGCACTACGTCAGTTAAATCTGGCTATGCTTTATGCCCGTGGTACCCGGGATCTGCAAAGAATAGGACCACTGTACCCTACCACGCATGATCGTAAAAGGTGACTAAGGAGGGTTTAGCATAGGGCCATCAACCTTATCTGGTAAAAAAACTATCAGACTGCTACAGAAACAGAAGCAAGGGAAATAACAAATGCAGGTGGAAGGAGAAATGCTTATCAGGAAACTGAGCCCATGAAGGTTGTTGATGAAAGCCAGCCACTGGAAGTCCCCAGCCCGACTGCAGACCTCCTGGAACCTAAACACAAGATGCAAATAGGCACCTGGAATGTAAGAACACTTAATCAGACTGGAAAACTAGCACAAACCATCAAGGAAATGCACAGATACAAACTAGACATACTAGGAATACAAGAAGCAAGATGGACAGGACAAGGCAGAAGGAAATTAACAACACAGCACACAGAAGATACAATAATATGGTCAGGTAAAGAAGATCATCATGAAGGAGGAGTAGCATTGATTATAACAAAAGAAGCATCAAGACCATTGCTGAAATGAACCCCTATAAATGAGAGATTATTATATGCACGCTTCAACTCAAGATTGACAAAACTGTCTATTTTAGTTTGTTATGCATCAACAGAAGCAGCTGAAGAGGAATTAAAAGAAGATTTTTACAACAGCCTCCAAGCCACAGTAGAAACAATACCCAAGCATGATATGCTTCTCATCTTGGGCGACCTCAATGCAAAAGTAGGCGAGGGAAATGAAGACAGAAGAAGAATCATGGGAAGAGAAGAAATCTGAGAAATAAATGAAAATGGAGAAAGACTGTGCAGTTTCTGTGAAGAAAACATGATGACCATCGGAGGGACAATTTTCCAACATAAAAACATCCATAAAGTGACTTGGAAGTCCCCAGATAAAACCACAGAAAACCAAATCGATCACATACTAATAAACAACAAGTGGAAACGGTCACTACAAGATGTGAGAGCAAAGAAAGGAGCAGATGTAGGAAATGATCACAACCTTCTGGTAGCAAAAATAAATATAAAATTAAGGAAAGCCAAAATAGGAGAACACAGAAAGACACGTTTTGATACAACAAAACTGAAAGACCAGCAAACAAGGAATGAATTCTCAATAGTACTTAAGAACCGCTTCAGTGTCCTACAAGACGAAGCAGAAATGTCCATACTAGAGTTCAATAAAACATTACAGGAAACAGCAAAAGAGGTGCTGGGATATCGGAAACGGAGAAAAGAGGAATGGATAAGCAAGACCACATGGGAAAAGATAGAGCAAAGAAAGGAAATCAAGAAAAAATTACTGAACACCAAATCACAAAGGCTAAAAGAACACGTTTTAAATAATTATGCACAAAAAGACAAAGAAGTGAAGGAATCATGCCGTCAAGATAAACGTCAGTACTATGACAACTTAGCAGAAGCAGCAGAGAAGGCAGCATATGCAAATGGCATGAAAACCATATACAAAATCACAAAGCAGATGACAGGTAATTTCAGCACAAGATGTGAGAGTGCAATAATGACACATAAGGGACAACTGGTCAGTGGAGAAAGAAAAAATTGAAAGATGGAGGGAACACTTTAACATCCTACTAAATAAACACAAGCAGCACAAATAATAGACATACCTGAAGCAAAAACGGAACTAAACATCAATACAGGACCATTAACAATAAGTGAAGTAAAGGAGCCAATAAAGAAGCTAAAATTAGACAGGGCACCAGGTGAAGATGAAGTGACTGCTGAGATGTTGAAAGCAGATGAAACAGAAACACCAAGACAACTTTGCCGGATACTACAACAAATTTGTGATCTAGAAAAAGCTCCAGAGGAGTGGAAAACTGGTCTTATAGTAAAACTACCAAAGAAGGGTGACCTCAGAGATTGCGGGAACTGGAGAAGCATTACCCTACTGCCACTCACTAGTAAAGTATTTTGCAGAGTAATCATCAACAGAATTGTACCAGCACTTGAGGGAAAACTTCAGAAAGAGCAGGCAGGATTTAGGAAAAGAAGATCATGCATAGACCATATATTTGTACTTAGACAAATATTAGAACAGGCAAATGAGTGGCATAGCACAACATATGCATTATTCATAGATTCTGAGAAAGCCTTTGACAGTGTCAACAGAGATGCACTGTGGAAAATCCTAAGATAGCATGGCCTTCCCCCATAAGATAGTGAATGTCATCAAAGCCCTTTACTAGGGTTTTCAGTGCAAAGTGATCTGTGGAGAACATACCTCCAGCAGCTTTAGGGTACAAACAGGAGTGAAGCAGGGATGTGTACTATCCTCAACATTATTTATCTTGGCAGTAGACTGGTTAACGAAGGAGGCAACATCAGACAAACGCAGAGGATTACAATGGACCCTTAACACAGTGCTGGAGGACCTTGACTTTGTGGACGACATTTGTCTACTATCAAGCGGTCACAAAGATATGCAAGATAAAATAAACAAGCTAACTCAGAATGCAAACAACATAGGACTAAAGATCAACGTAGGAAAGACAAAGTTAATGGAGCAAAATGTGAACAACAGAAATGTACTGAGAGTAGATAGCAAGTTAGTAGAGGAGGTCAGCAAACTTATATATCTTGGCAGTAAAGTAGTAGAAAATGGAGACAGCACAGAGGACATCAACAGCAGACTTACTAAAGCAAACCAGGCTTTTGCAATGCTGCAGACTATATGGAAATCTAAAAAACTAAGCATGAATGCGAAAATCAGGATATTTAAGAGCTAAGTGAAAAATTCCACTCTATGGAAGTGAATGCTGGAAAATCACCAAAACCACAGAAAACAAGTTGAATTCTTTCCTGACTAAAAGTTTACGAAGAATTAGAAAAATATTTTGGCCAAACACCATAAGAAATAACATCTTATTGGCAGAAATGCAGATGAAGCCAATGACAGCAATTATTGAGGAAAGACACTGGCGATGGTTGGGACATGTGGTGCGAATGACTGACAACTCATTACCAAAAATAGCACTAAGATGGACACCACAGGGGAACAGAAGTAAGGGTAGACCAAAAGAGACATGGAGAAGAACAACAGAGAGAGAGGATGTTGAGCAATAGAGGGCTCACTTGGGCAAGACCGGAAAAAAGGCAAAGGACAGGCATTTGTGGAAAACCCTTGAGGAAGCCCTATGTGCCCTGGGCACTTAAGATTCAGAGAGAGAGAGAGAGATATGCTTTATGCCGAACCCGGTACAAGAAATATATACCTTTCACGTTAACATAAAGGCTGTGATGAATACAGCTCAGGGATTACAACATTTTATATTGGGGGTATTGATAGCTGCATTTGCCTTTCACATCGTATAACTTCATTTTTATTTTAAGGTAAAGGCTGAAGTGGGTTACTGACTATAGATGTTATATGTTAATATCGCTAATTTTGTCTTCATAAAGATTCTGTGGACATATTCCTACCGTTTGACTTGTTTTGACATAAAGAACCCAAACCAGAAGTTTTTAGTTTTTAGTTAAAAGAACTGTTGCATAACTTAGTTTTTTTGTATTTCGAAAAGTTTCTACTTTGTTCATGTTTATTTCTAACATCAATACTTTGACGTAAAGGACTGAGAATATAGGGTAAGGATGATAAAGTGTATTCTGTTTTACTGTTTGTATTGAAATAAAATAGAAAAGAGAACAACAGCATTTGAAATGAAATGTTACAGAAGGCCACTTAGAATATCATAGATAGAACGAAAATCAAATAAAGAGATACTGGTGGGATTAGGTGTCGCAGAAAACTGGCTCGTTAACACCATAAAAATTAGAAAGCTGAGGTATGTCGGCCACATCAAGAGACACGGCAGATTGGAGAAGCTGACAGCAGAAGGCAAAGTGCCCGACAAAAGAGAAAAGGGGCCACCTCGCCGTAGGTGGACTCAGGACATCACGGAAAGTCTGAAAGTGTCACCGCAAGAACCTGGTCAACGTGGGCAAGACCCTATTGCATCCAGGGAGGCATGTGAGTGGGACAACGTTCTGGAAATGACATGTCACGTGAATGAACTGAAAGTGTATCAATAATGAAATAATCTTGGCATCATGATGTCAACCTGAATTTAATCCTTTCTCTTTTTTTGTAATGACATGTATTTTTCATGACATATGTCTAAACGAGTTTTTTTTTTAATATAGACTAATACACCAACCTAAGGCAACAAAGATGCAGATGTAAACAATAAAGAAATCTCCCATATTCTCATTAATAATAATAATAAAAAAACTATTCTAAATGGAGTTCATAAAACTATTTCGAATAGAGTTCATAAAACTACTCCGAATAGAGTTCACAAAAACTGTAAGAGTAATCGCTCCTTGTTTTGCTATAGTTATTAAGTTATTAAGTTGATTAAGTCTGGCGGTTTTCTAAGAGTCCGCTAGCTTAACACTGAGCCTGGAGTGAAACCAAGAAAATTCTCCTGAATATTGATATAACCTGGATCTGTATTAACAAATCTTGCAAACAGTGTTAATTGTTTAATATGACTTTCTTCTGGAGTATAGTCTGTGTGTACAGTCTGTAACTATGCTATAAAATTTATTTTCTGTACAAAAGAAACTATTTCCTTGTTTGTCCTTTTTTTTCAGCGGCCTCATGGAAGAGAGAAATCTAGTCAATCCAGATCCTTTTCTCAAGATAATGTTGGGTTGATCCATGGTCAATAATAAATGAAAACGTGTTTTGAAAAAAATAATTTATTTTCATATTATTGTAATCTTTTTTTTTCCAGTTCTCCCCACTTTTCCCATTTTTGCCACCGCCCCTCCCCCCCTTCAAACTTGCCGCCCCGTGCAAATGCACTTGTACTATAGGTAGAGAATGTTAAAAAAAAAAGGACTACCTCCCAGGACGGTGGTTCACTTTAGAGCACGGCGCTAACATGGCGCTAACATGGTGCTAACATGGTGCTAACATGGCGCTAACATGGTGCTAACATGGTGCTAACATGGTGCTAACATGGCGCTAACATGGTGCTAACATGGTGCTAACATGGTGCTAACATGGCGCTAACATGGTGCTAACATGGTGCTAACATGGTGCTAACATGGCGCTAACATGGTGCTAACATGGTGCTAACATGGTGCTAACATGGCGCTAACATGGTGCTAACATGGTGCTAACATGGCGCTAACATGGTGCTAACACAGCGCTATCATGGTGCTAACATGGCGCTAACATGGTGTTAATATGGCGCTAACACAGCGCTAACATGGCACTAACATAGCACTAACATGACACTAACATGGCATTAACATGCTGCTAACATGGCGTTAACACAGCGCTAACATGGCGTTAAAACAGCGCTAACATGGCACTAACACAGCGCTAACATGGCACTAACATGGCGCTAACATGGCACTAACATAGCACTAACACGGCGCTAACATGGCACTAACATGGCACTAACATGGCACTAACATGGCGCTGACATGGCGCTATCACGGCACTAACATGGCACTAATATAGTGCTAACATGGCACTAACATAGCACTAACATGGCACTAACACGGCACTAACATAGCACTAACATAGCACTAACATAGCACTAACACGGCACTAACATGGCACTAACATAGCACTAACATGGCACTAACATGCCACTAACATGGCATTAACACGGCGCTAACATGGCACTAAGATGACGCTAACATGGCACTAATATGGCACTAACATCGCACTAACATGGCACTAAGATGGCGCTAACATGGCATTAACACGGCACTAACATGGCACTAACACGGCACTAACATGGCACTAACACGGCACTAACATGGCACTAACACGGCACTAACATGGCACTAACACGGCACTAACATGGCACTAACACGGCACTAACACGGCACTAACATGGCACTAACATAGTGCTAACATGGTACTAATATGGCACTAACATGGCACTAACACGACGCTAACATGGCACTAACATGGCACTAACATGGCACTAACACGGCGGTGGACTGTTAAATGAAGTAATAAGAGAAACATAAATTTGTAATATAAAATAATCAGTTACAGCTGAGTTTTTTTTTAAGAGGAGACGAATAAAATCTACTTTTACCCGTTTTAGCATGCGTCTATTTGTCTGCCAAGTAATTAATTTTCTGGCGTCTAATTGTCTTCCGAGTAATTAATTTTCTGGCGTCTAATTGTCTTCCGAGTAATTAATTTTCTGGCGTCTAATTGTCTTCCGAGTAATTAATTTGTTGGCGTCTAATTGGCCGCGGAGTAATTAATTTTCTGGTGTCTAATTGTCTGGCATGTAATTAATTGTCCGGTGTCTAATTGTCTGCGGAGAATTGTCTGCAGAATAATTAATTGTCCGATGTCTAATTGTCTGGGACGTAATTAATTGTCCAGTGTTTTAATTGCCCTGAATTCATTTGTGACTTGGCCTTAACAGTTCCAATATATATATATATATATATATATATATATATATATATAATTATTATCCTAACTCTGACAAGATAACCCGTACTTTATTTATATTCGTTTTCGCCGCGAATGCAGAACCCGTTAATGAAGATACATAGGTTTTAAGGATAACGATAAGATAAAAGAATGAACTCAATGCAGAGTCCTATTTATAGATCCATTCCGACAGTGATAAATATTTAACCCTTTCATTACTATTACGTAAAAAGATTACACACTGTTTGCGAAGTCTCTGTATAGTTTCATTTGTCTTATCTTCATATTTTGATTTCTACATGAAATTCATACAGTATAGTTTAATACTTCTTCTTCTTCAGCTTTCCGAGCCATTAGGGCTCATTGCTGCAGATAAAGTTCGCATCCATTCCTCTCTATGCCTAATCTTCTCTCTCCAGTTGGTGACACTAATTTCTTTTATATCCTCTTCTATGTTGTCTTTCCATCTCTGTCTTGGTCTACTCCTTGGTCTTGTTTCCCTCATCTCTTGTGCATACATCATTTTCATTTGTCTGTTCTCTTCCATTCTTTCTACATGCCTCAGCCAACGTATTCTGTTCAGTTTCAGGATATTTATAATTCGTTGGGATTTAAATAAGCTGTTCAGCTCAGTGTTCTTTCTAGCTCTCCATTCTCCGCTGTTGGTATCCTTTATTGACACAAAGATTTTTCTTAGGATCTTGTTCTCAAAGATCTGCAGTTGTTGTTCATTTCTTTGTTGTACTCCACGTAGAAACGGAACGATAGTTTAATACACGAATTGAAAATTAATATTAATAGGTTATTTATTTTTAGTATTATACACAAAAAACCCCCCCAAGACTTCCTAACAAGGATTGTTAACTTTTTTTCACCTCTCCAAAGTAAGACAACTGCCACGGCAGAGTTTCAGTTTTAAAGAGTAAGGTAAGATAAAGTGATCCTGTCGTGCTTTAGAGGCACATAGGGATATGATGTTAGTGCCCATTTAAAGAGTAAGTTTCAACCGATTGCAAAGGCTTTATTTCGATTCTCTCCCCTTCCAAAAAAACTCACCCTTGTTCCCTCCCCCGAACTTGGCCCACCTATTGACCTTTCGTGGCCTCTTAGTATGGCGCAGCAAATCGGTTGGTAACCATTTAAGAAGTATTTTACACTCCCTTTCTCTCTCTCTCTCTCTCTCTCTCTCTCTCCACCCTTCCCGGGGACATATGTTCAGTCTTTTTCAACTTCTGACATTTTAAGAGGGGCACTATTCCATCCTAACTTCCTCCCTGTCAGGTCACGATGACTCTCTGTAAGTTGCCGGATTTTTTTGCTCGCCAGTGATCTTAATTTAACTTCACAGATTTGAACTCAGCTATCTCTTTGTTGTTGTTGTTTTTTTTATTGTTGTTATTGATATTTTTGTTCTTGATTCTATTGTTAATGATGTGATTGATGATGTTGCTGTAGATGTTATTGTAATTAATGTTGCTACTGTTGTTGTTGATGTTGTTGTTGTTGTTGATATTGATGATGCTTTTGATGTTGTGAGTGACGGTGGCAGAAATGCAGATGAAACCACTGACAACAATTATTGAGGAAAGACGCTGGCGATGGTTGGGACATGTGCTCCGAATGACAGACAACTCACTGCCAAAAATAGCACTAAGATGGACACCACAGGGGAGCAGAAGTAAGGGTAGACCAAAAGAGACATGGAGAAGAACAACAGAAAGGATGTTGAGCAATAGAGGGCTCACCTGGGCAAGAGCAGAAAAAAAGGCGAAAGACAGGCATTTGTGGAAAACCCTTGCGGAAGCCCCATGTGCCCTGGGCACTTAAGGTTCAGAGAGAGAGTGACGGTGTTACTGCAATTACTATTGCTGTTCTTTCTTTTGTTGTTGATGATGTTAATGATGCTGTTATTGATGTTGCTAATGATGATGACGATGATGATGCTACTTGTAATGTTTGTTGCTGCTGATGTTATTGTTGATGTTGTAATTTTTGATGATATTGTTGTTGATGTTGTTCTTGTTGTTGATGTTGCTGTTGTTCATATGTTAATCATCATCATCATCATCATCATCATCATCATCATGGCCTTTCACTCCATTGAGAGCATAGGCCACGGATATAGACTCTCCAGTCATCCTTGGATTTATTTTCTGCTTCCTTCCATGTGCATCCCTTGTCTCTGAGCGCTGTCATAATTTCTCTTTTCCAAGTAAATCTAGGTCTTCCTCGTTTTCAACTTCCTTGAGGATTCCATGTCAGTACCTGTCTTGCTATCCTGGTGTCGGGTTTCCTCAGAGTGTGGCCAGTCCACCTCCACCTCCTTGACATAATGTTAATGGTCCTGCAACAAATTCTCTCATATTCTGATGACAAAAAGACAGCAACAGACCATCATGAAATGAACAACAATAACATGGAACTAATCCACTACTTACATAAACCTTGCTCCATCCACAAGAATTTTTCTGAAGAGAACAGATATTGTTTTGGATGCACTTGCCGAACCTCTTCAGACACCGGAAGTCGCCTTGCGGACATGCAGGGCATGAAACTTTATTTACGAACGCGCATGCCCGGCAGGAAGTGTGCTGACATCTGCCCTGGCACTCCACAACGGTATCTGCCACGTGACTGAAAAAACATAAATCATGATTGCTTGTCTCGTCAATCCAAAGATAGTCTTAACATTTCATATGTCTCACTCATAATGTTTTCAGATAAGTTTCATTTTCATCCAGACTTTCAAACGTAATAACAGGTGTTAGTTTTGTTTCGTTTCTTTTTTTCTTGCTCATCTTATCAGCATGCTATCTGTTATTCTTTTCTTTAAAAAAAGGCGGTTACATAATGTCCCAATAACGATTTTAAAATATTTATGCAAGCATGGGGATTCATGGAAATGGTTTCTGGGTAACTTTTATCAGACAAGGATAGGGAACGAAAATTATATTTCAAAGACAATGAAAGAAGGAAAATGGAAACCACAGCCAATGATGCTGAAATCTGGTGAAAGCATACCAATAACCAGTTGCTGGTGGTTTCTAATTAAAAAACACAAACACACACACAAACCCCTTCTCCCCCCCCCCCAAAAAAAAATTCTATTATTTTCAGACAAAAGTAGACCTGTATAATGAAGCGACAGTTAAAGGTTATTTTTGTAAGGAGTTTGTACAGAAGAATGCCTATCAAGAATATATAAAGTATCACCTGTCTATCAAGAATATTTGAAGTGTCAGTTGCCAATAAAAAATAGATGAAGTATCGGTTGCAAATTAAAAATACATGAAATGTCAGTTGCTAATCAAAAATACATGAAGTATCGACTGTCTAATCAAGACTGGATGCTGTATAGATCATTTATAAAAAAAAATAGATGATATTTTCAAGAATAGATCAGTACTGACGAAGTGCACACATTCAATGTTCACACTGGCCGAGAATTATGTAATCTTCTTCTTCTTCAGTCTCCCTGGGTCTGCGAGCTGATGTTCTTTTGCTGCCGATGCTGTGAAGATGTTAAGGAACAGCGTGGTGTCGGCTTGGAAGCGGGTCACGGCAGCTATGTGTTTTTTTCAGTTCCAGAGAACAAGTAAAAAGTAGAGGGTGTGCAATACTTCTTTAACACACTCCACCACCATGGGGACTATGGGGTTCCCTGCCCCGTTAGCCAGGCTACGCCTGTTACTGGGGGTGCCAACGGAGAGGTGGGACAAGGTCTTGGTCAGCTATGGTTCACTGATTGCCAAAAAAGGACAGCGTCGTCACCCCCCCCCCCCCCCCCCCCCGATACCGAGGTTATATTTTCCAAAATGTGATAACAAAAGGTAAATGCTACAGAAGAGTTCTTCAAATATCATGGACACAAAAAAGAACAAATATATCCATACTACAATAACTTAATACTGAAGAAGGCTTGCTAGTAAAGAGGATTAAAGAGAGAAAACTTAAATATTTTGGACACATTAAACGCCATGATAATCTAGAAAAGACCGTCTTGGAAGGGTACATAATGGGAAAAAATAAAGAGAGGAAGACCAAGTCGAAGATGGCTGCAAGACATCGTTGATGATCTGCAAATGGATGCAGCAGCAGCAGGCCATCTTGCTCACAACCGAGAGGCCTACAGGAGTGCTGTTAGGGAGACAAAGTTCCGCAAGGGACATGCAAATGAATGAATGAATGATAACAAACAAGTTTTTCCTCCTTTTGCTTTCTCTTTAGTAATTTTTTAAAGCTGTTTAAAAGCGCTACTAAGAATCATAGCATTAAACGTAGTGGTCACAGCAAGATCTATAGGGAAAAAAAACTGTAGTTAGAACTATCTCCTCTAGTGAGAGAATACTGCACCTACCTGGCAGAGCAGGCAGCTTTAGGGCGTCTCCTGCAGAACTCTGCTGTACACGGAGGGCGACAGAACTCCACAAACCCAGCGTCGGCCTGATGACTCAGGGGCCCATTTTCTGACGCTGACGCGAACCAAGACCCACAAAATAAAATAATAAATAAATAAAACGTTAGTCAAATGCTTACTTACATTCTGTGGTCGCTGGTAAACGATAAGTTGAAAGTGTACAGTTAACATATAGAGTAGTAGTATTTAGAACATACAGTTTTGAAATAGACGTATTAATAAGTCGCTGGTCCATCCTACCCAGCCACGCCTTCTTTACCCTTGTCTAAGGCATAGACCATCAACAGAGGCTCTCCATTTATTTCTGTCCTGGACCGCTTCTTCTATCCGTCTCCAGATCTAGTCCTTCTTTTAAATCTATGCTTCTAGACTCCTTAGCCAGGTGTTTCTATGTCTTCCTTATTTCCCCTTACCTTGAGGATTCCAGATGACGGCATGTCTGGTTATGTTGGTGGTAGGCTTTAGAAATGTATGCCCTGTTCTTCTGTGGAGTCTTTTCACTATCATTTCTTGTACTGTGTGTTGGTTAGTTTTCTGCCACGAAGCTGGTGGTGTACTTCTAGTTGTTCAGAATAACTAAACATTTATTCTATACCGAATAACTGTCGCAGAAGTTTGAAAATTTGGAGAATTCCTTTTGAGCGGTCTTATCTTTTACACAAGAGATTTCGACTTTAAGTATCAGTTTATGTGTTTCCTAGCATAAATTTTAGGTACCAATCTTTAGTATTTTTTTCCTTGGAGAGCACAAAAAGTGATTAAATTCTAAGTCTTTGATTAAATTATAAGTCCATTTTTAAGAGTTCAAAGTTCAAAATTCAGATTCCAGCTTCACTGCATTCGGGACAACCCCGTATATGCTCCACCACGTGCAGCAACATTCATCCAAGAATTTGTTTGCTGATAGTTCCTGTCAAATGTTGGTTGTTTACGATGTGCTTTCTGCCACACAGTTCGGATTTCCTGCCAGCATCTTTAATTTGTCCTATCTCCAGCAGTCACCTCACAGCTACATTGTTCCTCCATTCCCGCTCTTCATTTTCCCGCAGTCTGTCCATTACAGCCTTAGCAATGTTCCTCCCTTGTCCAGTGTCAGTCTGCCATTTATTTTAGTCTGTCCAGCAAGTCTGTCTGCCACATCATTGCCATGTACTTCCGTATGCCCTGGACAGTAAAGCCACGTTAGATTTGTCACAGCTGATTGTCTTAATAGATGAACCCATTCTTTGAGAAGCAAATTCTTCTCTATCTTACGGAGCACACTCTGTGAATCCGTCACAGTGACATCATTAACCACACCATGAGCAACTAACTATGTTTTAGAGAATTCAACGAAATGAGTAGCAGTAGCAGTAGTAGTTATAGTAGCAGTAGTAATAATAATAATAATAATAGTAGTAGTAGTAGTAGTAGTAGTAGTAGTAGTAGTAGTAGTAGTGGCAGCAGCAATAGCAGCAGCGTTAGCACTTTTAGTAGTAGAAGTAGTAGGAGTAACAGTACTTGTAGTAGTAGCAGTAGCTTTTGTAGAAATGTAACAGTAGTTATGATACGGCAGTACGAGATTTAAAAAAAGAAAAAGCTACCGGTAATATTGGTACTGTTGGTATGAGTACCAACTTATAAAGTACTGTAATGATAGCAGTAGTAGCGATAGTAGCACCAGCAGAATCATCAGTAGCAATACATACTGGTGATTGTAATAGTAGTAGTAACAATACGTGGAAGAAGTAGTGGTAATACAGTTGTAATGTCAGCAGCAGCAGCAGTGATAGTGGAAGCAGTATAATAGTATTAGTAGTAGTAACAGTAGTAGTTGTTGTAGTAGGAGTAATGCCAATAGCAATAGTAGTAGACGTTGTAATAGTAGTAGTAGTAATAGTAGTAGTAGTAGTGGTGGTGGTGGTGGTGGTGGTGGCGGTAGTAGTAGTAGTAGTAGTAGTAGTAGTAGTAGTGGTGGTGGTGGTGGTAGTGGTAGTAGTAGTAGTGGTAGTGGTGGTGGTGGTGGCGGTAGTAGTAGTAGTAGTAGTGGTAGTAGTAGTAGTAGTAGTAGTAGTAGTAGTGGTGGTGGTGTGGCGGTAGTGTAGCATAGCCTTGTAAGTAATGATTATAATAATTATTATTATTATTATTATTATTGTTATTAGTATTAGTGACATGATCAGGAATAAAGAATGTATTGGGGGGCAGAGAAGTTATAGTTAGAGGAGCGAGGAACGGATACTCGGTACTTCAAAGACCTGATCATAGGTAAAACCGTATCGATAGATCTGATAGATCGTGAGAGTGGTCCAGTTCTAGAGGTGCGACTTCGCGCGCACATGCAGTAGCCCAGGGGGAACAATTGACCAGTAGATCAAAGACTGAACAGAGAACGGACTAGGTCCCGAAGCAGATAACATGAAAGAGATGGTGCGACTGGTTTTGGGCAACAAAGGATGACCCAATGACCCAATGACCGATACAACAATTGGAGGCGTGGTCTATGGAACGGAATTTACGAATATAAAAGGAGAGGTAGACAGGTGGAAAAAAAGAGGAGGGCCGGCGGAGAGCAGATAGGGGTTCTGATAGAGGAGGAGGCAGAGAGAGATTTTGATAGAGGAGGACCAAAAGGTCCTAAACAAGTAGTCTAATAGAAGAACATAACAGATAGAGAAGTAGAGTTAGATTGAACTAGTGTAGCAAGAGATCGTACAGTAATTGTTACCAAGAGCTTTTGTATTACTGAATATTGTGAACGCTGCTTAAATACTGCTTGTAGAATTATGAGAATTTTGATATTGTGATTTTGTGAGATTTCGTGCTACTATGATGAAAATAATGAAATGTGTATAATCTTGCCTATGCCTATTATTACAAGTGAGTTATCAGCTATACGTATTGATATTATTTGTCAAATTAAAATGAATCAGTGAAATGTTCATGAGAAATCTTCTATTGCCATGTATGTGAAACTTCAATGTGAGATGTGAGGAGGAAAGAGTAACTGCTTGAATAATATGATAGGACCAAGAACATCTTCTTGAACAATATAAATAAAGATAAAACATTGTTAAAGTAGTAGTAGTAGTAGTAGTAGTAGTAGTAGTAGTAGTAGTAGTAGTGGTGGTGGTGGTGGTGGCGGTAGTAGTAGTAGTAGTAGTAGTAGTAGTAGTAGTAGTAGTAGTAGTAGTAGTAGTAATAGTAGTAGTTGAAAAAGATGAAGATGAAGAGGCTGTAATTGCAGATATAATAGCAGTAACAGTATCAGTCCATATGCCTTTGATATAAAGTAGTCAAAAGGAAACGTACTGACACTCCAAAATGCTACCAAAGTTTCGGATGTGCACAGCTATAAATCTGGGATCCCATTTACACTAAACCTGTATTAAAAGTAAACTACATCTTGGCAGCGCTGGCAAAAATGGCAGAAGCGTCGAGTGTGAGATTTGCCTTCCATTTAGCCGTACAGATAACGAGAAGTCAGCAGTTTAAAATGTATACATCCTGGAATGAAACTCTGCTCACTCATTTACTGTATGCTGGGATAGTCGGATGAGTTTCTCTTTAAACATTTAGGTAAATGTTTCATTTCTCGACGTTGACGATCATTTGCCATATACTGGAGTCGAGCATGGTCTGTTTACTCGAATCCAGCTTTTTGGCAATTTGCTTGAATCCAGTTTTGGCCATTTATGGAATAGAGTATTGGCAATTTACTGAAAATGGGTTAACAATGTAAAATTTACTAATGTTCTAGGTTCATGTAGCGTGACCAGGTTTCAAGAAGTACATATGACTGTTAACTGTGGGTAGAAAGTTATATAAGTTCATGTGTTGTTTCCAGGATTAAGCTAATGGAGATGTACGTAACTAAACCTGTTGAAATTTCAGCGACAAAATCTTCAACCGTAGATGTCGCGTTGGTTGCAGAAGAGTTAAAATATCTCAGGTGCTTCAATAATATTCAAGGCGACAGCAGTAATTGTAGTAGTAGTGGTAGTAGTAATGTAGTAGCTATCTTTGTAGTAGTAGTAGTAGTAGTAGTAGTAGTAGTAGTAGTAGTAGTAGTAGTAGTAGTAGTAGTTAGCAGTAGTAGTGATAGTAGTGGCGGTAATGGTAGTAGTAGTGGTAGCGGTAGTAATGTAGAAGCTGCCTTAGTAGTAGTAGTAACAGTAGTAGTAATAGTGGTAATAGAGGTAGTAGCAGTAGTAATCATTTAATCTCCCTCCAGTTTAGCACAAACAGGACACCACCCACATACACCACTGTAGATGTACAATAGCAATCATAGGATTAGTAGCAACAGAAGTACTAGTATTAATGGTTGTAGTATTATGAGAAGTAACAGTAGTAGTAGCAGTAGTAGTAGTAGTGATAAAGGTAGTCATTTAATCGTCATGGTGGTAGTAATAACAGGTATAGTAGCAGCAGAAGTAATAGTATTAACAGTGGTAGTTGTAGTCATCGCAGTAACAACAGTGGTAGCAGCAGTAATAGTTAGTGTCGTAGATACCGTGGTAGTAGCAGTAACAGTAACATAGTTATCTTAGTAGTAGTTGTGAGTTTAGTAGTAGCAATAGTAACACTGTCAGCAGTCATTTGATTGTCGTTTTCGAAACTTTGCCTCTCTAACAGTTCTCCTGTAAGCTCTCGGTTATAAGAAAAATGCCCTGCTGCTTATGCGTCCATTCGGAGATCATCAGCGATGTCTTGCAGCCATCTTTGCTTTGGTCTTCCTCTCTTTTTCCCATTGTGTACCCTTCCAAAACTGTTTTCTCTAGATTATCACGACGTTTAATGTGTCCAAAATATTTAAGTTTTCTCCTTTTAATCCTCTTTACTAGCCAACCTTCTTCAGTATTAAATTCTTGTGGTAATAATATATTTGTTCTTTTTTTTGTGTCCATGATATTTGAAGAACTCCTCTGTAGCATTTACATTTAAAGGCATTTATGTGTTTCTCAGCTGTTTTGTTAAGTGTCCAGGTCTCACAGGCATATGTTGCGATGGGAAAGATGTAACACTGCAGTAATAATCTAGCAGAAACATACTAATTGTAACCTTTTTAGTAGCAGTAATAGTGCTAGGAATAGTAGCAAAACAGTTATAGTGCTAGGAACAGTAGCAAAACAGTTATAGTGCTAGGAATAGTAGCAAAACAGTTATAGTGCTAGGAATAGTAGCAAAACAGTTATAGTGCTAGGAATAGTAGCAAAACAGTTACGGTGCTAGGAATAGTAGCAAAACAGTTATAGTGCTAGGAATAGTAGCAAAGCAGTTATAGTTCTAGGAATAGTAGCAAAACAATTATAGTGCTAGATATAGTAGCAAAACAATTATAGTGCTAGGAATAGTAGCAAAACAATTATAGTGCTAGGAACAGTAGAAAAACAAGTATAGTGTTAGGAACAATAGCAAAACATTTATAGTGCTAGGAACAGTAGCAAACCAATTATAGTGCTAGGAATAGCAGCAAAACAATTATTCTGCTGTGAATAGTAGTAAAACAATTACAGTATCAGTAAAAGTAAAGGTAAAGATAAAATCCCCGTTTCCCTGCCATTAAGACATATTGTGGATACGGTGTTAGGCCCGTATTTCCAAGACCATCAGCACATGAAAGCCTGATGTGGTCAGTATCACGCCCTGGCCGCCAGTTACTTTTCCAGAATTCTGTGGTACCTATTTTTAGAGGCTGGATGGACCCCGGGGGCCTTCTATTTTGGTGTGGTGGTACCAGAAAAAATTCCCCCCCCCCCCACTGTTGGGATTTGAACCCAGTACTACTGGATTAGTAGATCGAGCGCCTAACCACTCAGCCAGCCAATCCGCCACCAGTAAAAGTAGTACTAATAATAACAGCAAAAGCAGTAATAGAGACAGAGCTTGTAGTAGTTATAGTAATAGTATCAGTAGCTATAATAATAAGACGTATTAATATTACTAATATTGAAACAAAAGTAATGATTCTACAAGTAACAGTATGTGAAGTACGGAGGTAATACTAATAACAGTCGCAATACCAGCAGCTGTGAATTGACAGTATCAACAACAATAATAATAGCTGTTATTTTCTGTCGTTCTAACAATATCAGCAGCAACAGTGCCAGCTACAGAGCGCCTGTGCAGCAGGCAAAGGTTCGGTACCTGATTAGAACATTTTTAAATTGTTAAAGGGTTTACTCAGATAAGTCCACAGGTCATCCCATCCAATCCAGTGAAGGAGAATCCCAGCACGGTGCACGTACTCGACAGCACCGACGAGAATCGTGACTAGTGACAAATTCGGCCATTAGGCTGAACAGACTTATGAAGAGCCTCCATGAGAAATTTTTCTGAACCCATGCAAAATTCCCATCCCCCCTCCCTGGCTTATTTGTTTTCATCTACTACACTCCCCCCCCCCCCCACCTGCCCTTTAGACCCAAGGAAACATTTCAGGCCCCTGAAAAAATACATCGTTTCCTCTCCCCCCCCCCCCCCACCTCGTAGGGCCTGGGTGGGGCCTATGGGGCCCGGAAAGGGAGAGGGGAACTGGACGTCGTGGAAAACAAGAAAGCCACAATTACAAGTCAGTGGTTTACGAGTTTTACGTCACGAGATGAACGGTAAAGATCGAAGGGAGGCCCTTTCTAAGTTCAGTCCAGGCGCTAGGGTCGTGGTTAATCCACTACTCGCCCGGATAGGCAGGAACAGCTACGACGGCGGGAACAGAATTCACTAACTGCAGACTCGCAAAGCCGCGTTGATATCGATTAGGTCATTCCTACTCCTAGCTTTAGCCACGAGAAAACTGCGGTTGTTAACTCTAGCAGCAGGGACAATCATCAGGGAAGGAAATACGGGGGATTGAATCTAAGTATTGTCCAGCTTGGTGCCATCTTCCTGATCAGCAACAAGTGTCCGGAAAAGTGTAAATTCTGTGAAAGAAGTAATGCCACATGGTTCTGGAGAGCTTCATCATCATCATCATCATTATCATCATCATCATCGTCATCATCATCATCACTATAACAGCACCAATAACATGAGACAAGGAAAGAAAGAAAAAAAATATTAAATGACGCACCATCACAAGTTGTACCTATCTGTAAGGCCATCTTGTATACTCACTCTTTGTACAGATCCCGGCAGTTTCGTTCTGCAGAGTGTGAGACTTTGATATGAAGGTGTTCGTGTCCGCTGCCGGCACGCAGAACAGCTCCCTGTCACACCTGCCCAGGTAAGCGTACTCACCGCCACATTTCTCTCCCTCCAGTTTGGCACAAACAGGACAGCATCCACACACACCTGAACAGCGTAACATAACTTGAATGTAAACCATTTCTGATAACACGGATACAAAAGAAAGACAGCTTACGATATGGTTAAACCAGCATTTTCCCTCCTTGTCTTCTTGAGCTCTAGAACCAGGATCTGTGACGTATCCGGCCGGATTCAAGCTACCGACCTTCGGCACGAGATATAAATGCACTTCTCTTCTTCTTCTTCAGCTTTCCGAACCATGATGGCTCAATGCTGCAGATAAAGCTGGCATCCATTCCTCTCTATGCCTAATCTTCTCTCTCCAGTTGGTGACACCAGTTTTCTTTTATATACTCTTCTGTGTTGTCTTTCCATCTCTATCTTGGTATACCTCATGGTCTTGTTTCCCTCATCTCTTGTGCATACATCATCTTCGTTTGTCTGTTCTCTTCCATTCTTTCTGCATGCCTCAGCCAACGTATTCTGTTCAGTTTCGAGACGTTTATAATTCGTTGGGATTTAAATAAGCTGTTCAGTTCAGTGTTCTTTCTAGCTCTCCATTCTCCACTGTTGGTATCCTTTATTGGCCCAAAGATTCTTCTTAGGATCTTGTTCTCAAAGATCTGCAATTGTTGTTCGTCTTTCTTTGTTGTACTCCACGTTTCTGATCCATACAAGACGGCTGGTCTTATTATAGCTTTGTAGATTGTTATTTTGGTGTTTTGGGACAGGATTTTGGATTTTAACAGGTTTTGCAAGGCAAAGTATATTTCATTCCATATCTGTACTCTGATTGTAATTTCCTCGCATACTGTGCTGCTTCTGTTGAAGATTGTGCCTAGATATTTGTATGTTTCTGCTTTCCTAATAATCATGTCTCCAACATTTATATGATCTAGATCATTCAGCCTCTGGTCTCTTGATATTTTCATATACTCTGTCTTATTTTGGTTAATGGTCACGCCCACTTTTAGTGCTACATTTCTCATATAAGCGCACTAGCCACTTTTATCCACAGACCTCAACGACATGTATATCCATGTTATGTATGCCTCAGCTCCAGAAGAAGTCGGTTATCCATTTCTACAGCTGGGTGACTGGGGGGAGTTTGCCTTCGGACGGATTCGCACCCCCGACCTTCGCCATGAGAGATTAGTGCATTAACCAGTTCACCACTCAGACTTCCGAACGACATAACACAGCATCCACACACACACACACAGTCTTCCCTCTAAGCTCCTCGGCAACACGGCCGTGCACATAACAACAACAACAACAACAACACACACACACACACACACGCGAAATCTTACACGCTGTGCATAGAAAAAGAAAATAACACGAAATCTTACACGCTGTGCATAGAAAAAGAAAATAACACGAAATCTTACACGCTGTGCATAGAAAAAGAAAATAACACGAAATCTTACACGCTGTGCATAGAAAAAAAATAACACGAAATCTTACACGCTGTGCATAGAAAAAGAAAATAACACGAAATCTTACACGCTGTGCATAGAAAAAGAAAATAACACGAAATCTTACACGCTGTGCATAGAAAAAAAAAACACGAAATCTTACACGCTGTGCATAGAAAAAAAAAACACGAAATCTTACACGCTGTGCATAGAAAAAAAAAACACGAAATCTTACACGCTGTGCATAGAAAAAAAAACACACGAAATCTTACACGCTGTGCATAGAAAAAAAAAACCTAACACGAAAGTTTATACGCTGCGCATAGAAAAACAACTAACACGAAAGTTTATACGCTGCGCATAGAAAAAAAGCATGGAAAAACAACTAACATGAAAGTTTATGCGCTGCGCATAGAAAAAAAGCATAGAAAAACAACTAACATGAAAGTTTATACGCTGCGCATAGAAAAAAAGCATAGAAAAAAACTAACACGAAAGTTTATATGCTGCGCATAGAAAAAAAGCATAGAAAAAAACTAACACGAAAGTTTATATGCTGCGCATAGAAAAAAATTAACACGAAAGTTTATATGCTGCACATAGAAAAAAATTAACATGAAAGTTTATAGGCTGTACACAGAAAAAAATTAACATGAAAGTTTATATGCTGCTCATAGAAAAAAAAATAACATGAAAGTTTATATGCCGCTCATAGAAAAAAAATTAACATGAAAGTTTATATGCTGCTCATAGAAAAAAAATTAACATGAAAGTTTATATGCTGCACATAGAAAAAAAATTAACATGAAAGTTTATATGCTGCTCATAGAAAAAAATTAACATGAAAGTTTATATGCTGCTCATAGAAAAAAAATTAACATGAAAGTTTATATGCTGCTCATAGAAAAAAACTAACACAAACGTTGATACGCTGTGCATATAAAAAAATTAACACGAAAGTTTATATGCTGCTGATAGAAAAAAAATTAACATGAAAGTTTATACGCTGAACATAGAAAAAAATTAACATGAAAGTTTATACTCCGCGCATAGAAGAAAACATGAAAGTTTATATTCTGCGCACAGATAAAGCACGAAAGTTTATATGATGCGCAAAGAAAAAACACGAAAATGTAAACGCCGCGCATAGAAAAAAACACGAAAGTTTATATGCCGCGCACAGAAAAAGCACGAAAGTTTATATGCCGCACATAGAACAAACACTAAAGTTTATATGCCGCGCATAGAACAAACACTAAAGTTTATGTGCCGCGCATAGAACAAAAATTAAAGTTTATATGCCGCGCATAGAACAAACACGGAAGTTTATACTCCGCGCATAGACAAAAGGCACGAAAGTTTATGCGTCACACGTAGAAAAAAATATTTTAATGCCAAAGTTGGTAAAGGACGAACTTCAGACATCGTTGGTGACTATGGACTGGGGGAGAGGAATGACAGAGGTTATAAATTAATTGAATGGGCAAGAATACATAGCCTGGTTGTAGGAAACACCTGGTTTAAACAACATCCCCGAAGACTGGCAACGTGGTCCAGCCCAGACAAGAACACTTTTAACCAGATAGACTACGTATTAATCAACAAACGATTCCGGAATGCATTATTGACAACAAAAACCATACCACAAGCTGACTGCAATAGTGACCACAACCCACTCTGTGGAAAAATTAGAATAAAGCTAAAGAAAGCATGCAAAAAAGTGAGAAACATCAAATTGAATACAGAACTTCTTAAAAATGATCAAGAACTGCGAGAACAATACAAAGTTATTATAACAAATAGATACAATGCAATAGCAAGATAAATAGTATAGATGAACAATGGGAAATGTTAAGAGATTCTATCCACCAAACTGTTAAGGAGATAATCTCTCTCTCTCTCTCTCTCTCTCTCTCTCTCTCTCTCTCTCTCTGAACCTTAAGTGCCCAAGGCACATGGGGCTTCCGCAAGGGTTTTCCACAAATGCCTGTCCTTCGCCTTTTTTTTCTGCTCTTGCCCAGGTGAGCCCTCTATTGCTCAACATCTTTTCTGTTGTTCTTCTCCATGTCTCTTTTGGTCTACCCTTACTTCTGTTCCCCTGTGGTGTCCATCTTAGTGCTATTTTTGGTAGTGAGTTGTCAGTCATTCGGAGCACATGTCCCAACCATCGCCAGCGTCTTTCCTCAATAATTGTTGTCAGTGGCTTCATCTGCATTTCTGCCAATAAGATGTTATTTCTTGTGGTGTTTGGCCAAAATATTTGTCTAATTCTTCGTAAACATTTAGTCTGGAAAGAATTCAACTTGTTTTCTATGGTTTTGGTGATTTTCCAGCATTCACTTCCATAGAGTAGTACACTTAGAACATTACTCTTAAATATCCTGATTTTCGTATTTATGCTTAGTTTTTTTTCCCATGTAGTCTACAGCACTGCAAATGCCTGGTTTGCTCTAGTAAGTCTGCTGTTGATGTCCTCTGTGCTGTCTCCAATTTCTACTACTCTACTGCCAAGGCATACAAATTCGTTGACTTCCTCCACTAACTTGCTATCTACTCTGAGTACATTCCTGTTCACATTTTGCTTCATTAACTTTGTCTTTCCTACGTTGATCTTTAGTCCTATGTTGTTTGCATTCTGAGTTAACTTGTTTATTTTATCTTGCATATCTTTGTGGCTGCTTGATAATAGACAAATGTCGTCCGCAAAGTCAAGATCATCCAGCTCTGTGTCAAGGGTCCATTGTAATCCTCTGCGTTTGTCTGATGTTGCCTCCTTCATTAACCAGTCTAATGCCAAGATAAATAATGATGGTGATAGTACACATCCCTGCTTCACTCCTGTTTGTTTAAGGAGATAATACCACCGTAAAAAGAAGCCCCTTAAAAATGATGACAGACGACATCTTAGGACTGGTGGACAAGAGGAGGAGGAGTAAAAATAACCGAGAAAAATATAGCAAGATCAATAAAGAAATAAGACGCAAACGCAGTGAAGCAAAGGAAGTGTGGTTAAATGAACAGTGCAGACAAATATAGGACTCCCATAATAAAAACAGCAAAAACATGCACAAATGAATTAGTGAACTCACAGGCAGGAAAACAAAATATACCACAGTATGCCTGAAATCAAAAGAGGGTAAAATGTTAATGGGAAAAGAAGACATTGTGGACAGGTGGACAGAGTACATCGGTGAGCTGTATGGAGGTGAAAGACCAGAATTAACACCAGATACTGAAAACTGTGATGGACCTCCAATACTCGAAGATGAAATCATAGATGCCATCAAACACATGAAGAAAGGAAAAGCAACTGGGCCTGATAATATAACAATAGAAGAAATAGAGGCGCTAGAGGAGATAGGAATAAAAATAATAACCAAGTTACTGAATGACATTTACAACAGTGGTTATATGCCCAGTGACCTGCTTAATCCACGTTTATAGCACTACCAAAGAAACCAGGTGCAAAGGAATGTGATGACCACCTGACTATCAGCCTCTCATATCACATAACGAAGCTACTTCTGAGAATTATTATGAGAAGAACAAGGGAAAAGATAAAAATGGAAATAACAGATAAACAGTTTGGATTTGTTGAAGGAAAGGGAACACACAATGCCATTTATGCTTTACGAACACTAACAGAAAGAGTACATAAAGATCTGTACTTATGCTTAATTGATTATACCAAGGCATTCGACAAGGTGAAACATTGTAAAATTATTAAAATGCTTAAAGACATCAATATAGACAGCAAAAACCTGAGAATTGTAAAACACCTATACTGGCAACAAGAAGCAGCAATTCGAGTTGAAAATAGAACTGGAAAATATCAACCTATAAAACAAGGGATGCGACAATGATGTGTACTATCTCCAGACCTTTTTTCCCTGCACAGCGAGAATATTCTAAGAACGATCATCACAGAACCAGGCATACAATTTGGAGGACACAATATTAACAACCTTCAGTATGCTGACGACACCATACTGATAGCTGAGAACCAACAAGACCTGCAAAATCTCTTGGATAAAGTCGCTAAAGGAAGTGAACAAAAACGCCTTATTTAAACATAAAAAGACAGAGACTATGGTTATATCTAAGAAACAGAATCCACCAAAATGCAGTATAAAATTAAATGGAACTATTCTAAAGCAGGTGCAGAAATTCAAATACCTTTGGGTAGTAATAACTTCAGATGGGAAATGCAGAACAGAAATTAGGAACAGAATAGGCCAAGCAAAGACTGCATTTCAGAGAATGAGAAACATAGTATGCACCACATCCCTATCAATGAATGTTAGGAAACGAGTCCTAAAATGCTATATTGAACCTGTCTTGTTATATGGAAGTGAATCATGGACAATAGGCAAGTCTGCACAAAAATCATTGGAAGCAGCAGAAATGTGGTTTATTAGAAGAATGTTGCGAATCCCCCGGACAGCAAAAATAACTAATGAAGAATGTATGAGAAGAGTTGGAGAGACAAAAAATCTCGTTAAAAAAAATAAGATAGAGGCAATGTACTTTCATAGGACATACAATGAGAAGAGGGGGCACTGAAAATATTATAACAACATGAAAAATAGAGGGAAGAAGATCAAGAGGAAGACGAAGAGGAATGAAAAAGGTTTATACGCCGCGCATATAACAAATACCCGAAAGTTTATACGCCGCGCATTTAAAAAAAAACATGAAAGTTTATATGCCGCGCATAGAAAAAAAAACTTGAAGGTTTTTATGCCGTAGATAGAAAAAAAAAACATGAAAGTTTATACGCGGCACATAGAAAAAAAAACATGAAAGTTTATACGCGGCACATAGAAAAAAAAACATGAAAGTTTATACGCCGCGCATAGAAAAAAAACATGAAAGTTTATACGCCGCGCATAGAAAAAAAACATGAAAGTTTATACGCCGCGCATAGAAAAAAAACATGAAAGTTTATACGCCGCCCATAGAAAAAAAACATGAAAGTTTATACGCCGCACATAGAAAAAAAACATGAAAGTTTATACGCCGCGCATAGAAAAAAAACATGAAAGTTTATACGCCGCGCATAGAAAAAAAAACCATGAAAGTTTATACGCCGCACATAGAAAAAAAACATGAAAGTTTATACGCCACGCGTAGAAAAAAAAACATGAAAGTTTATATGCCGCACATAGAAAGAAAAACATGAAAGTTTATACGCCGCGCATAGAAAAAAACATGAAAGTTTATACGCCGCGCATATAAAAACAAAACACGAAAGTATATATGCCGCGCATATAAAAAAACGAAAGTTTATACGCTGTGCATATAAAAAAAACACGGAAGTTTATACGCCACGCATATAAAAAAAAACGAAAATTTATATACCGCGTACAGAAAAACAAAACTGCTACTTTCATTACTTTCATTATGTTTCTCTGTGCTACATGAGTTTGTTTTCCCGATTTTGTTTGCCTTTCTATGAGAACTTTAAACTGTAATTTGTCATTTGACATTACGACGCACATTTGCACACAAAATACTTTAGACAACATATTTGCACACCACCTGAAAATGTTGTATACGAACTGCAAGATCTTAACGGGAACATTCCCTACACACATAGAAGACACAACATAACATGAAAACATGCGTAGAACAGCACCCACACACATACAGGATACTATATAACATGAAAACAGACGTAAACAGCATCTTAACAGCACCCACACACCTAGAATACACTAATAACGAAAACACGTAGAATAGCACTCACACACCTAGAATACACTACATAACGAAAACACGTAGAACAGCACACACACACACCTAGAATAAACGAAAACACGTAGAACAGCACCCACACACCTAGAATACTGCATAACATGAAAATACACGTAGAACAGCACCCACACACCTGCAAAATACTACATAACATGAAAACACACACAGAACAGAGCCCACACGCCTAGAAGACACTACGTAACATGATAACACACACAGAACAGAGCCCACACGCCTAGAAGACACTACGTAACATGATAACACACACAGAACAGAGCCCACACGCCTAGAAGACACTACGTAACATGATAACACACACAGAACAGAGCCCACACGCCTAGAAGACACTACGTAACATGATAACACACACAGAACAGAGCCCACACGCCTAGAAGACACTACGTAACATGAAAACACACGCAGAACAGAGCCCACACGCCTAGAAGACACTACATAACATCCCTATAACCGCTGTCATAAACTCTTGAAGCAAATACTGTCTAAACTGTGGAGTTTGTGAATGATTAGCAAACTCCATTGAAACGCTCTTTTTGCAGTCCACATCGTAACTAAGAACTTGAAAAGAAGTAAGCTGGATGGGAAGTGGGCATTTATGGACACGTATCCAATACACAGACTTCTCCGCGGCTTTCGCCGCCATGAGGTGACCATGTCGAACAGATACAGTATTTAGATTCACAGAGCACTTATGGGACGTTGGTGACCATCTCTGGATCCCCAGTTCTGATAGTCCCATGCTGCTAACCTCAGGGCTGCAGGAGAGAATGTAATGTTGGGTAGAATTCCCAGACACCAACATACATAGAACATTACCTTCTTTGTTTAAACATTAGAACAATTAGAGTGGGCTATTTCCGGCCTTCAGGAATTATTATTGAATAATTTAAGAATTATCAAGAAACCTTTCACACAGTCACAGGTAATTAGGAGAAAAAAAGGAGGAAGCCTACCTGTTGTAACACCGCCTTTACACTGCAACCTCGAAGCTCGTCTCGTAGTGCAATGAATTTTATCACATGGTGGACATTTTATACCCAGCACCGGATCGTAGGAAGTGGTGCACACTACAATGATGAACATTATGGCCGAAGAAACTGAAATGTAACTCCAGAGAGTGCCATATGCCAGCATATTTGCCGAGATTTTAATTTGTCGTTAAATTTCTGCCTTCATGAAACCAGTTTTAGTTATGGCGATGTTATGCTGTGTATCGCAAGTGAAGGAACACATGTGCTAAGTTTCTTGTCACGACATTATCACTTATTACCCTTGAATTGTCATATTACTTGTATACCACTTGAAAAAAATTGTGTCTCAAAATATACTGAGTCCTGTTTTAAATTAAAAATCCTGTTTAAAATTAAATTATATGATGTTCCGCCATCGAAGAATTTATAAATAGTTGGCCAGGAAAGAGGCAAGTGGCTGCAGCAGAACTAGATGAAGTTTACTTTTCGCCTGGAGCAAAACAGCTCATTTGGCGCCCTCTCCTGGGCGTAGAGTTTTATTTCTAGCTTTAGTGAATCCCCGGGCGGAGATTTCCTTTTCGTGGTTTCTAAGTTATATCTGCTCATTGAAGAAAATGTCTAAACATTTCTGTATCCTATACAGATGCTGACTGGTAGTCAGCCCGAATAATCATTTAAGCTAAACACGTACTTTTACTGTGGATACAGAGTGCTAGGACGACCAAGGAAAAGGTGGATAGATGGGGGCGAAAGACACACTCAGGAAGCAGAACATGACAGCTCTGGACCGATGTCTGAAACTCCCTGCGACGCTAATGGCATAAGCATGGTAAGAAGAAGCACAAGAAATACTTTTACTTTATTTTTTTTTCAACAATGAACCACAATAACGCTCATGACATCCATGAGACTGCTTTCTATAACAAATACTAACGTCGATCTTCAACTCCTTAGAGCACGGGGGAGATAACAAACAAAACAAACAAACAAGGGGGCAGCATCAAAGTGAGTGAGATAAAGCCATCTGTTGTTCTTTTGTCGTGTCGTTAGCGAACTGAACCAGCTGTAATTGTCTGTAATGCAGATTCACTGAAGAGAATACATATTTAACTTTTACGAGACAGACGTCGCCTAGAGCTCTTGGAGCCGTTTGGTTGATACAGAAATTTGGAATTCTTCACTGCTCTCGAACATTGGGCTTTTAAAAACTTTGTTCCTCCTCTAGTGATAATATCAGTCTTTATTTTATTATTGGCTTTCAGTTTCTGGCTGCCAAGATTCCTGGGGATAAAATAGATCTATTTAATTTACCACGATTTGTATAAGTAAACAATAAATGAACTTTATAAATGCTACATATAAGAGTATGGGCATTAACTCCTTCATTAAAAAAAAAACAGCATTGGCAGTTTTGTAGATCTTGCACATCTAATGTTAATCAATGTTCAGTGCAATACTTAGACATAAACTAAGTAAAATACTTGATAAAGTACAATGAAAAATAACACATTTCCAACCTAATCCATGATTTTTTTTCTTTTCAATTATAGAGAGACTTTCTGCCAATTTCTGTCTACCAGAATTTCTCCACAAAATTTATTCTAGCATAATTTAGGAGCAAAGGAGTTAAATTAGAAAAAGGAAAAAATGGAGAGAGAGAGAGAGAGAAAAGAAAGAGAGAGAAAAGAAAGAGAGAGAGGAAGAGAGAGAGAAAAGAAAGAGAGAGAGAGAGAAAAAAAAGGAAGAGAGAGAGAGAGAGAGAGAGAGAGAAAAGGAAGAGAGAGAGAAAAAGGGAGGGGGAATTTGGGGCATTTTGAATTGTGGATATACAGAAGAATTAGGCATAGTCATTTGACGGAACAAGTAAATGAGTTCTTAAACAACAGAAATTGCAGTTAATAAAAAAAAAAAGAAAACAGTTAAAAATATTTCTGCCATATCAAGAGGAAAATATAGAAAATGTGCAATATGGAAAACTACACGCACGGGAAAAATTAAAGGAAAAACAAGTCGAGGATGACAGTGATTTACATGTGTGAACAACATTAGAGGTCAAAGTTCAGCATGGCTGAGTGAATGTAAGAGCAGAGAACAGAAAAGTTGACATCGTTACAGTCAACCTTCCTTGGCGGGACGCTACGGGACGATGAATACATGAAGATCAGAGACTGAAATATCAAAATCTTTGGACATACTGAACTCCCGCGAAAATAAATACCTTTGGACACAGGCAACTGTGCTGAAGTGTTATATCTTTTGATGTGGGAACAAACTTTTCTGATGGTCATAAAGTTCGAGGAGATGGAATGTCTAGGATTGGAATTACTCGGGCCTTGGAAATTAAAATATTACTGCCCCTGATTCTCTGTTCAAACCGATCATCAGGAATGAAACAACTGTTTAGCCAGAGAGCCAGCAACAAATTTTGACGACAAATATTATGTAACAACAAAGAGATCTTCATATCTATGGTAACATGCCACACGCTTTCATATTTTTTTCCATTATTTTTTTTTCTACAGAGAGAAATCACTGCACGAAAAGTCATTACTGAAAATTAATCAACTAAGGCATCTAAATGATCATGACACAGTTATGAACGCAATATCAGTCGCGACAGTTCACACAGAATCAACTGATGATTGTGAAGAACTTAAGAGACTGATTTGTCAGTTTTATGGCTTACTCGCAAGAGAGAGAACAAAACAACTGTATATTTTATGCAAAAAACATATCTTTTAGAGACATATGTTTTTCCTACACTATACTCACCATATAATTCACATTTTGAAATGAATTTATACGCATTCCTTTCACCAATCCAGTGAAAGTATTACAAACTGTGATACTCGGGGGAAAAAAAAAAGATTTCAAAGAGTGAACCAGTCGATCTTCCGGACTGTCAGGACAAGATAGAGCGCTCCCCTCATTCAGTCTTTGTCCTCAACAAAGCTCGTTGTAGCTGGTGGTTCTAGCCTTCCCATCTTTGTTACTTCCCCTATTCTCTCAGACGTGTGCGATGGCGTCCCTCTCAGCCGCGCTGTTCTCTGATACCACTGTACCAGACACAAGCATCTTCCATATCGCTGAGGGGCTAAACCTTTGCCCATGTTATTTACAACTGCCAGAAACAAACTTAGAATCTGGGTTCTTCTTTTCCGTAAACAAATTTTCTCCTAACTTCCAGACATATTGAAACAGCATTTACGTTAGAAAAGAGTTGAGGGGATAGAGAAAGTACACATTAGCAAAATAACATTAAACTGCGTTTAACAATACAGATCAAAGGTTTCGTTGGTTATTTGGAACATACGTATTAACACACCTTTCAGAGCAGCGTCTGTATCCATTTATCCAAATTGCTGGAGCTCTGGCTAAACAGTTGCTTCAATTCTTGATGATCGTTCTGAACAGAGAACAGGGGCCCGTAATCTTTAAAAGAAACATTACTAAGAAGTCTTGTAAATATACAAAAGCTTTTTTCTCTTCCCTGCGCTGCGTTCCTTTTGTGGGTTGAAATGAGAGGATGCATACTGGAAGCCTTGCTGGAGAAATGTACAGGTAAATTATGTATAATTTTAAATCAATTTTCTAGGCTTGGTAGTTCAACGTTGGTGTTATCCACTCTTTGTATTATCTTTCGAGCCATCAGAACTTCTTGTTTGTATTTCAGTATAATAGCATGGCAAGGCCAAAAGAAAGAGAGGAAGACCAAAACGAAGATGGCTGCAAGACATCGTTGACGATCTGCAAATGGATGCAGCAGCGGGAGGACATCTTGCTCACAACCGAGAGGCCTACAGGAGTGCTGTTTGGGAGGTAGAGTTCCGCAAGGGACATGCAAATGAATGAATGAAAGTATGGCAAGGAAGACCCGAGGAATAATACAGCTGGTCGTGTAACAGTGTTTCCCAACTTTTTCTGAATCATATCCCACCTCAAAGATCCCCCCCCCCACCTTTTTTTTTCCCTCTCCTTTAACATAATTGGCAACCAGGTACTGAAAAAAAAATTATGAGATGATTTTTAAAATTGCGCCTCATGTTGGGGAAACAGACTCACTACAATCAGGAGCTGGTAGGCTGAGATCTTGACGTAGTCCGTCGAAGTTCCATGTTCTACCCTGTGAAAGTGAGATGGCTATCCACGTGATTCCGCGAGAAAGCAGAGCAGTTTTATGGACTGTGTTTTGTGAAAGAGATTCGTTTGTGTAAAAGTCTTACTTTGTCCTTCTGAAGTATAATTTTGTTCTGTGAAGATAGCGCCACTTTTGAATCGGCGACCTATAGCTGACATGCTAGCTTAAGGGTTGGCGACCTATAGCTGACATGCTAGCTTAAGGGTTGGCAACCGATAGGTGACATGAAAGCTTAAGGGTTGGCGACTGATAGCTGACATGCAAGCTTAAGGGTTGGCGACATATACCAGACATGCTAGCTTAAGGGTTGGCGACCTATACCTGACATGCTAGCTTAAGGGTTGGCGACCTATAGCTGACATGCTAGCTTAAGGGTTGGCGACCGATAGCTGACATGCAAGCTTAAGGGTTGGCGACCGATAGCTGACATGCTAGCTTAAGGGTTGGCGACCGATAGCTGACATGCTAGCTTAAGGGTTGGCGACCTATACCTGACAGGTTCGCTTAAGGGTTGGTGACCAATAGCTGACATGCAAGCTTAAGGGTTGGCGACTGATAGCTGATATGCAAGCTTAAGGGTTGGCGACCTATAGCTGACATGCTAGCTTAAGGGTTGGCGACCTATAGCTGACATGCTAGCTTAAGGGTTGGCGACTCATAGCTGATCAGCTTAAGGGTTGGCGACCTATAGCTGTCATGCTAATTTAGGGGTTGGCGAACCATAGGCGACCAAGACCCTGTCCCACCTCTCCGCTGGTACCCCCAGTAACAGGCCTAGCCTGGGTAACAGGGATCTCCAGAGTCCCCATGGTGGTGGAGTCTGCTAAAGAAGCATCACACACCCTGCGTCTTAGCTTCACTCTGGGATTGAAGAAAAAAAACCCCCTACCACAATTCACTCCCAGTCCGACATGATGCTGTGCTCCAACACCATCGCATGGCCTGCAAAAAAAACACCCAACTCACAGTTTCAAGGAGATAGAAGATTTGATGTATAATCAAAAGAACGTACTTGTGGTTATTATCCCATTTGTTGACTGCAGTTTGCCCCAAGTACTCTTTTACGTTGTTTCTGTGTATGTATGTTCTACCTGCACATATTAATTAACATGGACATACTTGATAAACAGGGACATGGTGATATCAGTTTTGTCTCGTTCTCCCTGTTCTGTCTATAAATCTCGAACTTGCCTTCATGGTGATGTGAGCACACAGTAAGCTTTCAACTTGCCTTCATGGTGATGTAAGCGCACAGTAAGCCTTCAACTTGCCTTCATGGTGATGTAAGCGCACAGTAAGCCTTCAACTTGCCTTCATGATGTGAGCGCACAGTAAGCCTTCAACTTGCCTTCATGGTGATGTGAGCACACAGTAAGCCTTCAACTTGCCTTCATGGTGATGTAAGTGCACAGTAAGCCTTCAACTTGCCTTCATGATGTGAGCGCACAGTAAGCTTTCAACTTGCCTTCATGGTGATGTGAGCACACAGTAAGCCTTCAACTTGCCTTCATGGTGATGTAAGCACACAGTAAGCCTTCAACTTGCCTTCATGGTGATGTAAGCGCACAGTAAGCCTTCAACTTGCCTTCATGATGTGAGCGCACAGTAAGCTTTCAACTTGCCTTCATGGTGATGTGAGCACACAGTAAGCCTTCAACTTGCCTTCATGGTGATGTAAGCACACAGTAAGCCTTCAACTTGCCTTCATGGTGATGTAAGCACACAGTAAGCCTTCAGCTTGCCTTCATGGTGATGTAAGCACACAGTAAGCCTTCAGCTTGCCTTCATGGTGATGTAAGCACACAGTAAGCCTTCAGCTTGCCTTCATGGTGATGTAAGCACACAGTAAGCTTTCAACTTGCCTTCATGGTGATGTAAGCACACAGTAAGCCTTCAACTTGCCTTCATGGTGATGTAAGCACACAGTAAGCCTTCATGGTGATGTAAAAGCACTGCTACATGAACTGCAACTGCTCCTCTTCCCGCAATGCACTGTTATCTTTTGATCTACATATCTTCCAGGAACCAGTGATCATAATGTTCTTAACCTAATCACCTTTTCTAAATTCAAATACAAGACACTCAATTTTGTGTGTGTGTGTGTATTTGAGAGGGGTAAAGCTAAAAAATTAAATTTTAACCAGTAGGCTAGGTTTTTTTAAACGTCATTTACAAAAGAGCAAGTATTGTACTTCTCTACAGAGTGAATTTTTTTTTTAAACAGCAACATTTCCATAAAATTGTTGTTAAAATTCTGGGTATTTCCAAACATAGCGATGAAAGATGAGACTGCGGGACAAGTGTTTAAAATATCTAGACATCTCGACTGATGTCTGGATAAATCTATGAAATACAGGATGGCTGACCACACAGAGTCTCTGCATTAGGTACAAGATCTGCTGCTCTATTATCTTCCTGGAACTGACAGGACATTCTTAGCAGTCGGTACAGTGAAGATAATGAGATGACAGGACATTCTTAGCAGTCGGTACAGTGAAGATAATGAGATGACAGGACATTCTTAGCAGTCGGTACAGTGAAGATAATGAGATGACAGGACATTCTTAGCAGTCGGTACAGTGAAGATAATGAGATGACAGGACATTCTTAGCAGTCGGTACAGTGAACATAATGAGATGACAGGACATTCTTAGCAGGCGGTACAGTGAAGATAATGAGATGACAGGACATTCTTAGCAGGCGGTACAGTGAAGATAATGAGATGACAGAACATTCTTAGCAGGCAGTACAGTGAAGATAATGAAACACAAGTACTATAATGAACAGGACAAGGTTATGATGACCTGTTTGAAGGCCCAGAGTGGACCCATAAAGTAAGCTTCTTAACAGACTCCATCACCTTGTGATCCACAGCAAGCCCTTGCTTCCATTAGCCAGACCATGTCCGTTATTAGGTTCATCAATGAAGACAGAAGCCAGGGTCTTTCCCAGCTCTGGTTGACCTGATACCACTAGAATAGTTATCTTTGCTCCAGAGAGAGAGCGAGAGATATCCCACTTCTCTGTGTGCCACTAAACTAATAAAGCCATGCCTGGACTGACATGGACATCCCTGTCATTACCATCTCATCACTGGACATCCTGTATGAGGCAGATCTGCCATAATTTTTGAAGAACGGAAGGCATTACAATTTTGGTGGTACTGTAAATGTTTTAGTTTTGTGAAGTTCTTCCGCATACGAGCGTTGGCTGGTTAATAAGTTGTACCTGCCACCCCCGTCACCCTGACAGAATCTGCCATCTTCTGCGGGCTTAAGTGGGATCTCCATAGATTTTCTTTCAGTTTTGTGAAGTAAATTGTTTGGTGCAGTTTTAAGTTAAAACAGGAAAGAAGGTTGAATAAAGGGCAACAAAAACAGCAAACATTTCATCAAAATGCCTTCCCCATAGTAAATAGAAAGGACAAAAGAGAATATATATATAAAATCTACATTTTTTTTAAAACTGAGTTTTTCATTTTACTGTCATCACAAACTTAATAACTATAAAATGAACGCCCTTCACTCATTATGTCAAAATTTTTCAGGCAGTGTTCTCATGCTGAATTCATCACTTTCTAATTAATAAAAAAAAAAAATACTAACGGCTGACATCTAATCTTATTTCTGCAGTTCCTCTACCATCACTGAAGACACAAACAAAGAAAACTGCCCTGTACATGAACTCGGAAACCAGTCGTCTTATTCACTCTCTGTAATAAATGAGACAGATTAGCTTTTCTTAAACATTTACTTTCATTTATGCCTCCTATTCATCTCTGGTGGCTGGGTCCCTAATGCTGATTGGTCTAAAAAAAACTCCACCCAAGTGCAAAACTGAACCAGAGACCTTTCTGGCCAGCAAGTGAACAAATAACCATCAGATTAACAGTTAAAATGTTGTGATCAAGTTTCATGCAGTAAAATGTGAAAACAAAGCAGAGGTCACTACAATCAAGTACTGGGAATGTTGCAATTACAAGCGCTTGGTGCTATGTCTTCTCATCGCTAGACAGTTGTTTACTTATCTGTAGTACAACCCTCGCAACTTTACCTGCTCTTATGACTGTGTCTTTAGTTTTTTGGGTTTTTTTTTGTTTTGATCTCTCACCTTAATTTCATAATTTATTTTTTCTACAGTTAAAAATCTGGAAACTGGTTGCAGTCCACTCCTTCAGAGTAATGCCAAGCTACATTTAGAGTGCACTGACCCAGGTACTAAAAATGTTTCATTGAAAAAAATTAACAAAGAAATTTTTTACTTGGTGACAAACTGATAGTGTTATGCATTATGTCTTGAAAGGGAACATGATGATGCTTTTTTTTTAAAACCAGGTATTGAAAAACGTGAAGTTTTTCTCTCTCTTTTTTTAAAAAAAAAGTTCTGCTTTCAAGGTTGCTGATCACCAATCCTGATCCCTGTCGACAGCAAAGCCCACAGTCCTCTCCAGATCCTGCAAGAAGCTCCAAAGCTGTTGCCCCACACTTGTGTCTTTGGGCCACGTCTCCTGCCTCAGGTCTGCATGGTTTGGACACTTCAAGGATATGTTCTGGACTTCACTGCTACATGGACACTTGTCTGCGTGAGACATTTTGAGTTATGTAGGTGGCCTTAGGCAAAAGAGGATGGTTTGGTGACAACTTTGCAGTTGGTGTATTGGATTTTTTTTTTTTTAACTTAATAAAGTAAATATGCCACCTTTTATAGGCACGTTTTTATTTAATCTAATCTGTTTCAGTTTGTCAAACCGTTACAAGAATGAATTCAAACGTAAGGGTTTTGTTTTAAGAGCTTTGTTTTTTTTTTAAATTTTAAAAATCCACATGTACACAACAACCTGGCTACCACACACTGAACCTCACATACTTGCCTGGCAGCAAAGTAAAGCATACCTGGCTGCAGTCATGCATGGCTGTCTTGGTGAAGGGAAAATAGGATAATACACGGTGGATGTCCCACAAATTAGGGACTTTGCCAGCAAGCCTCACATATAAAAGATTTTGTCAGTCCAAAGTAGACACAAAAAAAAAAACAAACTCGCATCTTGAAATGTCTACAGATTACAGATGGTGTCACGTAAATTCTCATTTTCTCATCAGAAAACATAATAAACAGATCAAGACAAAACAAAACTGTTGCAAAATTGTTTTTAAAATGGGGAAGGGGTGGGAAATACTTATAAAGAAAGAAACAAGAAATTTAATTTTGTCTACGATTTTAAAAAAGAAAACAACACATGACTCACATTCATCTGGAGAGCCAGGAACTTAGATGTACTTTCTACATCTGCAAGCATAACTACAAATTGGTTAAAACAGTTAAAAAAAAAAAAAGAGAAAAAATATAAATCAGGATTTTAAGATCTGTGAAAGATATAATCACCAACAAACATTCCACCACACACATGATGATTAATGAACAAAGCAAACATGTTTATTAGACAAATCATTGCATATGAAACAGATCTGTGGAAGTTTTTTTTTTTCAATAAATCACATGAGCTTTATTCACTTGATGGATTCTTAAAAGAAATAAAAGTTCATTAACGAAAGAAAAACAAGTAACTTATGAATAACACTTTTAGACAAGGCATAACAAGTTACATGAAAACAAGACCACACAAACATCTTCTCAAAAAACATATTTAAAAAAAATAAAATTCACGAGAATAAATATCAGTAAGAAAAATAACCTTGTTTTAATCAAACAGACCAGCATTTCAACAGCATACCCTCATTCAACATAACCAATGACACAAATAACATATACTGACAACATATCCAAGACTTGAACTGGCTGCAGCAAATCAAAACTACAAACTGATGTTTTCTCCAATCATCTCATCACTACTTGTCACCATTCTCTGGAAAAAAAAAATATATATATATATATTTACACACACACATTCTAATTCTAAATGCCATGCCGCATGGCATAGGCGATCATTTCTCTCCACAATTTCCTGTCTTTAGACTTGATTATGAGATCCGCCAGTGACTTTCTTCCTAGCTACACTGACAGCCCATCCAGTAGCTTTTCTCTCTCTCTTCTTCTTTCCTCAATTTTTCCAGTTGCCACAGTGTGTTCCAATTTTCCTCTTCTCAGGAAATGACCTATAAATCTCGCTTGTCTGCCTTGTAATTTGCTTCTTAACTCCAGCCTCTCTTATGACTTCTTCATTGGTTTTCTTGGCTGTCCATGGTAGCATGGACACAAACATAAACTAGTTATATCTAACAATAAAGGAGCAAAGACAAGTGTGCTAAAGTTATGGCATAGTTATCAGTGCATGAGAATCAGTGCTGGCTAGGACTATGTCCAATCTCTTTGTTGATGTCCCTGTTAACTTCTTCTGTGTACGCACACTGGCGATGATGCGTAGTACCCTGATTTTTGCGTTGCGCCTTTTGGCTGGTACCTCCAACTTCACCACCATTCCTTGCTAGGGCAGATTGTGGTATTGCTCGGACTGACATGGAGACAGTGGTATAAGCTGGCCTGGCCAAAACTTTGTTTTTCAAGTTTCTGGTGGCTGTAGTTAAGCCCCTTCTGCATGTCAGATCTAGCATGCAACGCTGGCTGGCCAGATGGCTTTGAGACAGTTCCACATAGACACTCTGACTTTGGGATGAGGAATCCGATGAGTGCCTCAATATCAATTCCCCGCCACCTATATAGTCTGCTGGCTCTGTTTTGTTTACGTCATTCTGATAGCCATTTTTGTAAAGACCCATAGGCTTGTCACATACTGGATTCATTGGTTTCACACCAAATTTTCCTCATCCTCACCAGCTATCTCCGTGTCCCCATCTGTCCACCAACCTGACATTACATTTTACAAAAATAACAATTACAATTAGTGTTGATTGCTACAGGTTTCTGGGCTACAGAAGTAGGTCAGAGTTTTTAAGCAAACAGATCTATGTTCCCTGTCTCACAGAGATTATGTTAAGATAAGTGTGTTCTTAACACAGTTGTCCCAGGGGAGTCCCTGTTAACAGTTCCCGTGGCTAATGGGGACATGGTTCTCTGTGGTCACCATGGCGGTGCAGCCTGCCAAGAAGGCTGCTCGTTTTGGCCAATTCTGGCTCTGCAAAACTGGCCACTGTAACCTGCTCTCAATTCGATATTAAAGCTTGTGTTTCAACATTTTCACAGCCCCCAACTGTTAAGAACATCCTGCCTTTACAGCTCCAAGGAGAAACAACAATTATCTAAATTAAACACCATATGTACAAAACTCAGAGCTGAAACGTCTGATTCAGTGTTAAAGCCGGTGAATAATAACCAGTGAGGAACCTTCTTATCCTAACTCCCTGGAATTAGGTTAAGACTGATGAGGTTCCTACTATGGTTTAGATTTCTGAGAAGTACGACACTGCAGCAATCTGATAAGGTATTATTGCCCTAGCTAAATGTGTACACTCCAAACAATGAGTAAATACATTAGCCTTCTATCATCTTTACCTTTACTATTAGCTGAAAGTGCAGCATTAAAAAAAAACCAGTAACTAACATGTACTAATGTGATAAATACTTGTATATGGGAAAATGAAATAAATAAACTTCATCTATGTTGGCACTACCACAACCTGTCTCATGGGTGATCAGTAAAAGAAGATGGACATATGTAAGCCATGAGATGAGAAGAAACAATCAGAGCTATCAAGTGGAGCACAACAGGCCGAAGAAAAAGATGTTGACCACGTGAAACTCTAAAGAGGACATTGTTAAGAGAAGCCAGTTTAGTGGGTATAAAATCCCTTGATGAGGTTGAAAGACTCGCAGAGAACAGGAAAACTTGGCAAACAACTACGCGAGCCCTATGTGACATTTAACGGCATGGGAAGGATGTAAGATGCTGGTACTAACATGATGGACAAATAAGAAGTCTTGAGACAGCAAAAGAATCAAGATGTTTGTAAGTACTTTATGATGAAAGATATGAAAATGCTAAATACAATTTCTCCTTGCATCTCATCTGGATTCAAATTACTTTATCCAAGCCATTCAGTGTAAGTACTAAGAAATGTTTAAGAAAACATGTTCTCACTCAACAAGCATAACCAACTTCCCGAAACATTTTGTGCTTCATGATGTCAAAGTTCACAGAAGGTAGTTCACAAAAAGTGTACTCAGATACAGCAGCCAAACCAATTTTATCAATAGTCTCTGTAAATGTTTCAACGTGTTCCAATCAATTCCACAAGGTCTTTGTTTTTAATCTTTCACCTCTGCCTGCTGAAGTTTTTGTCTTTTTCAGCTTTCATCTAAGGATTCTATTCTTGTACATGACCCACCACAATAGCAGAGTTTATGGTTCACAAAAACATGGCAGGACAAATCAAGCCACTATTAAATTACACTATCAAAACTTAGGTATTTCTGCTATTTGTGTACAATCTATTGTTTTTTCACAAATGAAAAAAAAAAAAAAAATGAAAACTGACTACTGCCAAAAGTGAGCATATCTGTAGGAGTAACTTCATCATTCATAAAGTAGGTCACGCTAAATTTGAAGTCCTGTCACCAGGAAGGTATGTCTAGAAGTTTCTCTTGTACACTCTCATTACTCCTGTACCAGATCTGAATCCCTGACCACTTATGGCTGGCAATGCAGGTCTGAAAAAAATGCACACCACCCATAATATGTACACATATAATCTGGAATATGCATGTGGCTCTTATCCGTATCTGTAACAGAATGAAATGAACTTAAGAAATGTAAAGGATGCTCTGCAGAACTCTCAGCTCGTGTAGTTAAGGGTGCTGCAGTTCTGCAGAACTTTCATGTCGTTAAGAATGCTGCAGTCCTGCAGGATAGTAGGGCATAAAAATGCCAACTCTCACCTGACTTGCTACATGCGTTTCACAACAACATACTGTTCTACATCATACCTGCTTTCTTCTTGTCTGCATCCTTCTTCTTCTCTGCTTCCAGTCGCGCTTCCTCCTCCTCATACTTCTTGATATGAAGCTCCACCTCACTGTCCTGCAGGATATGCACAACTGTTTTGTTGTCCTTCCTCGTCAGTGTCGCAATCTCCACTGAAACAAAGAAATCATTTTTTGTTATCTTCCGAATTTACAGATGCTTCCAGGACTAGGAAGTTTACCCCATCAGAAAGGTCACTGTTTTACTTTCTCCTCCAATCGTGAATTTTTTGGTCGCCCACGCTCTCGTTATTTTTACATTCAGACATTAAGTCAGACGGGGGAACGGCAAGGTGGCTTTGCCTGTTTCTGAGAGTGGACATTCCAAAATGTTCTTCGTGCCTACGTCATTTCCAAAGGGTATTTGTTACCAGGTATTTTGTAGCTTAACAGGCATATTTCCACGGGGAATTTGTTACCCAGTATTTTGTTGCTTAATAGCACATTTCCACGGGGAACTTGTTACCCAGTATTTTGTTGCTTAATAGCACATTTCCACGGGGAACTTGTTACCTAGTATTTGTAGCTTAATAGCCACATTTCCACAGGGAACTTGTTACCTAGTATTCTGTAGCTTAACTCTTTCCGTGCTATTGGTCGATATAGTGACGCTTCCAGTATCCCGAAGCTACTGTATGGTCACTATAATGATCAATGTTTGTTTCATTAAAACAAGCGGTGTAACATTTAGATTATACATATTTCGTCCGCGATTCCGGTGACAATTTTCAAAATGGCGAAAGAGTGCCTAGTTATGAGCGATGCCGAGCGAGAAAAAGGAAGAGAAGCATGGAAATTTTTCAATTTTTGACGATGTAGATAGGGGTATGGACATAGCCTATGGCCACCCCGCTGCTCTTGAATGTTTTCTAAGTAGATCTAGAATGTTTTCTAAGTAGATCTAAACATATTTAGACAACTGCAGAAGTAGTTAGGAGTAGTTAGGAGGTTAGTTCAGACATTCATTCAGCGAGAATGCAACACAGAATCACAATACGAGATTGACAAGTAGATCTACACATCTCAGATGGTAAGTAGTGCAGATCTAGACCTCACCGATAGTGAGCTGGCCACAATCAGTGTCTAAAAACATCACATTACTTCTTTTTTCCAAAAAAACTCTGCATTTATGAAATTTTCATTCCTTTAGCTATACTTTGAAACATATTAAGTATATGTTTTCCATTCCATTTTACAACTAGACCCCCTTACAGACCAAGACCCGCGTTTTTAGTCCCGTTCGTACCCATACGTCTGCTTTTCGTCCTATGCACGGGAAGAGTTAATAGGCACATTTCCACGGGGAACTTGTTACCCAGCATTTTGTAGCATAAAAGGCACATTTTCATGGGGAATTTGTTATCCAGTATTCTGTAGCTTAACAGCACATTTCCACAGGGAAACAAGTAACTTAATGTCAACCACCAGGAGCGTGAGCACGTGTACGATGTAGCTTAATATGCACATTTCCACAGGGAAACAAGTAACCTAATGTCGACCACCAGGAGCGTGAGCACGTGTACGATGTAGCTTAATATGCACATTTCCACAGGGAACCTGTTTCCCAGTATTTTGTAGCTTAACAGACATATTTCCACAGGGAACTTGTTTCCCAGTATGTTGTAGTATAACAGGCTATTTCAATGAGCTTTGTGAAAAAAAAAAACAAAAAAACAGGTAGGAATCTTGATCAGTTCCTGTTTCCTGCTCTGAGTAGCTGTGTTTTCCTCTAAAATGACCACTATTGCAACCCTCATCAATGTAACAGTAATCAAACATGGATACATATGCTGATTAAAATAAACTGATATAGAAAACCTGAGAAGCAACTGCCATTTTATTATATCTTATGCTATTTAGGTACTTGCTGTTGCATGTTCCATTAACTGAGAACTTGAAGCTCATGGCATCATCTACACAAGCACTGGACAGGGAGATGACTAAGTCCAGTCTCTTTAACAATAAGATCAGCAGGGCTTGTGTGTCTTCTCCATTTTCAAGGAATTCCCCCCCCCCCCCCCACCATTGCTGTGTTGAGTATTAATTTTTACTGTCAAGTTGACTGTAGGGGCTCAGTATCAAGTCTCTAACCCAAACGTTGTTGAGAAGACACGACATAAACTGCACTGTACACACCCTCCTCCCTTAATAAATCAACAAAGAATCAAATGACATTCATAATCCCAAAAGATACCAGTGCATACAAATTCCAGATGCATCACTCCCGGTTTGCCAGCATTTGCTAAGGCAGTTGCTGATGGTCTTACCTTTGTCTGCAGTAAGCTTGGTCAGGTCTAGTGTTTTGCTCAGAACTTTGATGGACAGATCAAGAGAATCACTTAGCTTCAAAGAGCCATCATCCTTGTATTCTTGTTTCAAGAGGGAAATGGCATTCTGTGTTTGGAGAGAAATGATGAGCTTGGCAAAATGAAGTAAAAGTGAATCAAAAGTGAATGTTGCTGTCTTACACATGATAAGATGACCATATACCATACAAGAAAATGGAAAAAAAAAACATAAAACAGCACTGAGCCACAGGACTTGATTAGCTCAAGACAAGTGACTTACCTCGTCTTGTGCTAACTACCTGTAGCTGCGAGCTGATGTTCTTTTGCAGCTGATTCTGTGAAGCTGTTGATGTACAGCATCGTACCGGTATGGGAGCGAGTTACGGCAGCTATTTTTTCAGTCCCGGAGCACAGCTAAAAAGCAGGTGTGCAATGCTTCTTTAGCAGACTCCACCACCATGGGGACTATGGTGATCCCTGCAACGTTACCCAGGCTAGGCCTGTTACTAGGCGTGCCCAACAGAGAGGTCAGACAGGGTCTTGGTCAGCCCAAAGACAAGTGAGAAAATGTATAACTGGCTCTTTCTCTTCAAGTGGAAAGGGTTGGGAAGTTAGCAAAAATTCAATACTTTCTTTTTTCCCTCATTTCTTTCTTTGTGAGATTTCATCTAGTGCACCTCTTTCATCAAATCTGTTTCCTAGACATCTTCACACCTTGACCACCTTTACCTCTGACCTTCACAACAGCAACAGTTACTGTTTACTTCTGCAAAATAATTATCAGCAACAGCTACTGTTTACTTCTGCAAAATAATTATCAGCAACAGCTACTGTTTACTTCTGCAAAATAATTATCAGCAACAGCTACTGTTTACTTCTGCAAAATAATTATCAGCAACAGCTACTGCTTACTTCTGCAAAATAATTATCAGCAACAGCTACTGCTTACTTCTGCAAAATAATTATCAAACTATGGAAAAATCATCAATATTTACATCGTATGGCTTCAAGTTTACTGGATTTGATTAGTTTTTGCAACAAGCAATTCAACTTCATATTGAAGAGACTTATTTAAACAAGAAAAACTCTTGTCAGTTGCACAGCCTATGGTAACTGAAGAACTAGCAATTTAAACAACTTTGTAAAAAAATAAAAAAATTAAAAGATAAAATAACAGCAGCCATATGGTTTTGTTCTGTAGCTGAGGGTTTGCAATTTTAAATAACTATAAATGCTAAAAATAAACAATGTGCCTCTGTGTGATAAAACATGGTTGCCCTATTGTCTGATTATATAAAAATTTATGGGGTTTTGTGTGTTGTTCAGTACCTTCTTGTGTTGGCACTTCATAATATGGAACTGCATGTACTTTTTCTACACCCAAGATGAACTGACCATTATTACTTCCTTCTAAATTGTAACACAAACTAAATTAAATTGTTGTATTCTGCTAAACAAATATTCTGGTAACCGATGGCAACTACACAATCCATTAAATTTTACTGGTTATACTCTCTATTACATTTTATCACACATAAATTCTCTGATATTTTTGCTACCTACACGCTATGTATTTACATCTCATGGCTATAAATTCCATTATACTGTGCAAACCAAGCAATGTAGTACAAAAGCCATAAATCTTAATCAATTCAATTCAAGTGCTATGCCGCGTGGCGTAGGCGATCACCTCTCTCCACAATTCACCTCTCTCCACAATTCCCTGTATTTAGATTTGATTATGAGATCCGCCAGTGACTTTCTTCCTAGCCACATTGACAGCCCATCCAGTAATTTCTCTCTCTGTCTTCCTCTGTCTCGTCTTCCTTCAGTTTTTCCACTTGCCACAGTGTGTTTCAATTTTCCTATTCTCAGGAAATGTCCTATAAATCTCACTTGTCTGCCTCTGATCTTTGCTATAATTTGCTTTTTAACTCCACCTCTCTTAAGACTTCTTCACTGGTTTTCTTGGCTGTCCATGGTACCTTCAACATCCTTCTTATAAACCACATTTCCATGGCCTCCATTTCTCGCTGTACTCTCTTAATTCACAGACCATGCTTCACACCCATAAAACAAAATTGGCTCGATGTAACATTTAAGCACTCAGAATCTTGTTTCCACTGATACGGATCTGTTGCACAAGATGTTCTCATTTTCTGGAATGCTGACTTGGCCTGAGCACGTCTGCTTTTTATTTCATTGTGACATTTCCCATCAGCTGTTATAATCATTCCTAAGTATTTGAATCTATCAACTTGTTTCAGATTTGTGCCATCGATGGTAATGCTACATTTTGGTGGTATTCTTTTTTTTTGAGATGACCATCACCTCAGTCTTCTTTTTGTTCAGGCTGAGACCTTTATTTTTACTTTCACGAACCACGACGTCCAGAAGAGACTGTAGCTCCCCTTCACTTTTAGCAATCAGAACTGTGTGGTCTGTACATCTTAAGTTGTTAAGGTTGTACCCACCAATTGATATTCCTGGCATGTTCTCTATATTTCTCATTATGTTTTCGCTGTACAAGGAGAAGAGGTCTGGAGATAAAACACATCCTTGTCTCACCCCCAATTGTATGTCCTGGAATGCTCCTATTTGGTTCTCAACCCTCATTGCTGTTGATTGCTGCCAATTATGTTTTTGATAAGTTTTAGATCTTTCCCATCTATGTTGAAGTCTTCCAGCATTCTTATAATTTCTGTGTGTCTCACTTTATCAAATGCTTTACAGTTGTCTATGATGCATAAGTCCAGCTCCTGGCATTCTCGTGGTGGAACTCTTTAAACTGACAGGAGAAGGGGCGAAAGCCGAATATCTGGCGCCTGAAAACTGGACGCTTCGGGTAGATGAGACTTGTTAGTCTTGGTTGGTAGTTCATCTAGGAGAAGGAAAACTCTGATTTCAAACCCTCTGCCGCTTTGTAGGGTAGGCTCTGGCCAGAGTCAAAGACTAGTGGAGTAAATCATAAACAAACCGGTGGAAGGCAAGGGGAAACCAACACTGTACATTCTCAAGAACAATCATGACAATCCACAATTCTTTGAATCATAGCGGCATTAATGGGGGTTCCAGTGGAACCACCTCGTCCGGTAGGGACCATCACGTGCGATAGGTGATACCAGATCGTCATCCAACTACTGTATGCAAAGAAAACAAAAGCAACACCACAGTAATTGCAACATGGAACATTAGAACATTAACAGAACTTGGAAAACATCGAACAAGAAATGAAAAGAATGAAAATTAACATCCTTGGTTTATGTGAAATGAGATGGACTGAAGCATGAAGCAGAGATCATAAAGACTTCAAGATAATATATTCTAGGGGAAACAGAAATGAAGTTCGTATAATACTGGATAAGAAGACAGCAAAACTGTGAAAAGCTTCTGGTGCATATCAGACAAAAGTGTTAACGGTTAAATTACAGGGCCATCCAATAGACACAAATCTCATCTAAGTATAAATCTTATTACATCTTACAACAATATATTCTATTAAATTTTTCTAGATTGACAGTCAATAGGAGTTTCTACACACTGAAAAACACAAGAAGTTTCTATACTCAGAAAAACACAAGAAAAGTTTCTACATTAAAGAAAAACATAAGAGCAGTTTCTACATACAGAAAGACATAAGAAGAGTTTCTACATACACAAAAACACAAGAGAAGTTTCTACACACAGAAAAATATGAAGAGGAGTTTCTATACACAGAAAGACATAAGAGTTCTACACACAGAAGGACAAAAGGGGAGTTTCTACACATAGAAAAACATATGAGGAGCTTCTATACACAGATGGACAACATACTGCACTGTTGTTTCCAATACAGGTAGCCTTCCAGCCTCCATAGTTTCCGCTTGGGTCACTCTGGTAAAGCTGAAAGCCATAGTGCTTGTCCCAGCCCATGTACAGGATTGATACACCAAATGGACGCTTCCCTGCCAAAAAAAAAAGGTCAAAGATTCACATTCTGTTTTCCACTGTTAAGAAATCCCTATGAAATTATTTTAAAGACAGGTTAATGACCTTGACCTGATTTTGAAACTGTTCTACACTGGAACTGACTCTCCTTCTGAACAGATAACAAGTGGATTAAGTGAGCACCACATTTCTCTAAAAAACTATGTCTCCCCTGCTCTTTGAAATGTATGGAATATATCTATGAAGATACTCCATTCAAATCTGTCCTCGGCCAGATGCCTCATCCCCCTTCCTCAATATCACCCTTTTCCTTCCTACAGCTTTCTATCGTTCATTCTGCTCTTTCTCCCATACTCCTAGTGCAATCAGGCAACAAAATGAACTCTTTTGTTCTGCATTCTAAATATCTGTCCCAACAAATTTCCATTCCCCCAGTTATATCACAGATAATAGCTAGCTTCCTTTATCTGGATGCCTTTTAGGTTAGCTAATCCCTGCCTCCCGTGGATTTGATTCACTTAAAAGAGTTAATTTTTAATCTGTCACCCATATTTCTAAACCAACCAGACGTATTGAATAAGCAAGAAATTTGTAAATGTATCTGGCTTTTACTGAATTAAAAATGGGAGGTCCTCATGATATACATGGGATCATTTCAGCCTTATGATGATTCTCATACTCATTTGTCTCTAAAAAAAAAACCAAACAAACAAACAAAGTCCATCCAGATGTTTCACTTATCTTACCTCCAAATTGTGTGTAGGCTTGCTTAATGTCACACAGTGTTGAGACTACTTGTTCACATGGTATAGGCTCTTGGTACTGGAGAAAGTATCTGAAATGTTTGTCAAGTACAAATGACACAATATGCCTTTGTTATGCCACTTTACAGTACTAAAAGCCCCCTTCGTATAAATTTATAGATATAATTTGCTATAAAAAAATTTTTTAACAGCCACATCATATGAAATTAATGGTCATATGTCATGTTAAATATGCTAATTTATAAAATAAACAGACCAAAAATTGTTAGCCAGTGATTGTTAATGGTAGGTAAAATAACTCTTTAAACTTGATAAACTTCTCTTACAGCAAGATGTGGGAGATGTTTTCCTCTTGTGCAAGTCAGAATGAAAACACCACAAAAAAAAAAAAAAAGAAGAAAATGTGCAACCCACCTTTGAGCTATCAGTCGAAGTTCATTTGTTAACACATTTGCATCAGCCGTGATTCCTGCCACACTGCATGCCATGTCACTAAGAAGATAAAATAAGGCTGTTACTGCTGCTCAGAATGCTCCTGTCCTGAGTAGTTTACTTTTCTGGGCAGTTTACTTTTCTATCTAGTGACACTGATGGAAATAATCTACAGAAAAGGTTATTAACTGAGGGTAGGGGAACTAACTGATGGTGATATGGTACTCGGATCTCTGAATAACATTTAAAAAAAAAAAAAAAAACAAGAGATCAGAATTTCCCTCCTTCTACTCTGCTCCCAGCTGTCCATATATAAAGTAAAACCAAAAGACTGAAACTTGATGAAGCCTGAAGGCTAACACAACTAGTGACGATAACATCAACAGTCTGGCGAGTCGGATATGAAGAAATGTGTAATCCACTGGCAGGAATAGGGGATGTATTGAGTAATCCATAAGGAGTATGGGGGATGTACTGGACAATGTACATAAAGTATGGGGATGTATTGGACAATCCACATAAAGTATGGGAATGTATTGGCAAAATCCACAAGGAGTATAAGGATGTACTGGGCAACCACAGGGGGTATGAGGATATACCGAGCAACCCACAGGTAGTATAGGCATGTATTGGGCAATACAAAGAGAGAATGGGCATGTACTGGGCAATTCCCATGGAGTATATGGATGTATTGGGCAAATCATATGGGGTATAGGGATGTACTGCATAATTCACAAGGGGCATGGAGATGTATTAGGCTGATACCCTTCCAGATGAGTATAATATCAGACATCTTGGTAAGCCCTAGCAATGACCACATCAATCCTCAGATTACTTGTGATTCAACCTTGTTTCCAAGGACTCAAATGAGAGCCTTGGTTGATTATGGTTTGCCAGATCTGGTTATCTGATTAGACTGCTGTCCCCAAGATAACTGTATGCCCATAGTTTAAATCCGCCTCTTGATTTTTGTTCTTATCTACTATAAAAGTCACAGTGGACAAAACAATAAAAGGTTTCTTTCAATGCATAAATCTAACATCTATTTTTCTTTTTAATATGTGAATCTGAAACTTACTCATACAGAAGGTATATTTTTTCAGAGTAGGAAACCTCATCTAGCAGCTTGTTGGTGTTTCTCTTCTCTGCAGCAAGGAGAATCCCATCTGAGGCCATGATCCCGAGACATGTTCCTGCATGACCAATAGCCTCCATAGCATATTCCACCTGATACAGACGCCCTGTTGAGCACAGGAAACTGTCATTACAAGTAAGAGGTATTTTTTGTCCTTTTTAAAAATAATATTATGTTGTACATCTTACATCCTTCCCGTGCAGTTAACTGTCACATAGGGTTCGCATAGTAGTTTGCCAGCTGATAACTTGTTTTGGGACTCTCTGACTGTTTCTTCTCATCATGTGGCCAATATGTGTCCATCTCCTTCTTCTGATCACCCATGAGACAGGTTGTTGTTCGTTGTTCTTGAATTCGTTCCACTTTATACCAGGTATTTTCCTTAGGCATTTGTTTTCAAAAGAGTCTAATTTGTTGTCTACTTCTGTAGATGTTTTCCAGCTTTTGCATGCAAAAATGAGGGTGGATATTACGTTTGAATTGAATAATCTTAGTTTGGTTTTTGTGATTTACATAGTCCTAATATAATTCATATATGCTAGAAAGAGGAAAAACTGTACATTAATGTGTTCCCTCTGCTTTGTTTGTTCACTTTTAATCTGATTGTAAGGTAAAATGTAAAGCACAAGTGGCCCTGCTAGTTATCTTTGAGGTATACAAAATGATACTGTGCCAGTTGCCATATCTACCTTCACTTTGTCAGCACTTTAGAGAATGCTGTAATATGTATGCACTAACCACCTCACTCATTCATTCATTAGCATGTCCCTTGTGGAACTTTGCCTCCCTAATAGCTCTCCTGAAGGCCTCTCAGTTGTAAGCAACATGCCCTCTTAATGATGCATCCATTTGCAAATCAACAATGTCTTGTTGCCATCTTCGCCTTGGTCTTCCTCTCTTTCTTTTTCCCATTATGTACCCTTCCAAGACTGTCTTCTCCAAACTCTCATAATGTTTAATATGTTCAAAATACTTAAGTTTTCTCTGTTAAATCTTCTTTACTAGCCAACCCTCTTCAATATTAAATTTATGCTGTATGGACATACTCTTCTTTTTGTGTCCATGATATCTGAAAAACTCTTCTATAGCATTTATATTCAAAGCCACTCATGTGTTTCTCAGCTGTTTTGTTAAATGTCTAAGTCTCACAGACATATGTTGCGAATGGGAAAAATGGATGTCCTTAAAAATTTAACTTTTTTTAGTTCTGCCTGTCCCTCTCCACAGCTTCTTTAGCTGGTTTAGCTTCTGAAGAACAACAGATGTCCTCTTCACTACCCAGACATAATTTGAGTACAGTCTCTTATATGATCTTTACATTTCATTTTTTTCATTACACTGACAGCTGCGTGCACCTCACCTTGCTGTGTAACAACTAAGTTTTTAGAAGCAGTTTTTTTCTAGCATATGTATCCATATTTCAGCTGGACCGACTGATGTACAACTAAGCTAGTCAACAATCCATTACCTTCACCTTGAAAAACCAGCTGTGTTCTCTTTTGTATCTACTGCAAAAAAAAAAAAAATATGAACTGATTGCAATAAGAAACAAGTGAGCGTACCTTCAGGTGAAAAGATTGTTGTTCGTGAGTCATATCGACGAGCCTGGTTGAAAAGAAAGACAGAAATTCTGACTGAAATACTGCAGGAGAGAAGACTGTCCACAATGAGAGTGGAAACAATGAAATGAATTGATAACTAACCTTTTTTCCTCTTCGTCTGATGTCCTTGGACTTTGTTTTTAGCTGTTAGTACTGTGAAGACCCGAGGGATAACATCACATTGGACAGAGAGTGGATTGTGGCAGCTTGCTTGAAGATCAAGATCTGATCCCCCCCGCCCATCTCCACAAAAAAAAGCAGGTTTTATTCCTAACACGCTCAGCCTCACTGGAGATGCAGTTAATCAGTGATCACATTATCTCGCATTTACCAGTAAATTACCACTTAGAAAAGAGAACCAGAACTTTTGAAGTCTAAATGCCTAGTGAAAAACAACCAGTGAAATCAGCTGGAAGATAATCGGACCAGCAGGTTGATGATGCTGAATTTGCATGATGGGAGAATCAGCCAGTTTTGACTCTGTGAGGATTCTGTAAGGATTAACTCTTCCCAGGCCTTCTGTCGCTTAGAAGACGCTTCCGGCTTCTCACGTGGTGCCTTTAGTCGCTGTATTGACGTTTGGTTTGTTAAAAACCCGATGTAACATTTAGTGCGCATGCCCCCATGACCTTTTTCAAAATGGCCAAAGAGTGCTTAGATATGAGGGAGAAAACTGAAGTTTTCTGCAAGACATTTCAATTTTTGGTGATGCAGATAGGGGTAGATAGGGGTATGGACATGCCCTGTGACCAAACCACTGTTCTTGAATGTATCCTAAGTAGATCTAGACATATTAGACAACTGGAGAAGTAGTTAGAAGGTTATTTCAGACATTTTAGTGATAATGCAACAGAATCACAATACGACATCAATAGGTAGATCTACACATCTCAGATGGTACACAGTGTACCTCTAGACCTGTCCGATGGTAAGTTGGACACAATCACCGTCTAAAAACATCACATTATTTCTTTTTTTTTCCTAAAAAAACTCTGCATTTATGAAATCTTCATACATATTTAGTTATTTTGAAACATAATAAGTACGCTTTTCACCCAGAAAAACTGTTTCATTCACATTTTACTAATATGCCCATATACATATCAAGACTCGCACTTTTAATCCGGCACTCAACTGAACGTCCGCATTTCTTCCTGAGAAATGGGAAGAGTTAAATCTCACCACAGATAAGATAACAACAAAACTTCACATGAACATTTATTCCCCCTTGATGTTTGTAAGGTCTGTTTAATTTTACATTCCAAATAAATAAATAAATAAAGTACCAAATTTTGTATTGAGAAAACTGGTATTTCAGAAAGTACTTTATGCATGGTGAAAGACAGGTACAGACTCTAACGGTTTAAAAAACATCCTAGTGTGATCAGTGGTTAAGTGAGTCACCCCATGGCTGTGAAGTCTGCTAAGATGCTTGTTTTGAGTCTTCAAACATAGTGAATGAGTGCTAGAAGGTTCCTTTAGCTCTAGCTTGCTAGTCCCAACAACTGTGCTCATTCATTATCAACAGTCAGCTGTACTCCAATTCACCAAATGAATATAAAAATATTTGGAGATCTCTCACATCCAGACATGACTTACAGAAGTAACTCGTAACACACCCTGTGCTTCATATGGAAGAATAACTATCCTGTCACTCACTGCTCAGCCAACAATCAGAACTCTGCAGCTTCTTCCTATTTTTTAATCACAGGTTCATTCTTGGTAGTTTAGCTTTCAATCGGTTCCAGGGCCTCACTAGATTATTACAAAGGTTCAAAATCAGAAGCCAGCGTCACTGCACTCTGGACAGCCCCCATATATGTTTCGCCGCATGCCGTAGCATCCATCTAAGAGTATGTTTGCTAACAGTTCCCATCAAGTGTTGGTTCTTTACTATGCGTTTTCTCTACGAAGCGTTTTACACACCAAACAATAGCTAATTGAACCTTGTACCATTTACAAAGTTATGCATCAAAGCTTTAGTATATATATCTTAAACCTGCCAAAAACATTGAAAAATTAAAAGAATTTCTCAAAATTAGAATATGCTGCCGGTGCGTCATGGTCAGTATTTACGATACCAAAACTGAAATGAATGCAATAGTTTATAGAGGAGCTTCCCCGACATCTTATTTTAACATAACATTTAATTTTAACACGAAGAAAGATGGGCATTTCTTGGCTTTTTCATAATAATGGTAAATAATATATTCAAACTTTACAGCTCTAGTGTGAAATAAACCCAAAAAATTACATGACTATGATATTCATTTTCTCATAATCATCCACCGCTACTCACCATGATGGAAACGTATGCAGAGCTACTTTCAATTTCGAAACTATCCCAATTTTTTTTTTTTACTGCTGCAATTTTTGTTTCTTAATTTATAATCGTGCGAATTAATATCATTTAATATTGTAATTAACGTGACTATGTTCAGAACGAACTTCAAATGGCTCAAAATAATCATAGCATGCGTTATATTCGCGAATGCGGCGTTGTAAATAATATTGTATCTACTTTCGTTTCCTTCATTACATTTCAAATAGAAATATTGCAGAACAATGTTATTTTCGTATTTGCAAGATCATGAATGAGCAAATCATTTGAAGTATTTTGATCAATTGAAGTATTTTGCACAATAATTAAGATTTGGGGGAAAGTAACAAAAGGGTGACAATTAAACAGAAAGGTGACAACATCAAGTATTGTACAGTAATCAGCATAACCCCGGGCACCATGAAAGCAAAAGGCAACAATCAAGTTACTACAGCCATCTTAAATGATGGAGACTATATTTAGGTGTCCTACTTCCCATACTAGAGGCACAAAGGGCGGACGTTAAAATAATGCCAAAGTAAAAGCGCGGGTCTTTATAGTGGGTATAGTTGTAAAAGTAAATATAACAAAGTAGTTCCACGTTAAAAGTATACTTACTATGCATCAAAATAACCATAAATGTATGAAGATTCCATAAATTCAGTGTTTTTGAAGGAAAAAAGAAGTGGTGTGAAAATAGGATAATATTTTAGGACCAACAACAACAACAACATAAAACATGATGATTGTATCCTACTTACCATCGGCTAAGTCTAGATCTACTTGTAGATCTATAGACCTCATCTTGTGATGATATGTGGCATGCTCACTAAAATAATGTCTGAAATAACCTTCTAACTACTTCTCCAGTCCATCTAATAGGTCTAGACCTACTTGGGATACATTCAAGAACGGTGGTCTGGAAAATAGGGCATGCCCGTATGCCTATCTACATAAAAAAAAAATTGAAAATTCTCGATCGAATTTGGCACTCGTTGCTAACCAGGTTTCTAAGAGGACGAAGAGAGTCACTGGACATGTACAAATAAAACGTTTACAATCAAAATGTACACCGGTTTTTTGTTTATGAAACAAAGCATTTGTCACTATAGTGACATGCAGAAGCATACGCCGGAAGTAGCGCTACAGTGATATCTGGCATGACATGATGATTTCTTAGCAACACAGTTTTGTTTTCTTTTGGGGGTGGGGGTGGGGCGGGAGGAGGAGACAAGATCAAGGTAAGAAAGATTTTTTTTTTAAAAAGGAAGATATTATTTCTCAACAAAATGTTCAGAAACGGTAAAGGGAATTCCTGCTTGCTTTGTGCTCATTCCCGTGCCGTTAAACGTCACATAAGTCTCACAAGGTAGTTCGTCAAGTTTTCCTGTTTTCGGCGAGCTTTTCAACTTCATGAAGGGATTTTGTGCCTACAAATTTGGCCTCTCTTAACAATGTCCTCTTTGGAGTTTCACGTGGTCGACCTCTTTTTCTTCGGCCTGTTGTGTTCCACTTGATAGCTTGTTTTGGGATTCTCTGTTTCTTCTTATCACATGACAGACATATGTCCATCTCCCTTTTGTGATCACTCATGAGACAGGTTTTTTTTTTCGCTCATCTGTCTTATCTCTGCATTGTTCTTGAATTCGTTCCACTTTATACCGAGTATTTTCCTTGGGCATTTGTTTTCAAAAGAATCTAATTTGTTGTTTATTTCTTTAGTTGTTTTCCAGCTTTCGCATGCATGAATGAGGGTGGATATTGCATTTGAATTGAATAATCTTAATTTGGTTTTTGTGCTTATAGCTTTTGAATGCCATATTCTCAAAATTCTTGAAAATCGATGCTGCTTTTCCAATTCTAACTTCATTTCTGGTGTCACCATCCTGGTCCATGTAGCTGCCGAGGTATGCAAATTGGTTTACTTCATCAACAGCTTTCTACGTATATTTTTCCTTCTTGCTTAATGGGAAGTTTCATTATTTTTGTTTTTTCTTTGTTACTTTCAAGTCCTATTTTGCTAGCCAGTGATAACCATGATTTTTCTTGCATCGAATTCACATTGTCACTGACAAGAGTTAATGTCATCTGCAAAAATGTTGCGGGAATTCCCGCACAGCGCGTCAGTTATCCCTTGAAGTTTATATTGAACAGAAATTGAACGGGCTGGCACACTAGCTTTCTTGTTCTGTTGGCGTTGTATTCAAATACTTGAGAGTATTTCGAACAGCTTATGAGTTTAAACTTGTAAGATTTGAGTTTGGTCAGTACTTCTTGACGCGCCATGTCACTTACCCGTATTTCATTCGGGACGCAGTACAAGTTTCCACTGAAACTTTATGAAATTGCAAACGACGGTATGATAATCAAATGGACTAGCAACGGGACAGCAATCACCATAGAAGAAAGAGAGTTCGAGGACAATATCTTGCAATATTATCCTGGATTCGTGCAGGTGAAATCGTTTCAAAATTTCCGACGTCTCCTCCGCGATTATGCTTTCAAGTTTCGAATTTTGAGGCGTAGGAAGCCTTGTGGCTTCATGCTGGAGTATCGGCACCCGTTTTTTCTGAGGGACCGACCGGATCAGGTCTTGCAAATACGCAAGAGCAAGCGACGATATTTCATGCACCCACTAGCCACCTCCTCGCCAAAGAATAAGATGCCGCAGAGAAAGAAATTGGACAAGTGTGACATCAGTTTGAGTTTCTCGTGCGATAAGGAGGAGTTTGACTGCCGTACGCAGCTGCTGACTGAACACCGCGTCTTAGAAAACGTCTCTGCCAACAGAAACGTGTGTCCCAGTACAGCTCTAGCGAAATTTGACAAGGAAATCTTCGGCGAGAAGTCCAGTTCGTGCATTGCAGAAGTTCTACCAGTTGGTTCACGCAACCCTCTAGTCTTAGTTCGTCATCAGCCAACAAAAACCGACACAGGAAGTGAAAAGCTCACGGAAAAGGACCTTTTCAGACTAGCTCAGATATTTGCAGGAAACGAACTGTCCGAAACGGAGTTCTGGGAAGTGGCGACTCGCCGCTGTGGCGAACAGTGGAGAGATAAGTCATGGGACGCAACCATGGAACTTCTTACCAGAATTGTAGATCCTGGATTATCTCCTCTCCATCATAAAGGGTTTTACTATGAGCTTTCCATTGAGGAAATGTAGTTCAATGTAAATATCGCCATTTTGAGCTAATGTCGATAATTTACCTGTAATAGGCATAACACTAAAGATATTATTCATAGCACTTCTCTTGTTTTCAACTTTATCAGGAAATTTATTGTCAATTTTAATGATAGTTTTTTTTTCTTTTTCGAAACTTTAAAATGTAATTAAGCTAAGTTTACATCATTTCTTTAGATTTTAAATTGTTCCGAAAGAATCTAGTGTTTTGTTTTTCGTTGTTCTGACGTTTGTTGTGACAACAGAGATGGCGGAAAATCCAGAAGACTTATAGAATCTTGTGACACAAATAAACTTATTTTTTAATAAGATTATAAGATTACGGATTGAAAAATCTTTATTAGAAAGTCAAGGACCACATCACTGAACAGGGAAGAACAAAAACTAAGTGTAACAATAAAAGTAAATTGAAAAATATAGGGACTATTGAAAAAAATCTTGTATTCTGGGGGGGGGGGGTAGTGTGTGTGTGTGTGTGGTGGGGGGGGGGGGGGGGGTCCTGTGAGACGGGGGTCCAGCCGGTGCATGGCTCCAGGGCCTTTAGACTTGTCCCTATTTTTAAGAGTGGGCTCGGAGAAATTCTGAAGGGGGTAGGGACATACTGGATGAAAACAGATAAGGGAATTAGGGGGGGGGGGTATTTCTCATCTTCTTGAAAAGTCTGTCTCGAAGGTCCTGTTGCAGGATATGTGATATGGCGGGAAAATGTGAATTGAAAATTTACAGAGATGGACAGGAGCTAGCTTTGTGAAGTCAGGAGTTAGTCTGGTGAAGTCAAGAGCTAGTGTTTGGTGAAGTCAGGAGCTAGCTTTGTGAAGTCAGGAGTTAGTCTGGTGAAGTCAAGAGCTAATGTTTGGTGAAGTCAGGAGCTAGCTTGGTGAAGTACACTATAACAAAAAATTCAGAACACGATCGCAGAAAAACAGTCTCGCTGGGATAGTACAGAATGATGATGATGATGAAGTTATGCCTCCTCGTAGTAGTGGAATACCGAAGGGCAGTGGCAGGCATTAAGAACTTTGCTGAAAAGATCGAGCTGTATAAGTCAATGTGGCATTGGTACTATCACATAATATACACTACGAACAAGACTGAGGTTAAAGGCTGAGAACATATGGGAGTGTCCTGAGTGCAAGGAGGTCCATCTCTAGGTCTGCAGCAGAGCATAGCCGTTCTTCAAGTTCAAGAAGCAGTCATGCAAACACCCATATTTATATGTTCACCAGATTTCAAATTGCTTTCAATCGTCAAATATTCGCACTGTTTTGCTCTCCATTTATTAAGCTTCTTAATCAGTACATCCACTCTTATTTATGCATGCGAAAGCTGGAAAAAAACCTAAAGGAATTTTTTTAATTCCTAAGGAAAGACTCTGTATAAAAGTGGAACGAATCCAAGAATAACGCAGAGATAAAGCAGATGAGCAAACAACAACCTGTCTCACTGGTGATCAGAAAATGAAGATGACCATACATTGGCCTCGTGATGAGAAGAAACAATCAGAGAATCCCAAAACAAGCTATAAAGTGGAACACAACAGGCCGAAGAAAACAGAAGTCGACCATGTGAAACTGCTTCAAAAGTGACGATGTGAAATCGATGCAGGTAAAAACAGATTACCCGTCTTCCTTGTCTAGCAAAATATGTCTTGAAATTAACAAAGACAAAAAAAAATAATGAAACTGCTCATTAAGCAAGAATGAAAAATATACGTAGAAGGAACAGCTGAAGTAAACCAATATGCATACCTTGGCAGCTACGCAGACAAGCATGGTGACATCAGGAAGGAAGTTAGAATTGCAAAAACAGCATTGTCCTTAAAAAAAAACTTGAGAAAATACGGAATTCAAAAGTTATAAGCACAAAAAACAAGTTAAGATTGTTCAATTCAAACGTGAAGTCTACCTTCATTTATGCATGCGAAAGCTGGAAATCAACTAAAGAAAGAAACAAGAAATTAGACTCTTTTGAAAACAAATGCCTCAGGAAAATACTTGTTATAAAGTGAAAAGAATTTAAGAACGACGCAGAGATAAGACAAATGAGCAAACAACATCCTGTCTCATGGGTGATCAGATATAGACGATTGACACATGTAGGCCATGTAATGATAAGAAACAATCAAAGAATACCCAAAACAAGCTATCAAATGGAGCACAACGGCCGAAGAAAATGAGGTCGACCACGTGAAACTCTAAAGAGGACATTGTTAAGAAAGGCCAGTTTAGTGGGCATAGCATCATTTGATGAAGTTGAAGGACTCGCCGAGAACAGAAAAACTTGGCAAACAACTATGCGAGTCCTATGTGACGTTTAACGGCACAGGAAGGATGTAAGACGCGAAACTCTAAAGAGGGCATTGTTAAGAAAGGCCAAATTTGTAGGCATACAATTCCTTGATGAGGTTGAAAAGCTCGCCGAAAACAGGAAAACTTGGCGAACTACCATGCGAGCTCTATGTGTTTAACGGCACGGGAAGGATATAAGATGTAAGAATCGGTCTTGTTTTATGGTAGTTTTCATTTAGAATACCTTTGAGATGTACGTTCCAGTACTGTAAATTCTGACACAATGTTCACTTTCTTGCTCTCTCTCTCTCTCTCTCTCTCTGTAGTATATTTTCACGTAATACTCCCCCCTCCCCACTGCACAATTAACCTAGTTTACCAAGAACACTATCAGGTAGATAACGACTATCAGTGTGCACTCTTAGGCACCACCGCTGAATGCATAAACTGCTTCACTTACGGTTACGGGGCAGACACGAAATTTGAAACAAAAATCTGTTGGGCGGGAAAATCTTTTAAAGTGCAATTATTCCTTCTTTAAGAGAAAATATTTGGTGTATTGTTTGGTAATATGTGTTCAGACAAAGTGATGGCAGAATCTATCTATCTATCTATCTATCTATCTATCTATCTATCTATCTATCTATCTATCTATCTATCTATGTTTGTCTGTCCGTCCGTTCGTCTGTCTGTCTGTTTATCTGTTGTGTCTGTTCTCTTGCCTGCTTACATTAACTGCTTTCACCTCTTTCAGTCCACGTAGTCGTCTGTCCGTCTAACTAATCTATCTACCTCCTGTATCTGTTTTTACACATCTCATGTCTGTCTATCTGATCAGTGTCTGTCTGTCTTTCCGCCTGTCTGTATGTTGTATGTGACTCTTGTTTCTGCATCTGTCTTTCTGTTTCACATATTTGCCACGAGCTATATGTATTTATGTTTCTCTCCTTAATTTGCACGTTTGTCGTTTTGCCTCTATTTTTTCTGTTTACTGAATGTTTTACGAGCTGAAGGAAAGCTATCGCTTCGTATTTTTGGCTCTATAATTTGTTAGGTTTTTTGTTTTGTGTGTGTGTGTGTGTGTTTTTTTTTTTTTGCCGTGAAAAAAATAAAGTGTTCCAAAGAAACTACTTCACCTCGTAATCAAATCTCCCTTTAAAAAAAAAGTGGGGGGGGGGGAGTTTACATTTGTAAGCAGTCTTAATGTCCAGTGGAATTAAACATCACGTAGGTTTTAGCGGAACTTGAACCTGCTGCATTTCTTTTCTCGCCTCTACGCATAAGCGATGTTCTGTTCTCCCCCAGAAAGTGGGCTCCAGGGAACCAGCACGTAACCACAGAGTTCATGAAGGGGAAATATAAAAGAACAAATGTTGTTGTTTTAATCAGAAACGAAAACCAAGGGAGATAACAAAAAAAAACCCCAAAGCTTTAATATGGGAATTAGGTGTGGATGAAGAGATGAGGGATTAAGTCAAGAAAATTTGACAATTCAAAAAAAAAATTACATAGTGTCAAGTGTCCCGGCAAGAGAGTTACCCCGCCATAGGGACAAAATATGACTCAAGACACATAGACTTCAATTCGAATCACCACTCTATTCCAACCAAGTGACTCAAAATCTCAAAAACATTATAACACTTCCCATCCTAAGTCCTACACTACCAGCATGAGAACCTCTCCTGATATCACCAAACTAAAAAAGAAAAATGATAAGTAACGTGACCCAACACTCTTATACAAATCTATGCCCAATGGGATAACCAACAATACTTTACATGACTGGAGCGAATGTTCTACTCCTACTACTGACTCTAAGGAATCATGGTCCTAGATATCAACCATGACTAGGAAAAAAAAAACTCTGACTATCGATAATCATACTGTCACTCTCTAACTTCTAAGTCTGAGCCATCCCTGTCCGAGTCCTGCTTTCTGAGCCCTATAATGTGGCTTTATATTTCGCGGCTCAGCTGTGAAAATCACAGGATGTTCCTTCATTCATTGTTTCCAACCCGTGCATATTACAGCACATGCTGTTAGGTTCTAGAAAATTCTTCCTACCTTTCTCTTGAAGGGGCTGGGCCCCTGCGGCCCGGGCTGGCAGGCTCTGATTTACCCCAGCCCTCATTCTTATTAGAGAAAATGTTCAGGGGCAAAAAAAAACCCAAAAAACCTTCCACCTACATTTTGGATAGAGGCCCGATATTAACTGAACCTAGGGCCCGACTTTGCTGTCTACGGCTCTATGTACATGCATTATTACATTAAAGGTAAATTAAGCTCTCTACAAAGAAAAATTCAGAAAAAAAGTCTGTTACTCCATCGGACAGTTAGTACTGCCTTTACACCCGCATGGTCAGATGGTTAAAAAAATTCTTCTTTATCGTCATCTGCTACTAATCCAGCTCGACCCCGACACTCGAGACATTTTCTCTGATCCACTCCTGTTGGCATACAAACATGAGTCAAACCTTAAGGACATCTTCGTCCACAGCCATTTGAAGCGGAGCCTTACATATGTTGGTACCAGAAAATGTAACCGCCCCCGCTGCGTTACCTGTCCTGTTGTCTGGGAAACGAAAACGACCACCTTTCCCAAAAACTATCCTCACTCTTCATGAGGGATTCACATGCGAGTCCCGTAATGTGATATTTGTCGTCGCATGCAAAATATGCAGGATAACGTATACTGGTGAGATTGGCCTCAGATTAGGGGACCGCATGCAAAAACATCTGCACGATTTCACCCGGCATGCTTCGAAACTAGTCCCAAATCATTTCAATGGCCCCAACCACAAAGGTAAATCTGATTTTTTTTATAACAGCCATCAAACACTGTCACACAGATGACACAACCCGCCTAGCTCTTGAGAACCGCTACATTCAGGATTATGGGACGCTGGAACCACACGGGTTAAACTCGCTATTCAGCTACACCTAACATTCTCCTCTTCAACAGTTATAATCCCTCTCCACTAAGCTTCACTCCCTTCTCACTTGTTACACATAGTTCGGAACCTCCTCACAGGATCACATTACAACCCATAACTATAATCATATATTTCACTTTCTCCTGGCTAGGTTAACATTGTACCACTCTCTCTCCCCTCCACGGTTTCCCCACCCACCACCTCTAGTTACGACCCACCGACCACATGTCACAGGTCTCCATTTAAACAGTCTCTACGCCCTACCATGCTCATTTCTGACGCACAGAACCAGACAAGCCACATCTTCTTACATTTACAACTAAGTGCTCTATTCATTTTTTTTTTAAGTAGCATTCATGTGAATCTATACTTTATCTCCTCTCTCTATTTCTTCGTCCTGTATGTTTTTATATGATTAAGGCTCACGCCAAAACGTCACAACTTTGTAATCGTTAAGTAATAAAGCTGCTCCTTCTTTTTTTTTCCTAGTTCATACATTCTACAAAGACTGAAGAGACAAAAATGAGCCCCCTTCGTGCACGAAAATAAACAGTTGGGCACTCTGGAAGAACTCCAGCTGAATATGAGATTTATGGAGGCAATCCGCCTCTTTGTGTAGATGGGTTGAGAAATAAGAACAAAAGAAAAAATAGAAATAGACGCAAGATATACTTCTTCCAGAAAAAAAGTGTTATTATATTTCGGAACTCTGCAGGGCTCAGTTGATTGCTCTGAAGCCCAGCAACGAATGAAAGTTGAGATGATATTACGTTATGTCTCGTCCTTGTTGTCCCAGTGTATAAAGACTGGTCAAGAGCCGAGACAGACAGCTGCAGCGCCGGGTTATCTCATTAAGCTCCACCACAACGAAACAGTGTACACACCAACAGCTCACATCCACCAAACCAAAAGCACACAGAAGCAACTGCAGGTACGAGTTCACCTGTCACAATTGAATGTCGCCCTTGGCGCCACCCTTCACGAAAATCTGTGCACCCATCCTGAACTTCCTGTACCAGTTCCTCACAGAACTGTCACTCATAATGTTATCACTGTACACACGACGCAACAGGCGACGAATCTCAGCGGCGATGTCCTTCTGCTAGCAGAAAACGAATCACGCCAGGAACCTCACAGCTGACGGAGATTGGCAATTAAAGTATCCATGTTTACTCGGTTGCTACTCGTGCACAAATGAAGAAAATGGGCCATGGGTTATCGTTTAACGAGATGACACTTTACTGGTTGTTACAGGACATGCGCCATGCCGCTATGGCAACCGGTTTATTTTTACCAGCCAATCGGAGGTTGATTTTGAACTTTTCCACGTACATAAATTAAACGCTAAATTCCACCGCAACAAATCTAGGCACCATCAATCGTACCTAAACACAAGATGCACGGAGGTGGGTGTGGGGAGGCGAGGGATGAGAAAATCATTCTCCCCCAAAATATCCCCAAATATTCGACAATGAGAGCCGGTATCCAGCTTACCTGAAACGGCGGGCGAAGGAAAATAACTCTGAAAATAAACAGGTAAAGCAAGTAGGAAACGACGAGGCATCCGGACAGTAACGTGATAGAGCACAGTATTGTATGGCTGTATGGTTATCCTTGATAAAATGCAAAACACTTTAGACACGACACGAGAGAAATAATCTACTACTCGGAAGATCATGACTCGTACTACAGACTCAAGTAGGATGAATAGAGGGCAGGGCCCTATTCTCTCGGCTACGCGATTGTCCCTTATATAAATAAGAGGAGTGCATTTGTCTTTTCAATAGTTGAAGTCATAATTGGCATCACTATTATCCTGTTCCCTCTACCCATGAAATGTTGGTAGCAATGGTCTTGTAGGTCCCCCTGTCCTTCGTTTGCGCAGTGCTCGCGGCGAAGCAGTCAGTTTTTTTATGTTTTGTCCACCGACTTATATCATCCTTGATTTCTTACTCTTTTCAACTCTTCCTTTCCTTCTAGTACGGTTTTTATCTTACACCTTTCACCTTACACTGTTCACTTCTTACTTTCCTTCTAGTACGGTTTTTATCTTACACCTTTCACCTTACACTTTTCACTTCTTACTTTCCTTCTAGTACGGTTTTTATCTTACACTTTTCACCTTACATTTTTCACTTCTTACTTTCTTTCTAGTATGGTTTTTATCTTACATCTTTCACCTTACACTTTTCACTTCTTACTTTCCTTCTAGTATGGTTTTTATCTTAATCTTTTCACTTTACACTTTTCACCTATTACTTTCCTTCTAGTATGGCTTTTATCGTACTATTTTACACTTTTCAACTCTTCCTTTCCTTCTAGTATGGTTTTTATCTTACTCTTTTCACCTTACATTATTCACCTCTTACTTTTCTTCTAGTATGGTTTTTATCTTACTCTTTTCATCTCTTCCTTTCCTTCTAGCATGGTCCTTATTTCTACATTATATCTCCTGATACGATCAAAATATTTTAACTGCCTGGTTCTAATAACAACTGGCATAAGCAAGTTCAGTATTGATGAAGCTAACAGTTTGTGGAAAAATTGGCAAGAGGAACAGCTTACCTTCAGGAAGGCACTGGTGGGGAAATCTGCTCTAGCAACTGAAACAGGCGACAAAAAAGCTAAAGTGGATATGCTCCTTTTTGAGTTTGGTAAACAGGTAATATTCCGAAGGGGCCAAATCTGAGGAATAAGGAGGATGTTCAAGAAGCTGGAAGCCACATTCATGAATGGCAGCCATTGTCTTGCTGAAATATCCATCGACGCTTTTCCTTCAGTTTCACCCTCAGTTGCTTCACAAGATTAGTGTAATAGTCCTTAGTGACCGTTCTGTCCTTTTAAAGATAGTCTACCAATAGCACACTTTCTGAATCCCAAAAGATAGAAGCTATCACTTTGCCTGTAGACAGAACCACCCTTACTTTCTTTGGAGATGGGGATCCATGATGTTTCCATTGCTTTGACTGTTCTTTGGTTTCTGGTTGAAAATGATGAACCCAAGTCTCATCCATAGTCACAAATTGCTGAAGAAACTTTTCAGGATCTGCAGAAAAATGGCAAAGATTGTCTCTTGACATGTTGAGACGCTGTCGATCGTGATCAAGTCCAAGAAGTTTCGGGACCCATCGAGCAGAGACTTTAATTATTTGAAGATCATTGTGAACAATGGCATGAACACGTTCCTGGGAGATGCCCAATTCAGTAGCAACGTATCACTCAGTTAGTCGTCGATCCTCCATTATCAAGTCATGGATTTTGCGGGTGGTTTCATCGGTGGTTACCGTTCTTGGTCTTCCCGGATGGGGATCATCTTCCAGACACTCCCTTCCATGTTTGAACTGAGCTGCCCATTTCTTCACTGTGCTGTAAGAAGGAGCACTCTCCCTTAAAATCTCTGCCATATCCTCACGTATCTGGCTTCGATAATAAGCCCTTGATGCAGAGGTAGTGAATGACTGCTCGATGAGAAATGTTATCCATGTTTTCAATTTCTGCCACCCCTTACCACTTCAGTAGGCTGTAAAAAAATTGGTTGCAATTAATTTCTTGAAACTTTGTGTTTAATCTTACATTAACCTGATCTACAAATGCACTTAATATCAACTGTGTGTTTCAAGTATTTGTACCTTAGGCCGAGAACTTATCAATCAACCCTAGTGTGTGTGTGTATGTGTATATATATATATATATATATATATATATATATATTGTATACACAAACAAAATCAAGAAGGACGTTGAAGTCTCAGGTTTTTGGCGTATATGAAGGGGGCTGATAAGTTTCCTATAGAAAGATATGAGTATTCATCGTTTAGTCTTTGAAATAAAAGCAGGATCACTGAAGAACCAAGCAACTAAACAGTTCATGTTGTTATTTCTAAACACAAGTGACAGAGTAACTAAGACATGTGTGAAGAGCTATGGGGTTACTGTTCAGTTCAATGTCCCCTTTAAGCCAGCTTTTTCCAACGCCCCATGGAAAGGTGGGGGGGGGGGTGCGTAATATGGATATATTTATATTATATTTTCTCAGAACTTGATTAACTATTATGCTACAGCAGAAGGGGGTGGACAGTGCTCAGAGAAAAGGGATGCACATGATAGGAAGCAGAGAATAATTCCAAGAACAGGGATGACTGGAGAGCCTTTATCCGTGGCCTATACTCTCAAAGGAGTGAAAAGCGATGATTATGATGATGGTGAAGAAAGAAGAAGAAGAAACAGAAGAAGGAAGAAGAAGAAGAAGAAGAAGAAGAAGAGAGAAGAACTGGAGGGGGGGGGAATCACAAGTCTTTGACGCACTGAGGTGAGGCATGATCCAAAAAAAAAAAAAAAGATTCGGAAACACTGTTCTAAGCTCAGCGTTGTGAGCAACAGCCTTTTTTTTTTTTTTGCACTGCTCATAAATATTTCATGTTGTTCACACACGTTACTTTTTACATCTTTCGTATACTTTGCTGCTTGTAAAGTGTCAGCTACATACATCATCGCTCTTGCAAATATATTTTTTGCACATGCTAAATCAGTCCTTCCAGGAAGCATTGGTTCAGTTTGATCTCTAAAACGTTGTAGGAGATAACTAAGTTAAAGGCTTTTTCTTGGGTGTCGAGACTTGGAAAAGCAGCACAAGTAAGTAGTTAAAGAGATGCACAGATACAGGCTAAACATTCCAGGATTAAGCGAGGTCAGGTGGGCTGGATCAGGGGAGATTACAACAAACACGAGAGAAATCATCTGCTACTCAGGTAGAACATATGATCGACATTACGAAGGTGTGGCTGTAACGATTGACAGAACGGCAGAAAGGAGTCTACTAGAATGGGAACCTGTCAATTCACGAATAATAAGAGTCAGATTCCAGTAAAAATTCACTTATACTACCATCTTGCAATACTATGCACCCAATAAGAGCACCATCTTGCAATACTATGCACCCACTAAGAGCACCATCTTGCAATGCTATGCACCCACTAAGAGCACCATCTTGCAATGCTATGCACCCACTAAGAGCACCATCTTGCAATGCTATGCACCCACGAATAGCACCATCTTGCAATGCTATGCGCCCACTAAGAGCACCATCTTGCAATGCTATGCACCCACTAAGAGCACCATCTTGCAATGTTATGCGCCCACTAAGAGCACCATCTTGCAATGCTATGCGCCCACTAAGAGCACCATCTTGCAATGCTATGCGCCCACTAAGAGCACCATCTTGTAATGCTATGCATCCACGAAGAGCACCATCTTGCAATGCTATGCGCCCACTAAGAGCACCATCTTGCAATGCTATGCACCCACTAAGAGCACCATCTTGTAATGCTATGCATCCACGAAGAGCACCATCTTGCAATGCTATGCGCCCACTAAGAGCACTATCTTGCAATGCTATACACCCACCGAACAGGCAGAAGAAGAACAAAAAAAAAGGAATTTTACAAATGCCTTCAAGAACAGATAGAAAAGACACCAACACACGATTTTCTCTTAGTATTAGGGGTGTTCCTGAACGAGTTTAAGGATAATGGTGATGATGTTGATAATGATGGTGATGATGACGATGATGATGACCAAAAACAAGAACTAATAAAAAATATCTAATTCTTAACTTCAAATATAAGTAGGAAAAGGAAACCTCTGGACACACGATAAGATGGATTTTAAAAAAATAGCAACATGTAAAATGATGGCAAACAAAGAACATCACGGACTGGAGAGGGGAAAATACAGTGAAAAGGGGTCTCTAAGAACTTCTAAAGAAATATACCAATCATTTATCCTTGCACTATTGCATACATAGAGCAGAGAAGACGAGATAAACTAGGGGCATAACGAGGACTGTCAACGCCCAGGGCACATTTTTTTAAAAAAGGACCTCTAGATAAAATGCAAAGTATGAAAAAGAAAAAAAAATGGTATGAAAAGTGGAATTTTGAGATTTAACCATAAAAATATGCTCAGCTGGCTTCCACGTCAGTGTTGTACTAAACTTCCTTGTCTTTGTTGTACGTTATATGCACCAGTGAGTTTTCCTTGGTAAAATGAGCACTTTCAATCAAAGTTGTCACAATGCTGAATGTGAAGTAAGTATTGCGCAAGTACCACAGAGTTAATCACAGAGCTGAGTGCGAAGAAGACTAAGAGAAGAAGGGCTATCGCGAATACATAGGACTAGTGAAGCTATCACAATCTGAAGGAACACAAGCGAAGTACTACAATGAAAGGCGACAAGGACCACACAAATCAACGTAAGACAGTGATATCATGCCTAGTACGGTTGGTGTATCAAGAGAGAGGAAACAGTAAAATTAACCTGCTATAAATTAGACCCACGCCCCAGTGCCATCTTAACGCACGGACCCATGTGCATGGGGGTCCAGCCAGCCCATGGAAATCTATGAGTTCCTGACATTACTTGCATAGGTCACAGAGAAATGGTGGGGGTCCAGTGCATTACTGTGCCCAGGGGCCCCCGATGATGAAAGGACGGCCCTGCCACGCTCCCATCTTCTAACCCTTCTTGCGTAACCGAACGTGGATATTCTTAGACCAAGGTTTTATCGCAAAGTTATGAGTAACATACAAAGAATATGGCATGTACAACAGGTAAGATGAAATATAGCGTATCATGAACGAGAGATAAAGCACGCGATGAACAGGATAGCATGGCTAGGAATAGCACGGCTAGGACTAGCACGGCTAGGAATAACACAGCTAGGAATAGCGTGGCTAAGAACAGCATGGCTAGGAATAGCATGGCTAGGACTAGCACGGCTAGGAATAACACAGCTAGGAATAGCGTGGCTAAGAACAGCATGGCTAGGAATAGCAAGGCTAGGAATAGCATGACTAGTAATAACATAGCTAAGAATAACATGACTAAGAATAACATAGCTAGAAATAATATAGCTAGGAATAACATAGCTAAGAATAGCATGGCTCGGAATAACATAGCTAGGAATAGCATGGCTAGGAACAGAATGGCTAGGAATAACATGGCTAGGAATAACATAGCTAAAAATAGCATGGCTAGGAATAGTGTAGCTAGGGTCAGTCTGGGTAGGAACGGCGTGGCTATGTATATCATGGCTAGAGATAGCATGGCTAGAGATAGCATGACTAGAGATAGCATGGCTAGAGATAGCATGGCTAGATATAGCATGGCTAGAGATAGTATAGCTAGGGACAGTTTGGTTAAGGATAGCATGATTTAGGACAGCATGGGCAGGGAACAGTAAATACATTTGGCACACAATATATGAACGACCAATGCTTTTAAAAAATATTTTTATTGTGGAACAAGAAGATATTGCCTGACGCATTACAAATATGAATTTAGCATTTGTTAAGCAGACATTTTTAAATAAGAAAAAACATAACAGCAATAAAATAATTAACAGAAAATATCTTCTACTTCCTCCGTAATTGTGGCAGAAAACAAACATTGAGGAAGATTTCAAGCACGGACAATAATAAACAAAACTGTAGACTCTTGTCCAATGATTGCGACTCAGATCATCTTAAAGAACGACTTGGATTCGACTTGAGAATTGAAGAGTTGCCAAGTTCTAAGGACTGTTATAGCCGGAGGTGGTGTGGGGGATACGCTCTCCACTCCAATGAAATGTCTCCAAGGCGTGCGTCTCAAATAGCCTCTGACAGTCAAGTCCAGCTCCTGGCCTTCTCGTGGCAGAACTGTTCAAACTGACAGGAGAAAGGGCGAAGGCGAATATCTGGCGCCTGAAAACCAGACGCTTCGGGTAGATGAGAGTCACGTTTGGTAGCTCATCTATCACTGCTGGCGAGATTCTTCAGCTGACGTGCGTGGAGTGGGGGCTCCTCCCGGCCAGTGAAGAAAGGTGCAAATGGCCCGCTCGGGACAAGGTGAAAGAAAGAGGTCAGGACTGCTCAAATCACGGCACCTCTGGTCTGGAGGTCGGCCACGTCCTATGTGCACTTATATCGGGCGAAATGCCTGAACCGGCTTAACCCAGAGGTTAAGACACTGCTGGAGAGATTCTTCGGATGGCGCGCGTGGAGTGAAACTCCTCCCGGTCAATGAAGAAAATGCGAAAAAGAAATTAGGGTTCCCGTGCGACGCCGATGTGAAAAGGTGATGAAAGGATAAAATGAAGCTTAGTCGGTATGTCTATTGGTCTCGCGGCGAGAGCTACTCATACCACGGCACCTCTGCTCTAGAGGCCGGCCACGTCCGTTCTACACCGATACTGGTGAAATATGCCTAAACCTGCTTAAACCAGGGGTGAAACTTGATGGCTAATCATGTCACGGTACTTCTGCTCTAGAGGTCGGTCATGTCATAAACACGCCCATACTGGGATAACATGCCTAAACCGGCTCAACCCAGGGGTGAAACTTACTAGTGGCGAGGATTCGTCCTCCTGGACAAAAGCTCCGTCCTGGTCACAACTAGGAAGGGGAGCGGCCACAACCACAAAATGCTGAAGTCGGAGACACTGGACCAGGGCAGTCTAGACAGGCAATCGCCTCTCACCCGGCGGGGATGTATGCGTATCCTAATCACGCTGAGGTTTTCCGGTGAGAAATTCCAACACTGGACTGGAAGGGCAACTACCTCTCACCCGGCGGGGATACACGGTATCCCAAAACACGTCGAGGTTTTCCAGTGAGAAAGTCCAACTCTAGTCTGGATGGGCAACCACCTCTCACCCAGAGGGGATATAGTGTTATCCAAAACACGTCGAGGTTTTCCGATGAGAAAGTCCAACTCAGATTAAACTGGTGCAACGAAAACCACGGTGTCACGCAATCCCGCTTCTGAAACCCACCAAGAATACAGGCTCAAGCCCTGCGATACTCTGAACATCTTGTGGTCCTCTCGTGGATCTCGTGTGGTCCTTTCGGGGACCACAGGGTGATAACGGGACCTATCGAGGACCACAGGAGTAATTTCAGGAGGATCATGAGGCGGTCTTGGTGGTAGAAGCGAACGAAGAAGAAGAAGAGTTGCCACTCAGACTAGACTTGAGAACTGAAGAAATGCGACTCGGACTCGACTTGAGAACTGAAGAGTTACTACTCGGACTCGACTTGAGAACTGAAGAGTTGCGACTTGGTCTCGACTTACGACGTAGCGTACTTTAGTCAGTGTGGTTATTCATATCTAAAACAGCGCGTGTTTCAATGGTGTCATTTTCCTGTATACTGTTTACAAGGACTAGTGTGTGTGTGTGTGTGTGTGTGTGGTGTGCGTGGGTGTGTGCGTGTGTGAGTGAGTGTGTGTGCGTGCTTGCGTGTGCGTGGCAACCGCTCCTACAAAACACAAAGTTACCACAACGCAGTGGCCTCCCACGCTGTCCCCATTGCACGTATTTGCTAAACGTCCTATTTTCAGTGCTTGCGCGTTTTCTATAAAAAAAATAGAGGGACCACACGCTTTTTCCATAAAATATTTACATAAACGTAATAAATATCCAAGGCAATTTGAAGAGCCTATATTTATGCTATGTTTTCTTTGATTTATATTTAAGCGAGGTTTCCACGGTCCAGGTCATTTGTGTTCATATATTGGAAATCTCTCGTCCTAATTTCTGCTACATTAAGGCAGGAGTGCGGACATTATTTTCATATTGGACTGAATAACTTAGACAGGAAACGTGATAATAATAGGAGGGTCTACGGGGGAGCCCGTGAGCTTCGGGGTTGATGGATGAGATTCTGGGGCGAGAAAGACCCAAATTCCTATGTTTTTATCACGTCTTGTTGGGTCCTTTTTTGTGAACATTTGAATACTATCTAGCATAACTCATATTCTAATTGTGTGTGTGTGTTTGTCTGTCTGTCTCTCTATTTTTATCTCTCTCTTTCTCTCGTGTCTGTCTGTCTCTGTCTGCCTTTCTCTTTCTCTAGGGCATGTCTGTCTGTATCTTTTTCTCTGTCTCCTTCTGTCTGCCTCTCTCTTTCTCTCGTGTTTGTCTGTCTCTCTCTCTCTCTGTCTTTCTGTCTGCCTCTCTCTGTCTGCCTCTCTCTCTCTCTGTATCTCTTTCTGTCTCTAGGGCGGTTTTCTATCTTTCTCTCTTTCTCTTTCTCCTTCTCTCTCTCTCTCTTTTCTGTGTGTGTGTTATATCTTAATCTCTCTCATTCATTTTAATCGTTCACTTCTCTCGCACGTGGTAAGAATTAATTTCGTTTCTCATTTACATGAATTCATATAATTCAACTGTAAACAGATTTATCTGTCTGTCTGTCTGTCTGTTTCTCTATTTGTTCGTTGGTCTGTCTGTCTGCCTGTCTTTTAGTTTATCCACGACATATGGTACTTGCAATAACGATAGTAGTCCACAGATGCAAGCCCCAAATAAATACAAGATATGAAAAAATAAATACAAGATATGAACAAATAAATACAAGATATGAACAAATATATACAAGATATGAACAAATAGATACAAGATATGAACAAATAAATACAAGATATGAACAAACAGGAACATTTGTGTATTTAACAGATTTGAAATTCGTGTACATAAACACACACATCTGATAACAAGATTCTTAGATGCGTAAATTCGAACAACTCGCAGTTATGTACATAATACATACATACATACATACATACATACATACATGCATGCATGCATACATACATACATACATACATACATACATACATACAGTCCCATGTTTTCCTACATGATTTAATAGTGCAACAGCTGGTTAGATTTTATACGTACTCAAACATACATACACACAGATAGACAGAGAAGGAGAGAGAGATATATTTAAAAAAAACGCCATAAAGTGCGCATTGTAGAGTTGGCCCGCTGGCTTGGCTTATGGTTTCCACTTGGCATACCACGTCTGATGACGTAGGTGAGTGCAAGAGGTGTGGTCTTATTAAGGTGAAAAATATGTGAGCTATTTGTAAGGCTCAGAGGCGGGGGGGGGGGGGGGGGGGAGGGAAGGGGAGAAGAGGAATCAGCCAATGAATCACTCTGAGATCCGGATGGTTTCCTCAGTTGTGAAGAAGATAAAGAGAGAACGAGGGGGAATGCTTCCCAGTTTTTAAAGGCGACCGAAGAGCTTCCCCCGGTTGTAAAAGGAATAGTGGGAGCAGTTGGTGAACGCAGAATGTCTAGTCCGTAGGTTAACCGCTAATAACGAGATTCATTACGCCAATGAAAGTCCACAGCATATGCTTGGAATCATATGTAAAGCCAGTCTTTGGATAAATTAGACGCATGGAACGTTTGTTTAGACCCACTGAGAGGTGATTTCTGCAAGGGCAACGACTCCAGACCTAAATTACTTCCCCTGATTTCAAAGGTGACCGTAGTGCGAAAACAAAATGGCTACCCAATGGAGTAACCCTTTGTTTAGCCAGATGGGATGCTACAGAAATAGTGAATTTTTCACCGCCGTTAACAAAATTTTTCCTGGAAGCCCCGGGTATCTGTGTATATATGAGATTTCCTACATATGTTATATGTTATTTCTCAGCTGTGTATAACACAAATAAAGAATCTGTGGAGAGGAGCAGACAGAACTACAAAAATAAGATTTTTAAGGGCATGCATCTTTCCCATCGCAACATACGCCTGTGAGACCTGGTCACTTAACAAAACTGCTGAGAAACACATAAATGTCCTTGAATGTAAATGCTACGGAAGAGTTCTCCAAATAATGTCGACACAAAAAAGAACAAATATATCTATACTACAAGAGCTTAATATTGAAGAAGGCTGGCTAGTTAAGAGGATTAAAGAGAGGAAACTTAAATATTTTGGACACATTAAACGTCATGATAATCTAGAGAAGACCATATTGGAAGGATACATAATGGGAAAAAAGAAAGAGGAAGACCAAAACGAAGATGGCTGCAAGACATCGTTGATGATCTGCAAATGGATGCAGCAGCGGCAGGCCATCTTGCTCACAACCGAGAGGCCTACAGGAGTGCTGTTAGGGAGGCAAAGTTTCGCAAGGGACATGCAAATGAATGAATGTATAACACGTCAGCGTATCGCGCGTTACGTTTGTTTTCCTACACCGTACTTTTGTACGTAAGTCTAGCGGGTCTCTTCAACCACTTTCTTGTACAGTCCTTGATTGTTCACTCCTCTAGCAGACATTACTAATATCAGTAATGTCGTCATTAGCTTTTAGCTTTTCTTTATAAACGAGAAATGGAAGCAGAGAAGGATTTGTTATAGTGGTACACAGTTTTGCCTACTCCACTGGGTAGCCATTTTGTTTTCACACTACGGTCACATTTTTTTTAAAATCAGGGGAAGTAATTTAGGCCTGGAGTCGTTGCCCTTGAAGAAATCACCTCTCAGTGGATCTAAATAAACGTTCGATACGTCTAATTTATCCAAAGACTAGCTTCACATATTATTCCAAGCATATGCTGTGGACTTTCACTAGTGTATTGAATCTCGTTATTATCAGTAGCGTTTACAGGGCTTAGTAAACAAACACTACAAGGCGAAGGATTGAGATATGCTCAGAGTTCATCAACCCATAGTGACATGCTAGCATCAGGGTTGGTGAATGATAGCTGACCAAGACCCTGTCTTCATCTCTCCGTTGGCAACCCCCCAGTAATAGGCCTAGCCTGGCTAACGGGGGAGGTATCATCATAGTCCCTATGGGGCTGTAGTCTTTTAGAGAAGTATTGCACATCCGCTGCTTTTTACCTACACTCAAAGATCGAAAAAAAAGCTGCCATGAACCGCTTACAGTCCGATACGATGCTATGCCTCAACATCTCCACAGCATCGGCTGCAAAGAACAGCTGCTCGTAGTTCTAGGGAGAAGAAGATGATGATGATGATGATGAAGAAGAAGTTCATGAGAGCGTGACTGGGGAAACTGACACGGAGAAAATGGAAGTTGTGGTTTGGCTCTAGTACGAGAAGAATGGCTGTGATTGAACGTTGGAAAGTTTGTCTGTAATCGTTGTGTTTTGAATGGAAGATCATCAGTGTCTGGAGTCGTCAGTGTTATCATGATGTGCTTTGTCAGTTCTGTGATCTATCCATTACTGTCAGTGTTATCATGATGTGCTTCATCAGTTCTGTGAGCTATCCATTACTGTCAGTGTTATCATGATGTGCTTCATCAGTTCTGTGAGCTATCCATTACTGTCAGTGTTATCATGATGTGCTTCATCAGTTCTGTGAGCCATCCATTACTGTCAGTGTTATTATGATGTGCTTCATCAGTTCTGTGAGCTATCCATTACTGTCAGTGTTATCATGATGTGCTTCATCAGTTCTGTGAGCTATCCATTACTGTCAGTGTTATCATGATGTGCTTCATCAGTTCTGTGAGCTATCCATTACTGTCAGTGTTATCATGATGTGCTTCATCAGTTCTGTGAGCTATCCATTACTGCCATACTTCATCTGGAACAAGATGATTTGTCTCTAAATGTTCATCACCAACTTTCAGTGTCAGGTAGGCGTTGGCGGCCATGTGTCCTCAGAGATCTTGGTCCTTGATATTTTACATGAGCTCAGTTGATAACTTTTTTTTTCTTGTTGTGCCATAGTGCTAGACCGTCCATGGACTTTTCTCTTGGTTTTCCCCTGCATCTCTTCCCATTTATCTTCCCTGTTGTTATGATTTGTCAAGTTCTCCTCTTCTCTTTATGTGTCCAATGAATGATGACTGAAACTTTACTACGGATATATATAGCTTCCTTTCTACATTTGCTTTTCTTAGACGTTCTCAGTTTGTCATCTTAGCCGTCCATTGCATTCTTTACATTCTTCTAATAAACTAAATCCCTTTAACCTTTGTTAGTAATCTTTGTATCGATATGTTGCTTGTCTATAACTCACTTCCATAGGGTAGGACAGACTCCACGTAGCATTTTAGAACTCTCTTTGTGATGATGTGATAGAAATACAATGTACAAGATGTTTCTATTTGTTGGCAAGCTGTATCGACTTGGAATATTCTGTTCTTGATTTCAGAGGCGCATTTCCCATCTGATGTTACTCAAGTGCCCAAAATATTTAAATATATGCATTTGTGTCAAAGGTTTGTCCTCGTACCTTAAAATTGCATGTAGGTGGATTCTTCTTTCGTGATATGAGCATTATTTCTGTTTTCGGTGTTATTTCTAGTGAGTGCTTTCTTCTCACTTTCTGTCACTGCTGTATTTAATAATTTCCACAGGCTCTTTCCGTTTTTATAACTGTTAGTACTCTGTGCGAAGATGGCTGCAAGACATCGTTGATAATCTGCAAATGGATGGATCAGCAGCAGGCCATCTTGCTTACAACCGATAGACCTACAGGAGAGTTGTTAGGGAGGCAAAGTTCCACAAGGGACATGCAAATGACTGACTGACTGAGTACTGTGTCACCATCTGAACATTTGTCTGTAGGAAAAGGTGTTCCTATCTGCTGTTCACATACACAAACGTAGACTTTACTGAACTGCACCTTCGTCACGACGACTATATACGTGCAGACCGATATATATATATATATATATATATAACCTTCATTTTTGTACCAGGTGATGCTGGTGACTTTGAATAAGGTAACTTGACATGGCCATCTTGGATGTACGAACTGAGAGTGAAGAATGGTATCTCAAGGACTGAGAGACCCAGCGCGTGAGAGGAGCCGTCAGTCAGCAGCGACCTGGCACACTTTGTCGATGTAGGCTGAGGGATAAACTAAAGAGGAGATAGGACCGCCTATGGACGTGTCCGGAAAACAGTAATGATGATCTATAACATAACATAGCATAACATAACATAACATAACATAACTTAACATGCCATGACATGACATACCATAACACAACATATCATAACATGACACAAAATAACACAATATAACATAACATGACATAGCATAACATGACATAACAACACAACATAACATAACATGACATGATATAACAAAGTGCACAGTTCAGAACCCAAATAAGCCTCCCTACCCCTCTATTGCAGCGTTCGTATCTAGAAATATATCACACCATCTAAACAAACCGTCCTGTGATTATTCAGAGACAAACTTTTCTGTGTTTTCCATTTTGTTCTTGCTGCCAATTTTCCCTTTCCTAGGTGACTTGCTTTTGGATTTACTTGATGTAATGAGCCTATCAAGTCGTTGTGGCATTAAAAAACTTGTTATCGCCCTTTTGCAGGATCTATCTGCTTTCGGTCTGTTATGTCTGTAGAGCAGAGTGGCACGTTCATTGAAACTGAGCTGTACATGGTATCCTATTTTCTCTTTATCCATTAATATCCGTGTGTGCTGTGTACTCCATTGCACCTCACCGTGCAGACCGATATTCTTAGTTTTCAGAACCAATTATTTCCTTCACGGACATCATGATGAGTCCCATCTCTTACAACTACTTGGGCTGGAGAGTGACGGCAAGGGTAGCATAACCCGCTGCTATCAGTCTGATATGTGGGTTCGCTATAAAAGTGAATAAATGAAAAAAATAAAGGTTCATTAGTTGGGAGTCTTTACTTATCACTTCTGCATATTGTACCGTTTTCGAAAAAAAAAGTCTCAGGGTTTAAAATTGAGATTCCAGTGTCACTGCATTCAGGACAGCCCCATATATGCTCCGTCGCATGTCGCTGTATCCACTCAAGAGTATGTTGCTAATAGTTCCCGTCAAGTCCTGGTTGTTTGCAACGCATTTTTTTTTTGCAACACATTTCGGGTTTCCTGCCAGCTATGTTATTTTGTCCCAGCTCCACCAATTCATAACAACATCGTTCTTCCATTCCTGCTCTTCATTTTCCCAGCCTGTCCAAATACAACTTTCGAGAAATTCCCACACTTTCACGCTGTCTTGCACTGCCAGTAGCTAAGAGCAGCTTATTCCAGTTCCATACAAGATGGTCTATCTCGTGGTTTACTATCTTTTGCGTGTCCACTGTCCTTTCCTGTACGTCAAGAGGTAGAAGATAGCTTAGATGAGAGACGCTTTGTCACTGAAGGGAAATAACCACACGGTATGCAAAGAGTTCCTTTGGGGGAGCGCTTGGACCATATAGAGGTTCTTAACCGAGAGAATTAATACACATTAGGGGTATTAGAACGAAATAATGACGATGCGGGACTCAAAGTCTGAACAGTTTCGATCTCTGAAATTTATTGTTGCTAGATTATAATTTTATCTCAACTCTTCTGTTCCTAGCTGTTCACATGTAACTCAGAACCAAGATATTGGCATCTTTAGAAGCCACACTAGTACTTATGATGGTGGTGACGATTTCGGCATTCCGGTGAAGGGGGTGTGGAGAATTATTCAGCAATGCATTAAGGGTCTGTAATCATGAAAATGTTGAAAACCCCTGTTTAGATCTTCTAAAATCTGTTTCCATCTTCGGCGATATAAGTGGCTTTATGAACAGAAAATTCAAATAAAGAACTTCATTTTTTTTCCTTTTTTGGGGGACCCAAGATTTTAAAAGTATTCTTCATCATCATCATCATCATCAGGTGTCGTGTCGACTGGCGTTGGATATTATGCTTCTCCATAGTACACGATCCTCCATGCAGGCCATCAGCTCAGTTGGTGATCTTCTCTCACACCATCCCGTCAGACTGTCCAGTATCATTTCTCTTGGTCTTCCTCTTGATCTTATTCCTTCTATTTTTCCTGTTGTTATAATATTTTCAATGCCCGCTCTTCTCATTGCATGTCCTATGAAAGTACGTTGTCTCTCTCTTATTTATTATTTTTTTTTTTTTTTACAATATTTTTTTGCCTCTCCAGCTCTTCTCATACATTCTTCATTAGTTATTTTTGCCGTCCAGGGGATTCGCAACATTCTTCTAATAAACCACATTTCTGCTGTTTCAATGATTTTTGTGCAGACCTGCTTATTGTCCATGACTCACTTCCATATAACAAGATATAGCATTTTAGGACTCGTTTTCTAACATTCATTGATAAGGATGTGTTGGATAATATGTTTCTCATTCTGTGAAATGCAGTCTTTGCTTGGCCTATTCTGTTCCTAATTTCTGTTCTGCATTTCCCATCTGAAGTTATTACTGCTCCAAGGTATTTTAATATCTGCACCTGCTTTAGAATAGTTCCGTTTAATTTTATACTGCATGTTGGTGGATTCTGTTTCGTAGATATAACCATAGTTTCTGTCTTTTTGATGTTCAAAGTAAGGCCTTTCTGTTCAGTTTCCAAGAGATTTTGCAGGTCTTGTTGGTTCTCAGCTATCAGTACTGTGTCGTCAGCATACCGAAGGTTGTTAATATTGTATCCTCCAATTTTTATGCCTGGTTCTCTGATGAAAAGTATTAGCCATACGACAAAAACATAAAATAACAGTGAAAACTATCTCTTTCTCTGAACCTTTTGGTGGCCAAGGCACATGGGGGCTTTTGCAAGGGTTTTCCACAAACGCCTGTATCTTCACCTTTTTCTGTTGTGCCCAAGTGAGGTCTCTATTAACCAACATCCTGTTTGTTGTTCCATTTCTCCTTTGATCTACCCTTACCCTTGTTCCATTGAGGTGTAAATGTCAAGTATAGTTTTCACTATACTTGAAACTATACTTGAGGAAAACTATACTTGAGGGAAACTATACCTGAGGAAAACTATACTTGAGGGAAACTATACTTGATGGGAAAGTTGAAGTGAAAAGGACCACGAGGGCAGGAGCGATATAGTTTGATGGACAACATGAAAGGATGGGCAGGGTGTAGCTGGGGCTGCTCTCACAATGAAAACAAAGAACAGAACAGGCGGGGTTCTTTTGCAACCAGCTTTCCTTGAGGAAGTCGGATAAGATTCTGATGAGGAGGAGGAGAAGGAGGATAAGGAGGGGTAGGCCAATCATATATGTTTCCACAGGGTCCGTGACTTGATAAAGTGAGATAACGTCATGTGATACAAAAGTGATAGTCCATGCTATTCACTATGAAAAAATAAAAGAACCGTATAGTTCAAATATTTCGGTCATATCAGGAAGATTACTACCATCATGGAAAGCATACTTGGGGAAAAAGTAGGAGACGATATGGGTGGGTGGACAATGTAGTGAGATGGGCTGGGTTCTGTTCGGCTCTGCGCGCTATGACAACAAAGAGGAGCCCTTACCGACAATCTTCAGGAAGACCGCACACTGCGATGATGATGATGATGATGATGATGATGAATTCACTAGTGAGAGCGTTACGTCAACGTCTGTACACTGAATCACGGAATAAGAACTGAAAAGTAAGAATTAAATGGCCTTGTATTCCCTCTTATTTAGAAGAAGCCATTCTGAATCTCCTAGCTGACGTGAAAATGGTGTTCAGTCCAACATCTCGTCAGAGTTGAATTTTTTTGAAGGCACTCAGAGTGACGTTTTGGGCCTCGGCAAAGCTCATCCTGCCAGATATACTCAGTTTTATACAGCCATTAGAGATCAGGACATTTTAAATGCAACATTCCACGAGTGAAGACACTTCGCGCAAAGTTTAGCACTTCTCGCTCGCTAATGATGCATTTCGCTGCATTGACAACTTCCTGCGGGCCCATCCTATTCATCATATGGAGTATTCAACGACGTTTCTGTTTAAATTCAGGCTGGTTAATTCTGATTCAAACTTCTTCTTCTTCTTCTTCTTCTCATTTATTTTATTTTTCTTTCAAGCTCACAAGTGTACTGATAAATTCTGATATTTTACATGCATGAAATACAGACCAAAAGGAAAGACGAATATTTTTAAAGTTAAAAAAAACTGCCGTGTTTTATGTATTTATGCGTCTACCATATAATAAAATAATAAACAAGCTAACTCAGAATGCAAACAACATATGACTAAAGATCAACGTAGGAAAGACAAAGTTAATAAAGCAAAATGTGAACAATAGAAATGTACTGAGAGTAGATAGCAAGTTAGTGGAGGAAGTCAATGAATTTGTATACCTTGGCAGTAGAGAAATACACCATAAGAAATAACATCTTGTTGGCAGAGATGCAGATGAAGCCACTGACAGCAAATATTGAGGAAAGACGCTGGCGATGGTTGGGACATGTGCTCCGAATGACTGACAACTCGCTACCAAAAATAGCACTAAGATGGACACCACAGGGGAACAGAAGTAAGGGTAGACCAAAAGAGACATGGAGAAGAACAACAGAGAGGATGTTGACCAATGGAGGGCTCACCTGGGCAAGAGCAGAAAAAAGGCAAAGGACAGCCATTTGTGGAAAACCTCTGCCGAAGCCCCATGTGCCCTGGGCACTTAAGGTTCAGAGAGAGAGAAAGAGAGAGAGAGAGAGAGAGAGAGATATTATAAAATAAAAACAATATTTTAAAGTTAACAACAGTACAGGGCATGTGCACTTTTAAATGAGCTACAGTACCGTGTTATAAATATTTGTCGGTGAAGTAAACTGTGAGCCGATCCTCATCTTTTTTAGCACACAAAAAAAAAAAAATCATAAATAATTTTAAAATAAATTAGACCTCTGAGTTATATATTTTTTAAAGTGGGCGTAACAAAGTCATAAATTTTGTTTAGTGAATCAAAGGCTGTGTTATTAAGATGTGTGAATGAAGAAAAATATCACACCATACAAAAGATTCCTCAAACCGCTTGCAACTTTTCCCTTCATGGAAAACTGATCTCGCAGCTTTGCACTTGATATCAGACGGATCGAGTCTTTCTTGGTTCTTTTATGTAATACAGGTTTCTTCTTCTTCTTCTTCTTCTTCAGCTTTCTTAGCCAATGAGGCTGACTGCTGCAGATTAAAGTTCATCTCCATTCCTCCTTACTCCTAATCTTCTCTCTTCTTCTTCTTCCTAGCCATTGAGGCTCACTGTTGCAGATTAAAGTTCACCTCCACTCTTTCTTATTCCTAATCTTCTCTCTTCTTCTTCTTCTTCTTCTTCCTAGCCATTGAGGCTCACTGTTGCAGATTAAAGTTCACCTCCACTCCTTCTTATTCCTAATCTTCTCTATTCTTCTTCTTCTTCTTCCTAGCTATTGAGGCTATCTGTTGCAGATTAAAGTTCACCTCCACTCCTTCTTATTCCTAATCTTCTCTCTTCTTCTTCTTCTTCCTAGCTATTGAGGCTCACTGTTGCAGATTAAAGTTCACCTCCACTCCTTCTTATTCCTAATCTTCTCTCTTCTTCCTCTTCTTCTTCCTAGCCATTGAGGCTCACAGTTGCAGATTAAAGTTCACCTCCACTCCTTCTTATTCCTAATCTTCTCTCTTCTTCTTCTTCCTAGCCATTGAGGCTCACTGTTGCAGATTAAAGTTCACCTTCACTCCTTCTTATTCCTAATCTTCTCTCTTCTTCTTCTTCCTAGCCATTGAGGCTCACAGTTGCAGATAAAGTTCACCTCCACTCCTTCTTATTCCTAATCTTCTCTCTTCTTCTTCTTCTTCCTAGCTATTGAGGCTCACTGTTGCAGATTAAAGTTCACCTTCACTCCTTCTTATTCCTAATCTTCTCTCTTCTTCTTCTTCCTAGCCATTGAGGCTCACTGTTGCAGATTAAAATTCACCTCCACTCCTTCTTATTCCTAATCTTCTCTCTTCTTCTTCTTCCTAGGTATTGAGGCTCACTGTTGCAGATTAAAGTTCACCTTCACTCCTTCTTATTCCTAATCTTCTCTCTTCTTCTTCTTCCTAGCCATTGAGGCTCACAGTTGCAGATTAAAGTTCACCTCCACTCCTTCTTATTCCTAATCTTCTCTCTTCTTCTTCTTCCTAGCCATTGAGGCTGACTGCTGCAGATTAAGTTCACCTCCACTCCTTCTTATTCCTAATCTTCTCTCTTCTTCTTCTTTCTAGCCATTGAGGCTGACTGCTGCAGATTATAGTTCACCTCCACTCCTTCTTATTCCTAATCTTCTCTATTCTTCTTCTTCTTCTTCCTAGCCATTGAGGCTCACTGTTGCAGATTAAAGTTCACCTCCACTCCTTCTTATTCCTAATCTTCTCTCTTCTTCTTCTTCCTAGCCATTGAGGCTCACTGTTGCAGATTAAAGTTCACCTCCACTCCTTCTTATTCCTAATCTTCTCTCTTCTTCTTCCTCCTAGCCATTGAGGCTGACTGCTGCAGATTAAAGTTCACCTCCACTCCTTCTTATTCCTAATCTTCTCTCTCTTCTTCTTCTTCTTCTAGCCATTGAGGCTGACTGCTGCAGATTAAGTTCACCTCCACTCCTTCTTATTCCTAATCTTCTCTCTTCTTCTTCTTTCTAGCCATTGAGGCTGACTGCTGCAGATTATAGTTCACCTCCACTCCTTCTTATTCCTAATCTTCTCTATTCTTCTTCTTCTTCTTCCTAGCCATTGAGGCTCACTGTTGCAGATTAAAGTTCACCTCCACTCCTTCTTATTCCTAATCTTCTCTCTTCTTCTTCTTCCTAGCCATTGAGGCTCACTGTTGCAGATTAAAGTTCACCTCCACTCCTTCTTATTCCTAATCTTCTCTCTTCTTCTTCCTCCTAGCCATTGAGGCTGACTGCTGCAGATTAAAGTTCACCTCCACTCCTTCTTATTCCTAATCTTCTCTCTTCTTCTTCCTCCTAGCCATTGAGGCTGACTGCTGCAGATTAAAGTTCACCTTCACTCCTTCTTATTCCTAATCTTCTCTCTTTTTCTTCCTAGCCATTGAGGCTGACTGTTGCAGATTAAAGTTCACCTCCACTCCTTCTTATTCCTAATCTTCTCTCTTCTTCTTCTTCCTAGCCATTGAAGCTGACTGCTGCAGATTAAAGTTCACCTTCACTCCTTCTTTTTCCTAATCTTCTCTCTTCTTCTGCTTCTTCTTCTTCTTCCTAGGTATTGAGGCTCACTGTTGCAGATTAAAGTTCACCTCCACTCCTTCTTATTCCTAATCTTCTCTCTTCTTCTTCTTCTTCCTAGCTATTGAGGCTCACTGTTGCAGATTAAAGTTCACCTTCACTCCTTCTTTTTCCTAATCTTCTCTCTTCTTCTGCTTCTTCTTCTTCTTCCTAGGTATTGAGGCTCACTGTTGCAGATTAAAGTTCACCTCCACTCCTTCTTATTCCTAATCTTCTCTCTTCTTCTTCTTCTTCCTAGCTATTGAGGCTCACTGTTGCAGATTAAAGTTCACCTCCACTCCTTCTTATTCCTAATCTTCTCTCTTCTTCTTCCTAGCCATTGAGGCTCACTGCTGCAGATTAAAGTTCACCTCCACTCCTCCTTATTCATAATCTTCTCTCTCCAGTTGGTTACACTAATTTCCTGTATATCCTCCTCTGTGTTGTCCCTCTATCTCTGTCTTGGTATTACTCTTCCGTCTTGTTTCATTCATCTCTTATACACTCATCATTTTCGTTTGTTTGTAAGAAGAACATTCACTGGTCTGAAAGAAAGAAAGAAAGAAAGAAAGAAATTGTGTACGCGTCACCATGTATCTTATTTGTTTCATCGACTGGCTATTGACGAAAATGACACGAGATTTTGAATGAGAAGCCACAACTGGACAAAATTTTCTAATAAATATTTATCGAGGGCTACTCGCCGAAGAGACTTGGCCAGGATTTACTGGCAAATTAAGGTCCGAAACTTTGGCCGTGAAATACATATCAAATGTCGTGTATGTTTGCCCGCGTCTCTGTACCCGAAAGAGAATGACCATCCCTATGGGATTTCCTTTCTCGTAGTGTCCGTCTTCCCATGTCCCCCATATCTTATTTAGATCAGTTTCGATAAGGGTGCATATATTTAGGGACATGTCTCCAGCGGCGTTTATAATGTCAGCGACCTAACCCGAAACTGTGTCAGCACAAGACAACCTTTAAACCTTTTCAATTCTTAACGATCTTTCCTTATGTATCTTTTAAGTGTTGGCGTCTGCTTACTTAATTGACCTGGGATTGTCCCAGAAGTCTGCGTTTGTCAGGGTACGTGTGAAAATTGTTTCAGTTGTTTCAGAGATGCACCGAATGGTAGGTTTTTTAAAAAAGTATTCGGTCACATACGAATACTGCGCTTTTCTGGATTCTTCTTACATCTTACATCCTTCCCTTGCCGTTAAACATTACAAAAGGGCTCGTATGGTAGTTCGCCACGTTTTCCTGTTTTCGGCAAGCTTTTCAATCTCATCAAGGGATTTTATACCTACAAATTAGGTATTTCTTAACAATGTCCACTTCAGAGTTTCACATGGCCAGCCTCTTTTTCTTTATCCTGTTGTGTTCCATTTGTTAGATCGTTCTGGGATTCTCTGATTGTTTCTTCTCATCATGTGACCGATATATGTCCATCTCCTTTTTTCTGATCACCCATGAGACAGGTTGTTCTTTGCTCATCTGCTTTAACTCTGCCTTGTTGAATTCATTCCACTTTATATACCAAGTTTTTTTTCCCTCAGGCATTTGTTTTCAAAAGAACCTAATTTGTTGTCTATTTCTGTCGTTTTCCCGCTTTCACATGCATAAATGAGAGTGAAAATTACATTTGAATTGAATAATCTTAGCCTGGTTTTTGCTTTTATAACTTTCGAGTGCCATATATTCTTAAGATTCTTGAGGGACAATTCGGCTTTTGCAATTCTAATTCTAACTTGCTTTTTTTTTTTATTATGATTAGCCATATATAAATACTGAACTTTTTTTTTTTTTTGGGATGAGCCAGATGGGAATGCGGATACACATAGCGCATCTGTGAATCAGAAATATCCTTTGAAGTATATTAATGAACGTGTTGTTATAATTTATTAATAAATGTCACACTGTCACACCCACACACATACTGCGTGCGTGCGTGCGTGCGTGCGGGCGGGTGTGTGTGTGTGTAAAAAAAAAAATCCCCGTTTACATGCTATTAAAGCATATTGGAGAATACGGTGTTAGGCCCGTATTTTTCCAAGACCTTCGGTACATGTAAGTGTGACACGCTGAGTATCACGCATGGCCCCATTTACCTTCCCAGATTTCTCTGGTACCCAGTTTTAGAAGCTGGATTGATCCCATGGTCTTTTTTTTTGGTATGGTGGTACAATAATTTTTATGATAAATGTAGAATTTAAAATTAGCAACACTTTATGATTAAGTCTTGAACATTTTAAAGTATGCAATGTTGAGTCTAAATATACGTATAAACGTTCGGCTAAAATTCTTCCCCTCACTGCATTTATTAAGTTGTTCTTTGTCAGTGTAAATGTTACTTATATAAGCGTGTTTATTATGAATGGCTTTTAACGCACGAAAGAGGGAATTAGTTAACCATTTAATAAGCAGAAAGAATTATGCAACAGGAAGAAGGTGATTGATTGCGTGCTTGTCTTTCTTGGAATGGTCAAATGACACAGAGAATTGTCAGTGGTTCCCAACCTGTGATGCACTGACCACAAGTGGTCCTGGAAACATTATCAGGTGGTCCGCGGCTCCGTTATAGAAAAAAAAAAACAGCTGGTCTTAAATGAGCTTCTATGGAGTAAAAATCATTAAAATTTCATGAAACTGCGATAGTCTATGTAAGATAGTGGCCTGCGTCATATGGGGGAGACGCTGTCCATTTTGGCAATCACCGATCCATTGCTGACATGCTAGAGGTCAGGGTACTTCTCTGATGATCTGGGGAGTTGTGTTATTGTTTTGCTCTCTACAGCAGAGTTTCCTTCCAGAAAATGCTGGAGAACCAGCATACTAGAAGAAATGTTGTAGGACCACCATACAACAGGAAATGTTGTAGAACCATCACCCATGGCAACCAGCATTAAAAGAGAACTGAAGAACTGAATATTCCTTCAATATTATCAACAATAAAAATGGTATATAAGAATGCTGAGCGCGCTAAAAATAAACCTGCACAAGTACATGAGTGTGCATAACTCCCAGCATTCGAATTCACAGAGAAGAAAGAAAGAAACGAAGGAAAGAAAGGAAGGAAGAAAAGGAAGGAAGGAAGAAAGGAAGGAAGAAAGAAAAAGACAGACCGGAAGAAAAAAAGAAAGAAAGAAAGAATGGACGGAAGGAAGGAAGGAAGGAAGGAAAAGACATACCAGAAGAAAAAAAAAGAAAGAAAGAAAGAATGGACGGAAGGAAGGAAGGAAGGAAGATCCTTACAACGGAAAAGCTAGAAGATACTATAGTTTTCACTCATTTAACGTTGGAGTTCATTCAATTAATCAATCAAATTCACCGTTTTCCCAAACTGATTATGCAACGCTTGTACACTTCTCCTCCCGCCGTAATCCTTGCGCTGCCAGGCATGCGAAATCTAATAGCCAAAGCCACTTGCTTCCGATACAAATGTTTAAACTGCCGATGCCCGTCCTGGCATATGAGAATAATGGTAATGCATTATATACAAACTATTGTCTGAAATAGAAGAAACTAGCTAGGGAATAACAGGAGACCGCTCTGGCCTCTGTGTGAGACTCTAGAAGTGAAGTTTTTTTTTCTGTTGTTGTTGGCAGCAACACCAAAATATCCATGATAACATTTCCCTGGTCCCCGCTGTGGATTGGGCCAATTGAAATGAGAAGCCAGGACTTTGGGAACATGATAGGACGGAGGCACTAATCAATGGCTATAGGGAACTTTCTCTTTGTATGCAGCTTTTTTTTTTCTTCTCACTCTTTTGTCTCTCCCTTTATCTCTACTGTCCTGCTAAATAAACACACGTCCATTCCCTTTCGAAAAAAATATAAAAATGGGAAGGGGGAATATGGAAGGAGCGACGAGTTAACAGGGACAGATGCCGCAACGAACAATGAAATGAACTATGTCATAAGGGTTATTATCAGTTCAGTTGTGTAGCTTCATTGTTTCTCTCTCTCTCTCTCTCTCTCTTGTTTGCTTCTGTTGTGTGGAATGTGTTTATTTCTTGATTATTATTATTACTTTTTCTGTTATGGCTATTTTCAGTCTATTTCACGTGGAATTCCTTCCTTCCTTCTATCTATCTATCTATCTATCTATCTATCTATCTATCTATCTATCTATCTATCTATCTATCTATCTATCTATCTATCTATCTATCTATCTATCTATCTATCTATCTATCTATCTATCTATCTATCTATCTATCTATGTCTGTCTGTCTGTCTGTCTGTCTGTGTGCTTATCGATTTCAATTATACTGTCATGAACAAAATGTAACTATTACAACCGCCTGTAACAGATATTGTTACCGAAGCAGAGCTGTTCTCAACAAATCTGTCTGTTTGCAGACATCTTTATTTTTTGTCTAAGTCTTCGTGTGACACCACCCATCTACACCACAGATCATTTCTTTTTTTTTTTTTTTCTCAAAAGCACAAAATCAATCTTTCGCCTAGTTTTTATGCCTAGCTCTCCAGTCTTTACTGAGATAACACATCTTATAACTGCACCAGCTCTCACAGAGTCATCAGTTGCTCGGACATAGCGTCTAAGTACACCAGCACTCACAGTCATCAGTTGCTCATACAGAACGTCTAAGTATACCAGCACTCATAGAGTCATCAGTTGCTCGGACAGAGCGTCTAAGTACACCAGCACTCACAGAGTCATCAGTTGCTCATACAGAGCGTCTAAGTATACCAGCACTCATAGAGTCATCAGTTGCTCGGACAGAGCGTCTAAGTACACCAGCACTCACAGAGTCATAAGTTGCTCATACAGAGCGTCTAAGTATACCAGCACTCACAGAGTCATCAGTTGCTCGGACAGAGCGTCTAAGTACACCAGCACTCACAGAGTCATCAGTTGCTCGGACAGAGCGTCTAAGTACACCAGCACTCACAGAGTCATCAGTTGCTCAGAGCGGTCAAGTACAGCAGCACTCACAGAGACATAAGTTGCTCAGACAGAGCGTCCAAGTAGACCTGTTTCTTGTGTAAGAACATGCAGGAGTTTCTGTATATTAAAGAGCAAAGGGGTTTACTTCATTTGAAGTAACAATTAGGTAGATTAGTGGTGTCCAATTGACTGCCGGAGATCTCATCCGGCCCGTGAGGTTTTTTTTTTTTTTGGCTAACGTGATTATTACTAAAATTTAATTAATTTCATGAAAAATAACAAAAAACATGTTTCAAACAGAAAACGTTTTTAAAAGAGCTAAAAAAAAACTAATTAAAAACAATCAGTTGACCATTACTTCATGACTGCCACTCTTTCATTTCTTCCAACTTGGCAAGAACTAGCTGATTTAGACGCTGCTCTCCACATGATTATTGCATGCAGTTGTGGCCCTTGAGGCTAGTGAAGTTGGACACCCCAGAGGTAAATGCTGGACCTGGCAGTCTTCATGCCTTTAAATCGCGCTGGTGGCAAAATGTCCGTGTTTATGATGAATGAATGGGGTGTAAAATACGACGATGCCTCGCGTCAACATCTTGTTATGTGTACAAGAAAATCTGAAAACCAAAAACAGAGTTACCCTTTCCTAGCGTGGGGTGGAAAGTTAAGGCCCCTTATTGCTGCGGATCCAGTTGCTAGACCTTTCAGTCTGCCCTTCACTCAGAATTCATCCAACATAATTTAAACATTTTTTTGAATCCTTTGACCTGTCACATACCTCACTGTCTTTTGTCTCTTGTATCATCTACTTCGTTTCACAATCTTTTGATGATCTACTTTGTTTCACAATTTTTTGATGATCTACTTCGTTTCACAATTTTTGTGATGATTACTTCATTCGAAAAGCTCCTGATTTAGGTTGAAATTTATGTCCAAATATGTCCAAGTATGGTTATATTAAACTTTTGTTATAAGAGATACGTTTATCAGAACAGTGGTTCTTAACCTGGGATCCATGGACCCCTAGATAGTTCACGGAAGGTTTAATTTTTTTTGGGGGGGGGAGCGGGGTCCACAGATCAGCAAATTAAAACTCCTAGCATGATCTGGGTTTGTATTTATTTTGTTTTTATTTCATTAAGGATCCATGCATGTTTCTTGGCCAGAAAGCGGGGCCACAAAATGTTAAGAACCACCGTATCAGGGATGTAATAATCTACAGAAATCCATACATCTTTTTTTAATAAAGCTAAAAGGAAACAGTTATAACAATAATATCGTTATAGAGCATCAAAAATATAACAGAAGTAATGAGACTGAAAGTTCGAGATGTAGAAACTGAAGATCCGCATTAGTCAAACTTTCCAAGTGAAACAGCACAAGATGCTGATGTATCAGTGCAGATGAACTACTTCGGCTGGAATTTTCCAGGAACTTAGAGACTGCTGAAGAGGATGCCACGGGAACAAAAATGCAGGATAACGGAGACGTGAAGAATCATGCAATGGACCATTTGTATCCCGCATGTAGGGGTCTCGAAGCCGTTGTTTTTTGTTTTGTTTTTTTTTTCCTTGAGGAATCGACATAATTTTGGTTAGGGGGAATTGTTTGCCTGGGGTAGGGGTGAGGGTCTCTGCAAGGATAATAAAACACGTTCATTACTTGCAGTGTCTTTATATATGAGTCTTATTTCAGATTAATTCGTCTCAACAAACGACCCCGGAACCGAGAGATCTGGTTGCTGAAAATGTTTCCCTCTGTCGCGGAGTGTAACGATATCTCTTTAGTGCTTTAATAAATTTCTGTTAATACATTCAAAGTTATTTAATGCTTTAATAATTCATTGTTAATACACCCACACTTATTCAGTGCTTTAATAATTCACTGTTAATACATAGAAAGTTATTCAGTCCTTTAATAATTCACTGTTAATACATCGAAAGTTATTCAGTGCTTTAATAATTCACTGTTAATACATCGAAAGTTATTCAGTGCTTTAATGATTCACTGTTAATAAATCCTGCAGAGGAACAGAAGTAAGGGTGGACCAAAGGAGGCATGGAGAAGAACAAAAGAGAGGATGTTGAGCAATAGAGGGCTCAACTTGGCAAGAGCGGAAAAAAGGCAAATGATAAGTGTTTGTGGAAAACCCTTGCTGATGTCCCATGTGCCTTGAGCACTTAAGGTTCAGAGAGGGAGAGGGAGAGAGAGAGAGAGAGAGAAAGAGAAAGAAAAAGATTAATGCATCCAAAGTTATCTGTTGAATATGTTAGACGACGACTCCATGTGATCCACTTTTTTACTATATTTTTTTAGATCTGCGGTAAATCTTGAAGGCTGTTGGACTAAACATCTGAACTTGTCTAAATCCTGTCACGTCTTAACACAGCCTCTCAAGTATCTAAGATAAAGTTTTGAATTCGGGCACTTAAACACTTATGCTTCAACACTTAACAAAAGAGACATATATAAATGCCTTTGAATGTAAATGCTGCAGAAGGGTTCTTCAAATATCATGGACACAAAAAAAGAACAAATATGTCCATTCTACAAAAACTTAATATTGAAGAAGGCTGGCTAGTAAAGAGGATTAAACAGAGAAAACGTAAATATTTTGGACACATTAAACGTCATGAGAATTTAGAGGAGAATGTCTTGGAAGGGTACATAATAGGAAAAAGAAAGAGAGGAAGACCAAGGCGAAGATGGTTCCAAGACATCGTTGATAATCTGCAAATGGATGCATCAGCGGCAGGCCACCTTGCTTACAACCCAGAGGACTTCAGGAGTGCAGCTAACCGCGTAGGAATCATCAGGTCAGAGGAAAGGTCATTTATCGTGCAAGTGTGAATGAGATGTTTATTGTCGGTGGAAAAGCCATGTATATGTAAGTTAATATTCGGTTTATACTTGCAAAGTACCACAAGAGACATGCAAATGACTGACTGGCTTCTATGTGTAACAGTTACTGTATTTACTGTAACAGTGCCGAGGACTGCGGAAAAGTTCGCGAGACAAAAAGAGACTCACTGGACGGAAATGTGTGCGTAGGACCTAGGGAAAGAAATTTCTTCGGGTAGAAGTCTGGGATTGTTAGGTTATAACTCGCAGCGAGTTATTTTGAATTTTCGCCTTGCCGAGTATAATAGAAGCGTTGTCCTATAGATCGAAAGAGAGAGTGAGAGAGAGAGAGAGAAAGAAAAGTGCTCTCTCTCTCTCTCTTCGAGTTTTCGTAGTGTATGACGAGAAGATGCCTTGTCCAACAACTCTGGAGCCTGAAGACTCATCGAGACAGAAAAGTTCCATCCCTCTTGGAAACGTTCTTGAGTCCAGTGGATCTCAGAACATGTATATCACTTTGGACAACATAGAAATTGATGGCATTCTCTGTTGATTTTTTCAAAAAATCGAGAAACTTTTCTGCCGCGCGCTGAATAGACATACTCCCCCCCCCCCCCCAAAAGATCATTGAGTTTTCTTTGTATGGGAGATTGAATGGAAAAATCCGCACTTCTGATGGTACGCCCACCTCATTATAGCAACAACTAAACAAGCTACAAGTTAATTAGCCAAGTCGACGCATACATTTTACGTTGTCATTTTGTTTAACGTTTATAGCTATCTTGATGGCCGTTTTTGTCATATTGTTTCTTGTAAAACTTCTGGTTCAAGAAGACAATGGCAACAAGCTTTCAGTGTCATCTATCATAACGATGACCGTCATTGGACAGAGGAACAATGTACTCGAACATGCAGCGTTCAGAACAATTCCTAGCTGCTTCTACATCGGCAGCGAAGCATGAGATTTCCGCTCTCTTTTGGACGTTCGCTTTGTCTCGTCAAATCATATCAGGACTTTTTGTGTGTGTCTCAGTTTGTTTAGAGATTTGATTGTGAGTGAAGGCTGGAAAATGTGAAATTAGCTGTATTGCATGTATTTAGTCACTTATACATTTGAATATGCACATCATACGTTTAACGTGAAAGATTTATCGCTTAAAATTATACACAACACATGAAAGGTATATATAGAAGATTGTCTGTTAACCGGAAATAAAGCAATCGACAATTTCCAGCAGCCGGCACTCTCAAACAATCAGCAAGTCTAAGATAAATACTTTTAAAAAAAATTGAAATACAAATTAATTTCTAGCGGAAATGTAAGTTTAGACATGGCGCACCTCTGTCTCCCACTTCTTTGTCTAAGTTATTTGGAAGTTATAAAAAAATGATATGTTCCTGAAGTTCATTAAGTTGAAAAGTTTATTGACTACCACTTATCTAAAATTGCACACTGCATTTATAAAGCAACCAGAAACTACATGTGTCTGGCATCTACAAACCCCCAAGGACAATAATCTACTTCTATTAACCTGATGTTGAATCTTGGCAATCTGTCTGTCTGTCTGCCTGCCTGTCTGTCTGTCTATCTGTCTGCCTGTCTGTCTGTCTGTCTGTCTGTCTGTCTGCCTGTCTGCTTACTGACTTCAACTATGCTGTTATACTGTGTGCCCAGTTTTTCACCCTTAGAAAATATAATTAGCTGGTCCTGTTTCTAAAGCGCTCACCGGAACTTCCACAGCCGGTAAACACAATTACGGGAAGACAGAAAGTAAGATTTTCAGTTAAAACTATGCAAGGGTATCTAAACTTTAAAATTTCTCTCGTCACAGCATACACATAACCTAGTAGACGAAAAAGCAATTCTCATATGGCAAATGCCTTTAAAGTAATACAGTCGTAAACAGCAAAATATGAAATCGCTAATTATTCATTAAAGAAGTACAATATGTAATGCCCTTCATAATGAAAAATGTAGGAACTGCACATGTAAGGAAGGAATGGTGAATGTAAGTGCAGTGGATGAAAATAAGTAAGAACCATAAATATGTAAAATGGACCAAGGAAAGACTGCATTTCAGAGAATGAGAAACATATTATGCAATGCGTCCGTTAAAAAACGGGTCCTAAAATGCTTTATTGAGCCTATCCTAGTATAAGGAAGTGAATCATGGACAATAGGCAGGCCCGCACAAAGATCATTAGAAGCAATTGAAATGTGGTTTATCAGAAGAACGTTGTGAATTCCCTAGACAGCAAAGATTGCTAATGAAGAATGTGTGAGAAAAAATGGGAGAGATAAAAAAAAAATCTTCTAAAAAACTTACGTGAGAAGCTGTGTAGGAATAACAATATTTTAGTGGCGCTGATAATTGCCTGTTATTTATAAGATTTTATATTGTATATTTATGTTATAGTTGAACGGGAGTTTTACAACTAAACATCGACATTTTACACAAATGAAAAGCAACACAATTAAACATATTCTTCTTCAAATAATAATGAACTTATATTGTTGTTATTTATCAGTGTATACAGTTAGCAAAATCAACAAAGGCATCATCTTTTTATATGTGATTCATCAGCTTATATCATTAACAACATAGTCATTAGAATGATTTCCTTAAATATTCAGATTCCTAGATTATCTTGATCGACAGTGGAGCTTCTAAAGAATGAATTTTACACCTTGTACATAACATCTTGCATATGTAAGTTAGTTTGGTTTACAATAATTGTCTCATACAAAATCTCTAATCTTCATCATTGAATGATTAAGTATCTGATGCATTATCAGGAACTAACTGGCAATAATTGTTATAACATACATATTCATAAAATTCAGCAATACCTATTTATGTGCCACGTGAGCCATCATTGTACATTACCAAAAGCTCTAAATCTTACGTAGACAAATACGTTACATTAGAATTACAATTATTCATGTACCCTTCTGTTATCCTAATCATACCTAAGTAGATCAGGATGGATTAGATGAGTCGACAGCACAGACTAGCACGCGTCCACATGATAAATATAAACCCCAATATAAACTAACACTTACATGTTTATTCTTAAACGAAATACACTCTCATACGCCCTCAAACGACAAAATGTTCTCCTCCGATCCGCTCAGCGTACAAATCCTCGGCCGATCAAAATTCTATCATGTTATCTTTATCTACTGGGCCAGTAAGCCGATTTTCTTTCTCAGAGTTGCGTACCTCTGAAAATTGACCGGTAACTGACCCATTATAACTGACTCTCTTAGAGTTGTCAACCAACCTAGGCAACTAGTGCTTATCTATTTCCTACATATGTCCTTTCATAGGACATACAATGACAAGAGAGAGCACTGAAAATAATGCAACAGTAGTAAAATTAGAACAAATAAGAACCAGAGGAAGGCCGAGAGAGATAATGCAATGGATAATTTGACGAGATGCTGTGAGACTAGATCACCAACTGAACTCATGGCCTGCGTGGAGAATCGGATACTATGGAGAAATATAATGGCCAACGCCAGTTGGCACAACTGATGATGATGATGATTAAACATGTAAAAATATTCCATTTCGAAATTTATAATATTTCTAAGAGTGGTTTATAATCCTTCTATAGCGGATATTTATTCATCAAATGTAAAATAATTTCAGTAGCGACTTATTTATTTTACTAGCCGTTGATTTCTCTTTCAGCACTTTCGTTGTTGCATGTGTATGTAAACCCACCACTCGTACTTTCACACGGCTATGGGTAGCCATAGAAACTTGTGAAACATCATGAGCAGGTTATGAAATCATCACAATCATCATTGTGTTTATCATCCTTCACTAACACCCTCGCCGCCCCCCCCCCCGGGCGCCTGAGGTATTATGTTTCGCCAGAACAGACAATATAATTATCTGTTTCTTTCAAATGTTGAATTCGGAACAAAATGAAAACAATTACGAGATGAACAGGATACTGTGATAGCGCTAAAATGACTATCTGGGCTGAGAGAGGTTTGAAACTTAATACTTCTTACTTTCACATAGATGCGTCTACGACCTTGGCTGCCAGGTAGTACTTTTGTTCTAACAACAATTCTTCACGCTCGTTTGTATTTCAAAATTCAGTCAGTCAGCCATTTGCATGACTCTTCCGGAACTTTTGCCTCCCTAACAGCACTCACGTAGGCCTCTCAGTTGTGAGCAGGATGCCCTGCTGCTGATGCATCCATTTCCAATTCATAAACGATGTCATGCAGCCATCTTCGCCTTGGTCTTCCTCTCTTTCTTTCTTCCCATTATATACCATTCCAAGACGATCTTCTCTAGATTCTCATGACGTTTAATGTGTCCAAAATACTTAAGTTTTCTCTGTTTAACCCTCTTTACTAGCCACCCTTCTTCAATATTAAGTTCTTGTAGTGTCCATGTTTGAAGAACTCTTCCAAAGCATTTACATTCAAAGGCATTTATGTATTTCTGAGCTGTTAAGTGTACAGGTCTCACAGGCGTATGTTGCGATGGGAAAGATGAATGCCCTTAAAAATCTTATTTTTATAGTTCTGTCTGTTCCTCTCCATAGCTTCTTTACTTGTTTTATTTTATGATTATTAAATGTCCTCCTTTTAATTTCCCCCATTGTATCTCCATTATTATTTAGTAGTGACCCAAGAGAAAACTGTTCCTCATTGAGACATATTTCAGCTGCCTTATTTGTTTTGTCAGTTGTCATCAATCTAGTTTTCTTCGCATTAAGATACAGGTTTTGCACTTCACTATTCTTACGGACTGACATAATTTTTCCATTTCTTTTTGTGTTGTAGACAGTAATATTGTCCATGTTGCTGTTCAAAAGTAGCCACCAGTTATAATCGCTGGATGAGAAGGCAGCTGGCAAATCAGATTAAACCCAGGTAGTGTGGTTGTTAAAAAAAACTCTTAACTGAAACGTGAAATTCTTTTCTAAGAAATAATGAGCAAGAAAACAAAATACTTCGGCCATATGAAAAGACATAACAATATACCGAAGACCACACTGGAAGGAAAAAAAGAGCGAGAGGTAGACACAGATGTAGACAGGAAGATAACATACGAGAGTGGACAGGATACAACCTGGGTGAGTGCGCCTTCAAGGCAAGGGAGTGGGAGGAAACTGGAGATTCATTACTGCCTACCATCGTTCTGAAGACGGCACATGATGATGATGATGATGAGCGTGGTGGTTACGTTTGGACTATAACTAAACGTACTCAGGTAGTCTCTCTCTCCCTTCTGCTCTCCTCCTCCTCTCTTTCTCTATCCTCTGCCTTTTTCTCCCTCTCCTCTCTCTATCTCTCTCCCTCTCTCTATCCCTCCTTCCCTCCCTCTCTCTCCCTCTCTCTATCCCTCCCTCCCTCTCTCTATTTATCCCTCTCTTCCCTTTCTCTCTCTCTCCTGCTCTCTCTCTCTCTCTCTCTCTCTCTCTCTCTCGGTAGGTTTGCAGGTTAAAATGGAATCAAACAAATCTAACTTCCGGGGCCCATACACGTCGAGAACCAGGTCAAATAATACCATCAGTGCCTAATTGTTATGAAAAGTGGCAAACACTTATGAGGTAATAATTTAACATGAAGCAACAACAAACAGACATAAGCAGCTCTTCTTCACAACGAAACAGTAACATACAAACATAGTGCAACTTTAATATTGAAAGGAGAGACAGTGGTTCTTCATCAATAACATACACATTTGCAATAGTTTTTCAGCAAAGAAACGAATAATAAATGTTCACTGGTTATTCATCAGTGATCGGGTTAACCGGCAATTACCGGCAAATTACAGATTAAAAAGAAGACAAACCGAAACTTTTGGAAGTCATCAGTTACTGTAACCGATTTATATTATAAAAAAAAACAGCGAAAACTGTTAATCGAGGGTAATCGAGTCAGCAGGTTGATGATTATCAATTTGCAGGGATGAAAATCAGCCAGTTCGGCATGTGAGCATTTTGTAAAGATATAATCTCGCCACAATCTTTCAGAAAGAAAAAGAAAATTCACAAGAACTTTTATTTTCCGTTGATGTTTGCAAAAGAAGACACAGAGAAGAGAAATAAGAGAGGATGTTGAGTAATAGAAGGCTCACCTGGGCAAGATCGGGGGGGGGGGGGGGAGGGGGAAATGTTAGGGTTTTGTGGAAAACCTTCATAAAAGCCCCATGTACCTTGGGCACCTAAAGGTTTTGGATGGGGGGGGGGGGGGGGTTGTGAAGTATGCTTATTTTTACACTTAAAAAAGTATAAAGTACCGAATGTTGTATTGAGAGAACCGGTATTTTTTAAAGTAATTTGTGCAAGATGAAAGACAGGCAAAATTGCACCGGTTTCATAACAAATCCTAACGCGATCACTGGTTTTTTGGTAATGAAGAAACAAGGCAGAAATACGCAGTAGTTTCACATCACGATAGATCTATAAACACATTTAGTGGCTCTACATAATGAGATACATCAGAGACTTCTATGTCTCGAAGGTCGTGGACACGGGGCCTAGCACCGAATCCCCAATATGCCTTAACGGCATGGAAAACGGGAATTTTAACTCTACCTTACCATAATGAGATAATAGCAAACGTGTCCGTTTTGACTAGGATCGTCCACAGCTCTCAGTATACACGATGACACCTTTGTAGTCAAAGTTCTAGACTTGGTGTTTCCACGCCCTGCACTTCCATATTCGTCCTTGTACCCAGAGCAAAGTGAACAGAAGCGCCATCCGCTGTTCGTTTTCATACAACCCCTGACTGTTCGCGCTCTTTTGTTGGACATGCGCTCTGTAGAGTAATTTTCTGTGTCGGAACCGATTTGTTTAACGATAGTCATAAAACAGAATATGGAACGCCAGACGTGGAATATACTGATGTTCTAGATCAGCGGTTCTCAGACCTTTTTACTGTGCGGCCCACATTTAAAAGTCAAACATTTTTGCTGCCCACTAATAAAGTGCTTTATATTTGCAAGGTATAAATCTAATTTTATAAAGTATTAAGTAATATTTTCTCTACATATTTAACTGCATATTCATTGCTACACAAACTTTCTTTTCATTTACCTTAAAGATGGCGCTGTTTCCGGTTGGATAGCATGTCTATTCTGGCTGGAATTTGTGACAAACACACTCGAAGATCATCCTTCACGTTCATTCTTGAGCAATATTTGGTTTTCATGGCAGTCAATGCAGAAAATGAAACTTCACATAAATAAGTTATTGAAAAGGTTGGAAGAACTTTCAATGCCAGGGCTGACAAAAACGGATATTCCAGCGAAACAGTGCGCAAAAAGGAAGAGATATCCACAGCGGGGTCGTTAAATTTGATGTGTAACGTGCGATCGCTGGACAGTTCCACTAACTTTTCTTGTGCACGACCGGATAATTCAGAGAATGCACACTGAAAAGAATACGAATCCAATCGTACGCTTTAACGTCTTCGGACGTCAAGTATTTGTCAAAATATTCAGCAAGAGATGTCAGATGCCCTTTTATTACACCAGTGACTCCTTCCAGAATCTTGCCATTAACTTCATTGCTCTCTATAAATTCACAGAACAAATGAAACATGTCTTGTGATTTGTTCTCAAGTCGCGTGCGCCAAAGTCGTAGTTTCTTCTTAAAGGCTGCAACTTTATAGCATATCTTGAGTATACTGGCGTCTTTACCATGTAGTGATATGTTCAAACTGTTCAAAAGGCTAAAAATGTCAGTTGGCATGCCACTCAATATCAGCGACCTTACCTGCCAGGTCGAGATTGTGTTCTGTCAAAAACTACAACAATTCGAAAAGAAGCTCAAACACCCTTGCAAGAACTTTTCCTCTGGACAGCCAAAGCACAACCGGGTGCAATAGGAGATGCTTGTGTTCTGCATCTGACTCAATACAAAGCTGAGCAAATAATCGACTGTTCACTGTTTTACTTTTTTATGAAATTTAGAATCCGAACACAGTCTTCCAGTACATATCCCAGAGTTTCATTCAACTTCTTTGAAGCGAGTGCCTCACGATGGATCATGCAATGGGTCCCTACAATCTCGGGTGACACTTGCTTTATGCAAGTTACAACACCACTGTTGCGGCCAGTCACTGTGGCAGCACCGTCGGTGCCAACACCATTGCAGTTCGTCCACTGCAGTCCAGAAGTTGTGAAAAAATCGTTTAAAACACGAAATATTTCATTGGCCGTCGTTCTCGCTGGCAGTGACTTGCAAAGAAGGAATTGCTCTTGCACGCTATTTTGCCAACAATAGCGAACATAAACAAGCAGCTGTGACTCGCCGGCGATGTCAGTTGACTCATCTAACTGAATAGCAAACTTAGTAGACTGTAATCGTTCAGTTAGCTGCGCGACAATGTCCTCGGACATTTCAGATATTCTTCTGCGGACAGTATCGTTCGAGATGGGAATGGTATTCAGTTTTGTAGCGTATTCTGAACCGAGCGTCACAAATCTAATCTAAACAGCGGCTGGCATGATAAGATCTTTTCCAATCGTGTGTGGTTTCTTTGATTTTGCGATTCTCTGGGCAATCAGATACGATGCTTTAAGAGCTTCTTCGTTGAGAGTGGCTCTTGTTTTTAATATTGTCTTCTGATTACTATATTCCTCGGCTTTACGTTCGAAAAATTCTTTGGCTTTATTCTGTAGATCGTGATGTTAGATGACGGCGCAGTTTCGTCGGCTTCATTGCCTCATTAGAGAAGACTTGCAAGCAAATAACACACCTTGGCAGATTTTTAGTCATTTGTTGATGGAACGAAACCGTACTTAATATACTCCACGTCATATTTTCGAGCGTATTTAGTTTTCTTACAAGTATCAACGTTAACGTCGTCTCGATCACAGTGACTTTCGCTGCTACTACTATCAATTTGTTTGCGCGAAGTCGAAGGCTTAAGTTTCACAACTCGATCCATTTTTGCGCATAAAGCTTAAACAATAAAAAAGGCTATCCGAATGGTCTCTGCGATCACTACGTGGGTAAATGGAATCCGTTGATTAATCCAATACGAAGTACACATAGCACCAAGACCGAACAGCGGCTCTCAAGCCAACGAAATATGATTTTTAAACTAAAACACAATTACTCAGAATTATATTTCACTTTTGCTCTCTCGCAGGATCTACGCCGACTGTTCTCTGAAATTAATTTGGAAAACTGCAGGTTTCAGCAACACGGTCAGAAAGACTGCAGTGTCGCACTTCAAAAGCGATGCCGTCTTTTTATGTACGTCACATTTCTGTTTGATGCTGGAAGAAACGCTGTCTGGACCATCCTTTCTCCAATAGACGCACTGCGGACATGCTAATAAAGCGACGTACAATTCTGTGGCTTGCATCTGTGCATTCAGTCGCTATGCATTGCGTGAAAAATGCGGAATAATTTTTTATTGTATCTACTTTTTTTGTTCTCTTTTGCTGCTTTTGATACTTCAGCGCAGCCCACAATACTTCCTGCCACAGTCCACCTTTGGACCGCGGTCCATGGGTTGTTAACCACCGTTATAGATATATGGCTCTGCAAGTTGTAGCTTAAAGAACCTAAAGCTTTGTATGGCGGGTATGTATGAAATGTTTTTGTGTTGCATAGAGCAAGGGTTGGTAACCTTTCCTGTCAAACGGGACATAACTTTTGCTTTTTTTTTAAATGAAGTGTTTCGGTCGGCAATATGCCTATGCGAGTGGCCGGCGAGGCATGTTCATATTTACAACTAATAAATGAAGGTAATAATAATAATAAAATAATAAAATGTTATGCAGTTGTGAATAATATTTATATAATTTTTCTAATATTACGCACAAATGATACCATGGTTAGTGTGATGCAAGCCGGAGGGCAGTGATTTTGCCTTATCTTATCAGAACTGCTTCCTTTCTCATACCTGAAATCTTATCTCTCCAGAACAGCTTCTCTTTTCGTGCCTGGAATCTTATCTCTCCAGAACAGCTTCTCTTCTCGTGCCTGGAATCTTATCTCTCCAGAACAGCTTCTCTTTTCGTGCCTGGAATCTTATCTCTCCAGAACAGCTTCTCTTCTCGTGCCTGGAATCTTATCTCTCCAGAACAGCTTCTCTTCTCGTGCCTGGAATCTTATCTCTCCAGAACAGCTTCTCTTCTCGTGCCTGAAATCTTATCGCATCAGAAGAGTTTCTCTTCTCAAACCTGGAATCTTATCTCATCAGAAGAGTTTCTCTTCTATATACCTGGAATCTTCTTTCATCAGAAGAGTTTCTCTTCTCATGCCTGGAACCTTAACTCATCAGAAGAGTTTCTCTTCTCATGCCTGGAATCTTATCTCATCAGAAGAGTTTCTCTTCTCATGCTTGGAATATTATCTCATCAGAGGAGTTTCTCTTCTCATGCCTGGAATCTTATCTCATCAGAAGAGTTTCTTTTATCATGCCTGGAAACTTATCTCATCAGAACAGCTTTTCATGTCTGAAATTTTATCACCTCACAATGGAGCATGAAAGTCTTACATTTTTCCTTTCTGCAACCGCAAAAATTGGTCTTGATGGCTGGTTGATGAACTGTATTCTGATGTTACATAATAACCAGCAAAATGTCGTGCTAAATAATTAATAACATCTTCAATCGTAAACCAAACTCTATGAACGATAAATGACAGAAATGTGAAGTTCTACAATGAATATGAAAGTAAAGAAGAAAGATACACAATATGTTCTAAAGGAGGAATGAAAACGTATAAAAATATCAGGAATAAGATTTGCTTTGTCGAACAACATAGGGGGAAAATTAAAGGAAGGGAAGAGGCATTAGGCGATATGTATAAAGCTAAAGGGAAGAGAGAATAGACTGATATGTGTAAAGCTAAAGGGATGAGAGAAAAGACGATATGTGTAAAGCTAAAGGGAAAAGAGAAAAGACGATATGTATAAGGCTAAAGGGAAGAGAGAACAGACTAAATGTGTAAGGCTAAAGGGAAGAGAGAATAGACGATATGTATAAGGCTAAAAGAAAGAGAGAATAGACGATATCTATAAAGCTAAAGGGAAGAGAGAATAGACGATATGTATAAAGCTAAAGGGATCAGAGAATAGGTGATATGTATAAAGCTAAGAAAGTATATGAAACGGATGTGCATATCGTTAAAACTGTACAATTAACTGAACTGATTATATTATCAGGGCGAGAACAGAGAGGCCACAAGTAAAGCGAGATCAGCTGAAGATACAATATATACAATGAAGTTAAAAAAAAAGTAATTAAAATATAAAAATAATATAACAGTGGAACCAGCATGTTCGCGCTTGTCTACAATCCCAGTAAGGCCAAGTCCAGGCAGTTCATCGCTACAGACCTGGATGGTTCCGCCTATTCTAGACGGTGGGGGGTGGGGGGATGGTAATTTTCTAGCACTTACAAAAACACCTTCCCGTTGCCCGATTTGTGAATATCCGTCCATCCATGTCCTTGATCGGTGATTGGCTAAAAAAAAAAAAAAATCACCGCCCGGAACGCCTCGTGGCGTCTTGCAGGGCGCCAACAAATTCTCTCCACTTCTTTAAGTTTGCGACCTGCCTCTATGTCCTGGCTGTACTGCATGTTCACTCATTGTAGGTTCTGAAGTCCCTCGCCAAGTAGCCCTTGGTAGGACCTGTGGGCGTATAATGAGTTTTATTACCTAAGTCTGGAAAGTAAGCTCTACTGTAAGTATGTAGATTAATAACTCACATCCTGAGTCGCATTCTCATCTCTATAACGCTTCCAGCCTCACAACAAAAAGCACAGCACTGCTACAATTTATGGTGCTCAAAGAAATTAATCGGGCGGAAAAGAATAACGCCAAAGAAAATATAAATGAGGCTGCACTTCCAAGTTATGGAAGCGAGTGGTCAGCTCTTCTGTCCAGCTTCTGCCGTCGAAGTCCACATTTCAAAAACCATTTAGTTCAGTGATCAGTGAGGTTCAAGGACCAAAGCTAAAGCAGTTATTCCGAGGGTTTTCTCTCTCTCTCTCTCCCTCTCTCTCTCTCCCTCCCTCTCTTTCTCCCTCTCTCTCTCCCTCTTATCTTTCTCCCTCTCTCTCTCTTTCTCTCTCCCTCTCTCTCTCTTTCTCTCTCTCTCTCTCTCTTCCCTCTCTCTCTCTCCCGCTCTCTCTCTTTCCCCCTCTCTCTCTTTCTCCCTCTCTCTCTCTCTTTCTCCCTCTCTCTTTCTCCCTCTCTCTCTCTTTCGGATGGTTGCTCAGTGTCAAATACAAAGAGACTTTGCTCTCTCCAAAAGCGAGCAGTAAAGCTTATTAGTGACAAAGATCAAGCACAAACAACTAATCATCACAAACGTATCAAAATACTACCTCTTAAGAACAGGTTCCTCTTCAACAAAGCCAAGTTAGTACATCAAATTCTTTCACGGCATGCCCCGCCTTATCTATGGAACCTGTTTAAATGTAGCCCAAAGTGCAGCCAACGCTTGAACAACATATGTCTTCCAAAACCTAGACTTGATCTTTACAAGAAAAGCTTTAGTTATTCTGCTGCTCATCTTTGGAATACCCTCACATCCTATATAAAAAATATAAATTATACTCCTTCCTACAACTACAAGCTTTCCCAATATCTATTTGATGTCGACTACATGCCTCCATGAAGTATAAAACTTAAAAGTTATCTTAAGCTGCACTTACAGACACCGAATACAATTAATTGTTTTCTGAATAGTCCCGAAAATTTTGTTTAGTAGATAGTCATTTATAATGTATGTAGTTACTTCTGTACTGAGTGAATGTTTAAGAGCGAAACGTAAATGTTATATTTTAATTTATGTCTCTCAGCTTCAATGTTAGTTATGTTTGTTATATGAACAGCATATTTGTAGAATGTCTGGAATAGAGTGAAAGATGTATGATAAAGGGCAGAACGTCAGACGGGCCTGCGTGCCCAATTCTTAACCCTTTTGAAATAAAGATCAGTAAATCAATCAATCAATCAATCTCTCTCTTTCTCCCTCTCTCTCTCCCTCTCTCTCTCTTTCTCCCTCTCTCTCCCTCTCTCTTTCTCCCTCTCTCTCTTTCTCTCTCTCTTTCTCCCTCCCTCTCTCTTTCTCCCTCTCTCTCCCTCTCTCTCTTTCTCCCTCTCTCTCTCCCTCTCTCTCTCTTTCTCCCTCCCTCTCTCTCTCTCCCTCTCTTTTAGAAGACCTGGGGCCTGTGAATGGTCAGGGGCTTATTCTAATCCAACCTTGCGTACGCGTCGGACTTCTCTAAAGGCTCCACCTCGTTTGGAACTAGAAAATGTAAATAAGACCATTACGATTGTAAAATAAAAGTACACGCTCTAATTTCCTTGAACAGATTAGGTCCCGACGAGGGGAGACAAATCCACGAAACAAAATCGAAGGTGCGCAACCAACGCATTATTTGTATAACGACGTCGACGATTTAGATGGATGAATTGTTGAGGAAACTGATATGACAGAGTAGGGGACAAAAAAGAGATAGCAAAGTAGAGCAGTGTGTGTTCGCTTAAACCGCCGAAACAGAGGGACACTGGAGAGCAAAAACAGAGAAAGCAGCGAAGAAGAGAAAACAAAGATTTAGCTGAAAGCACACAAATCAGGAAAACGTCACTTTCTCAGAGCACTTTTAGTCTGATAAAATTATTAAAGATTTATCGAAGCAACCTCTGTTTAATCGATTTAAAGAGAAGCGCTCCTCCGTTCCATATCCCGAAGTCTCATCTTGGGAGGGGCCCGTCCCGTGGCACTGTGTGCAAAAGGGAAAGAAGAAGAAGGATGGAGGGAGGTGGGTAATAAGAAAGGAGGTACTGGGACGGACATCCTCTTCAAAATGTGATCAGTCACTACCGTTATTTGTGGGCACCTACAAGCACATGTCTCCATATACTGTGTTGTACTCTCATGATAGCATTTAGCAAAATGATAATAAATGATATCTGTGGATGATAAGTGCACGTAAGAGCACCCATTAATACGGGAATAACGGTCGTTTCTAGTCCACAAATCACGTGTTCTCGTAAAAAAAAAGTTCTAGATTACTAGAAAAAAATGGATGTTTACGCCGCGTTACTATAAGAAAAATATTACATCAATGATCTCAAATCTCATGAACCAGTACAGTGAACTAGTAGATCCAGAAAAGTATAATGGTTATTCCCCTCAATGTAATATGATTATAAACCTTTGTTTTTGTTGTTGTTGTTGCTGTTGTTGTTGTTGCTGCTGCTGCTGCTGTTCTTGTTGTTGTTCTTCTTCTTCTTGGTCTTCATTTTGTTCTCGTTCTTTGTAGCAGTATATTAGAATAAGTACAGAGTGATTGGGAAAATCCGATCCTCTGGTTATCGCTCGGGCGGAAAAAGGCACAGTGCGGCACTTGAACTAGTAGACGAAAAAAGCGCAGAAGACAAGATAAAAAAAAAAAGGAAAATGACGGTTAGGATCTAGAAAGAGTTGAAGTTCTATTCTGGTTAGGAAGTTGTAGTTTAGTCAGTCTGTGAAATGGGTCGCTAGTATGTAATAAATCATTAGGATAGAATGTTGCAGCAAAATCCCATGGCGCTGACGTCTTAGGACATTAGTAGACGCCGGGAACTTATTCTATGTCGATACCTTGAAGTTAGGTCCTGATATGTGTTCTTTGAATTGCTCGTACCACTGTCAGATTCGTCACATCGTCTGTTCGTCATCCAGTGTACCATTAAAATCAGTATAACTTTATAATGTTGTTCTGTGCTGCTATTTTGCCACTGAAAGAATGTCCGAGCCTGGGAGAAAGTTCGTCTGTAGGCGTTTAGTATGCAGACACCAACAGAAGTACCAATACCATCATTAAGGTCTATATAACTTGATAAGTTGCAACCTGCCTCAGTGGAGCCCCGCCATATGTGAACACCACGCAATAATTAAGCAACCTGCTTTATCTTCTTCTTCTTATCGTTCTTCTTCTTCTTCTTCTTCTTCGTTCATTTCCCTGTGTTCAGGTATACAGACAAAAGACTGGGTGCTTCTATGAATCCAGTGGTGGACGGAAGTTCTTTAATGCGTGCATTCAAGCCCTTTTCCAAAGGCCGGTTTGTTCGTTTGCTTGTCTGTTTGTTTCTTTGTTTGTCTGTTTGTTTGTTCTTTGCTCCAACTCTTTCATTGCTAAATAATTTATATGCTCTATGAGAATACATTTTAATGAGAAATTTTGGTAGAAATAAATTGGAAGGATGGTGCTCTATAATTGAAAAGTATAGTTTAAGTTAGAAATGTAGTACTTTTAAATTTAGTTTTTTAAAGACATTGCCTAAACATCGCTCTGGGCATTGATTTGCATAATCGTACGAGATCTACCAACACTGCCAGTGCTGTCTCGGAGTCTCTGTAAAAAATACAGACTGTAGAATATATCCTTCTTCGTTTTCTTCCTCAGCTCTCCTAGCCATTAATGTTTATTGCTGCAGATAAAATTCGCCTGCATTCCTCCCTATTTCTAATCTTCTCTCTCCATTTGGTGCCACCAGTTTCCTGTATATCCTCTTCTATGTTGTCTTTCCATCTCTGTCTTGGTCTACCTCTCGGCATTTTCCCCTTCATCTCTTGTACGTACATCATTTTCGTTTGTCTATTCTCTTCCATTCTTTCTACATGCCATAGCCAGGATAATCTGTTCAGTTTCAAGACGTTTATAATCCGCTGTGATTTAAATAAGTTGCTCAAATCAGTTTTCTTTCTAGCTCTCCATTCCCCACTGTTGGTATCCTTTATGGGCCCAAAGAATCTTCTTAGGATCTTGTTCTCAAAGACGTGCCATTTTTGTTCACTTTTCTTTGTTGTAGTCCAAGTTTCTAATCCATACATGACGGCTGGTCTTATTATACTGGTGTAGACCGCTCTCTTGGTGTTTGTACCTACGCTGTAGACCTCTATCTTGGTGTTTGTTAGACCGCTATCTTGGTGTTTGTATCTACACTGTAAACCGCTATCTTGGTGTTTGTACCTACGCTGTAGACCTCTATCTTGGTGTTTGTTAGATGGCTATCTTGGTGTTTGTATCTACAATGTAAACCGCTATCTTGGTGTTTGTACCTACGCTGTAGACCTCTATCTTGGTGTTTGTTAGACCGCTATCTTGGTGTTTGTAACTGCACTGTAGACCTCTATCTTGGTGTTTGTAACTACACTGTAGACCTCTATCTTGGTGTTTGTTAGACCTCTATCTTGGTGTTTGTAACTGCACTGTAGACCTCTACCTTGGTGTTTGTAACTACACTGTAGACCGCTACCTTGGTGTTTGTTAGACCGCTATCTTGGTGTTTGTATCTACACTATAGACCGCTGTCTTAGTGTTTGTATCTACACTATAGACCGCTATCTTGGTGTTTGTAACTACACTGTAGACCGCTACCTTGGTGTTTGTTAGACCGCTATCTTGGTGTTTGTATCTACACTACAGACCGCTGTCTTGGTGTTTGTCTCTACACTGTAGACCGCTATCTTTGTGTTTGTATCTACACTATCTTATTTCTCGTACACAAACACATACCCGTAAATCGTAGACAACGTATCTATTTAAACAACGTTCAGTATTTCCGAGGGTGTATTTTGTCTTTCGAAAACTTCGTCGTTATTTGCGACAGCCCGTTCTCCTAATTCTCACTACACGCGAAAGAAGAGACGAGCTGGAAATGGTCTGTACAAATGCTCATCGATGTGATAAAGGCAACCAAGCCTGCAATGCTGACAAAAAAAAACCTGTCTTCTTCTGTCAAAGTTTTTCCCTTACACTTCCCAGGCAAACACATTTAAGAGGCCAAAAAAAAAAAAGTTCATCCCAACTGGCAGCCTAATTTGTCAGCCATGAAATCAGAATGTATGTCCTTTATGAAGAAGACAAATCAAGGAATGAGAGACATAAATAATAAGAGACAAATATACGGGAGGGAAAAAGAAATTAAGAAGAAAAATAAACAGCAAACAAACTTGTCTCTATTTTTGTTTCCCTCAGTGATGGCGCTTTAGGAAAGTCTTGTTTTTCTTCAGATATCTCTCTCCCCCCTTCAGTATCTTCAGCTCGCCCGATATTCGATTCATTACCGTTTTCAAGTTCTAATTATGTCCGTTTTCACGTCCGCTTTCACGAGAAGATCTATTTTAAATGTCCGGTTTTCTTGAAAAGAAGTAATTATTTTGCATGTCCTGTTTCTTGAGTAGACGTAATCATTTTTTGCATGTTCTGATTTTTGTGTGTGGGGTTTACAAAGGACGCTGTGACCCTCGTTTAAAAAGAAAGAAGAAGAAGAAGACGCGAAGAGAAGGAGAAAAAAAGGGAGGAAACGAACTCTTCCAGTGAATGGTACGAAGTTTTATGAGGGTGTTTACAATTCCCCAGCGAACAGTTGTCCCTGCGAGTCAGTTATGAGTGAGCCAGTGCTGAGAGTTCCTTCCCTTTCTCAGGGACAAGGGGAAGCAACTGTGACATTCACAGATTGGGGGGGGGGGGGGGGGGGAGAGAGAGACTGAATATACAGCCAAACAAGAAATATTTCAACATCGGATAAGTGTCAGCTTGTAATCTTCTCAAATTGTGTAACCACCGAAATAAACAACTTTTCTTTAATTATCTCTGAGAGCCTGGATACAGAAAAGAAAAGAAAAAAAAAAGAAAATGAAATAAGCATGTTGAAGTGTTTTCGCTCCCAAACCCCCCCCCCCTCTCTCTCTCTCTCTCCCTCTCTCTCTATTTATCTCACGACATTTCCGTTCAGACAAGCTATTTTTAGAGAATGCCTCACAATTGAAAGGTTTTTCTTTACGATTTTATAAATTATTTGCGTTTTGTGTGTGTGTGTGTGTTTTTGTGTCGTTTCTTGTCACACAGCTTCATTAGACTTTTTAATCTGCCCATCAAATTCTTGGAGGTTTTAAAAAGAAACTACCAGGCTACAATGCACTAAACGACTTAGTTAGCCCTCCGGCATCTTAAGCGAGATAGTAGGCCAGTATAACACGCTGTTACTGCGTTCTTCTGTTGTGCACTTTTAAGCCGAATATAAATATTTAATCTGCTGTTCTGCTCCGATGGGAATAGAAAACGAATATTCAGTAGTCTCGGCAGGCAATACTTAATGCACGGGAAAAGGAAAGCAAAAGCTACTGTTTATATTTGGTATGGAAATATCTCTCTCTCTCTTGTACAGCTCTTGATCAAAGTTTGTCAGACAACGCAGCAATAAAACACGTTTCATTGGCTATAATTGCACCACGTGACCTGCCTCTAAAAATCGGCCTTTAATCTGATTTGTTGAATTCGCTGCCGAATGAGTGAATCCCAGTTTTACACGGGCAGCGAATTGATTCAGAGGGGGCATTGGAACTGGGCAGCCATCCGTGTCCTGAGCGAGGTGACTTAATTGCCTTCAGAGACAATCATCTCCACGTCCTCCAAAGAGGGAAAAAGCAATCCCCCGTCTGTTTTTTAAACCCAGAAGTCTTCTGTGATCTAACACTGCACCATGTTTGTCAGAATATGAACACACAAGCAGCGAGCGAAATCGTCGGCATTAGAAAAAGTGAACAAAGTCACAAAATGAACGTCGTTTGTGAGGCTGGGAAACTTCTGTTTTTGTCTTAAAAGGCAAAACTGAAGCAAATAGATCTTTCATGATCATCCCGGACGTTGACGATACAGAGTCCTGCTTTTGTTCTATAAATCAGGTACCGATCTCTGCCGATTAATTCGCTAAGAAAGAAAGGGCTTTACAGCTCTAGCAGAGCTGCGGGGAATTCTAAAGGATGGGTGTGAAAGAGAATCAGCTGACTTCGAGTCCCTCCCATCCTGATTATTACGATTATTTTAAAAAATATTTTTCCCGTTTAATTTCCCTAGTCAGTCGTAAAACTTGTGACATCCGTGGATAATTAAGGCTACTATCACATGGACGGCAGACGAACCTGATGAGACGCTAAGGAAGTTGAAATAGCATTTGAAATATTCACTTAAAGTAGCAATTACCAAAAGAAAAAAACAAATAGCCTGTACCGTACGCATTTCATCAGCTTTCATACAAGGGTTTACAATCAATCCTCCATGTTGGTCTGTCTTGTCTTCGGTTATTTACGCCGTATCTCTCTACATATTCTTTTTTTTCAGAATATTTTGCAACTGCAGTTTATCTCTCAGTTTTTCTGGTTACTACAGTTTATCCCTCAGTTTTTCTGGTTAATACAGTTTATTCCTCAGTTTTTCTGGTTATCACTCACTTTTTCTACTTACTGCAGTTTATTCCTCACTTGTTCTAGTTACTGCAGTTTATCATTCACTTTTTCTAGTTACTGTAGTTTATCACTCACTTTTTCTACTTACTGCAGTTTATCCCTCACTTTTTCTACTTACTGCAGTTTATCTCTCACTTTTTCTAGTTACTGCAGTTTATCTCTCACTTTTTCTACTTACTGCAGTTTATCTCTCACTTTTTCTACTTACTGCAGTTTATCTCTCACTTTTTCTACTTACTGCAGTTTATCTCTCACTTTTTCTACTTACTGCAGTTTATCCCTCACTTTTTCTAGTTATTACAGTTTATCCCTCACTTTTTCTAGTTATTACAGTTTATCCCTCACTTTTTCTAGTTATTACAGTTTATCCCTCACTTTTTCTAGTTATTACAGTTTATCCCTCACTTTTTCTGGTTATTACAGTTTATCCCTCACTTTTTCTAGTTATTACAGTTTATCCCTCACTTTTTCTAGTTATTACAGTTTATCCCTCACTTTTTCTAGTTATTACAGTTTATCCCTCACTTTTTCTAGTTATTACAGTTTATCCCTCACTTTTTCTAGTTATTACAGTTTATCCCTCACTTTTTCTAGTTATTACAGTTTATCCCTCACTTTTTCTAGTTATTACATTTTATCCCTCACTTTTTCTAGTTATTACAGTTTATCCCTCACTTTTTCTAGTTATTACAGTTTATCCCTCACTTTTTCTGGACGCTACAGCTTCTTTTTCATTTTCTCTAGATGCTACAATTTCTCCTTCACTTTTTATACATGCTACAGTTTCTCCTTCACTTTTTATACATGCTACAATTTCTCCTTCACTTTTTATACATGCTACAGTTTCTCCTTCACTTTTTATACATGCTACAATTTCTCCTTCACTTTTTATACATGCTACAGTTTCTCCTTCACTTTTTATACATGCTACAATTTCTCCTTCACTTTTTATACATGCTACAGTTTCTCCTTCACTTTTTATACATGCTACAATTTCTCCTTCACTTTTTATACATGCTACAATTTCTCCTTCACTTTTTATACATGCTACAATTTCTCCTTCACTTTTTATACATGCTACAATTTCTCCTTCACTTTTTATACATGCTACAATTTCTCCTTCACTTTTTATACATGCTACAATTTCTCCTTCACTTTTTATACATGCTACAATTTCTCCTTCACTTTTTATACATGCTACAGTTTCTCCAGGAATCAAATAGATTACATTTTAGTGCAGAGAAGGTGGAGGTCAAGCATAACATCAGCAAAAACTTTACCAGTTGCTTATTGTGACACGGACCATGAGTTATTAATAGCAGACATGAAGATAAAGATAAAAACGATAGTTACGAGATCAAGGCCACTCCGCTTTGACCTTACAAATATACCAGAACAATACGGTATAGAAGTGAAGAAATGTTTCGAAATCCTGATGGCTGTACAGGAGGAAATGACACAAGATGAATTGGCTAGCAGGCCAAAAATATCTTAGTAACAACAGCTAAAGACATGGTTCCAGTGAAGAAAACACAAAACAATAGATGGATCACAGCAGGTACACTAGAACTGATAAAACAATGTAGAGAAATGAAGACGCAATGGAAAGTGACAAACAACAACAAAGATAAATATAAAACTTTAACAAAAGAAGTACGAAGAAACATAAGAAAAGACAAAAAACAATACATACAAGATTGTTGTGAAAGAATAGAAGAACATCAGAAGTGTGGAAGAGATAGTGAAATGTTTAAAGAAATGAAGACATTGACGCGAAATGTCACACCTAAGCTAAATGTAATTTGTGATGAGATGGGGAATACCCTGACAGAGACAGAGGAAATTCTAGAAAGATGGAAGGAATATTGCAAAAGAATGTATGAAACAACCGACTGTGGAAGCAGAAATCAAGAGTGTGAATTATTATTGGAGGAGAAAGAACCCGTACCGACAATAGAAGAAGTTTTATGGGCAATAAAGACTGAAAAATGGTAAATCACCAGGATGTGATGAGATAACAGCTGAATTTATTAAAGCAGGAGGAAAGGAGTGTGCAACAATCTATCATGCACTATGTAAAAAGATATGGCATTCAGGTATTTGGCCAAAAGAATGGAAAAGAACTGTATTCATACCACTGCCAAAAAAGGGTAACCTGAAATTATGTACAAACTACAGAACTGTTGCCCTGATTAGTCATGCCAGTAAAATTCTGTTAAAAATCATAATGGGTAGACTTTGAAAGAAAATAGAAGAAGAAGTCAATATGGTCCAAGCTGGCTTCAGGCAAGGAAGAGGATCAAGAGACCATATATTCAATCTAAGATTAATAATAGAGAAATGCAGAGAGTTTAATGTGAATCTATATTTATCCTTTATAGACTACTCAAAGGCATTTGATTGTGTACAACACCAGAAACTTTGGGAAATAATGGAACAAATGGGATTTCCAACACATTTGATACAATTAACATCACTGCTGTGTCTAGACCAACAAGTAGCAGTAAGAATAAATGGTGAAACAACAAGTTGGTTTGACATAAAACAAGGGGTCCGGCAGGGGTGCATATTGTCACCCTATTTATTTAACTTGTATACTGAAAATATAATGAGGAATGTTAGAGAAGATGTAGACAAAGAATATTACGATGCCATAACAGTTGGAGGTTATGAAATACCAGAGATTAGATATGCTGATGACACAGTATTGCTGTCCACAACACAAAAAGGAATGGAAAAACTAATTATGTCAGTCCGCAAGAACAGTGAAGAGCAGAACCTCTATCTTAATGCAAAGAAAACTAAAGTGATGACAACTGACAAAACAAACAAGGCAACTGAAATATGTATCAATGAGGAAAAACTGGAAGAAGTGGAGAGTTTTGAATATCTTGGATCACTACTAACTAATAATGGAGATACAATGAGGGAAATTAAAAGGAGGACATCTATTGCTCTTCAGAAAGTAAAACAAATAAAGAATCTGTGGAGAGGAGCAGACAGAAACACAAAATAAGATTTTTAAGGGCATGCATCTTTCCCATCGCAACATATGCCTGTGAGACCTGGACACTTAACAAAACAGCTGAGAAACACATAAATGCCTTTAAATGTAAATGCTACAGAAGAGTTCTTCAAATATCGTGGACACAAAAAAGAACAAATATATCTATACTACAAGAGCTTAATATTGAAGAAGGCTGGCTAATAAAGAGAATTAAAGAGAGAAAACTTAAATATTTTGGACACATTAAACGTCATGATAATTTAGAGAAGACCGTATTGGAAGGATACATAATGGGAAAAAGAAAAAGAGGAAGACCGAAACGAAGATGGCTGCAAGACATCGTTGACGATCTGGAAATGGATGCATCAGCAGCAGGCCATCTTGCTCACAACCGATAGGCATACAGGAGTGCTGTTAGGGAGGCAAAGTTCCGCAAGTGACATGCAAATGAATGAATGAATGAACAGTTTCTCCTTCACTTTTTCTAAACGCTACAGTTTCTCCTTTACTTTTTATAGACGCTACAGTTTCTCCTTTACTTTTTATAGACGCTACAGTTTCTCCTTTACTTTTTCAAATACTGCACTTCATTTTCTCCTTCACTTTTTTCTAGATACTACAATTTGTCCTTCACTTTTTCTAGATCTTCCATACTGGTTATCTGTCTCTGAAAATTTCTTGATCAAAACATGTTTACCAAGTAGCCAGAAGTATAAAACTATATGCAGACCCGTGTTAATTGATATGAAAGATGTCAGATAAATGTGACGATGTTTGTGGCAAAATTGGTTACCATACACCTTTCATCTAACTCTACTCCTGCAGACCACATATAAACAGATCTGGAAGTACGTTTCCAAAGAAGTCTAAAAAAAAACAGATGTACACGCTGTGCATAAAAAAAGATCTGTGATGCTACTCTTAGCAGAATTAACTTTCTAATCTGTGAAGGTTAGAATAAACATGCAGACAGACAAACAGACAGACAAACAGACAGATAGACGGACAGACGGACAGACAAACAGACAGATAGACGGACAGACGGACGGACGGACGGACAGACAGACAGACAGACAGACAGATAGATAGATAGATAGATAGATAGATAGATAGATAGATAGATAGATAGATAGATAGATAGATAGATAGATAGATAGATAGATAGATAGATAGATAGATAGATAGATAGAATGGTCTGACTTGAGCTAGTCTGTGAACACTTTCCACAAAACATCCACAAGAAAACAAAACTGACCCTCCCTTGTTTTTCCCATCATTCCCCAGCTCACATCTAAGAATATTTCCTCAAATTCTCTTCACAGAAGAAGAAGAAAGTATTCTAGATATGACCTGTTAATGTCTTTTCCGACAAAACAGTTTGAAAACACACCAGTGAATGCCAAGTGATCACGATATGAATTGCTCTTCCGATGTACAGTTTTACAAGGCTGTGGGAAGCAACGGAGACTGTATAAAACGAAGGTATGGACCAGAATTTTCGAGGTAAATATTTGTTTTGCTACCTACGTTGTTGTCAGATAAGTATAAGCTATAAGTGTATATATATATATATATATATATATATATATATATATATATATATAAAGGTAAAAGGTAAAGATAATTCTGTCATGCCTTAGAGGCACATAGGGATATAGGGATATATATATATATATATATAGGGGTTTATATATACATACACTTATAAGGATGAAGAGTATGATGAACGCCATTAACAAGTAAATACTTACATGTATCAAATTCAAACGTGATTGTATATTGTTTTGAGTCACTTTCTAACCACAAACTGAGTCAGGTTTCACATCATGTCCCATATAGTACTATAACATTTAAATTATCTATGCATTTAGTAAAAAAAAATGCATGCAGTTTTATTTGTATCAGAGTGATTTGGTGTCCATTCCCAACCCAGCGCGTCAAAGGTGGCGGATGGTGAAAGTCCTCCAGATATGGAGGATCCCTGTGACTAAGGAGTTATCCAAATAAGCAGGCTCGGACCAACTGGCGGTAGACTCCGAGAGCGAGGTGGGGTAGTAGGTGGCTCTACTACTGCTATAAAGTGCCTCAGGTGCTCAGTGAAGGGAATACCAGGCGGGTAAGAGGCGCCTTTAAACCTCTCGTTTCCGCTGCCTTGCGGGTAGGACAGGGAGTACAAAGGCTAGCGGAGAGTCCGTACACAAACCGATAGAAGGCAACGGGAAACCACTGTTGTAGTTCCCAAGAACAATTATGCTTACTCAGAGTAATAGATTTGTCATGAACGGCGTTAATGGATGTTCCTTTGGAATAGCCTCGTCCGGTAGGGTAGCTCACAAGCCACAGGTGAGGCCAGATCGTCATCAAGCTACTGGTGGCAAAACTAACAAGTTCAAGATAGCAACATGGAATGTTAGAACTTTATTCCAGGCTGGAAAATTAGAAAATGTAAAGATGGAAATGAAAAGGATGAAGATCAACATATTAGGAATGAGTGAAGTTAGATGGATAGGTGCAGGGAAGATAAACTCTGATAAATATAAATAATATATTCAGGAAGTGAGAAACATGAACAAGGAGTAGGAATAATATTTGATGAACAAACGGCAAGGACAATTGTAGGATATTTGAACATCTCAGACCGAGTCCTCCTAGTCCAACTGAAAGGACGACCAATAAACATAAATATTATACAAGTGTACGCTCTAACATCTGAAAGTTCTGAAGAAGATGTACAGCTATTTTATAATGACATAGAGACAGCCCTAAAACACACAAAGTCACATGAAGTTACTATAGTCATGGGAGATTTTAATGCCAAAGTTGATAAAGGAAGAACTTCAGACATCTTTGGTGACTATAGAGTGGGGGAGAAGAATGACAGAGGTAGTAAATTAATTGAATGGGCAAGAATACATAGCATGGCTGTAGGAAACACCTGGTTTAAACAACATCCTCAAAGACTGGCAACGTGGTGCAGCCCAGACAAAAGGACTTTTAACCAGATAGACTACATATTAATCACATATTAATCAGCAAACGATTCCGCAATGCATTATTGACAACAGAAACCATGCCAGGAGCCGACTGCAATAGTGACCATGACCCACTCTGTGGAAAAATTAGAATAAAGCTAAAGAAAGCATGCAGAAAACATCAAATTGGATACAGAACTCCTTAAAAATTATCAAGAACTGCGAGAACAATACAAAGTTATTATAACAAATAGATACAATGCAATAGCAAAGATAAATAGTATAGATGAACAATGGGAAATGTTAAGAGATTATATCCACCAAACTGTAAAGGAGATAATACCACCGAAAAAAAGAAGCCTCTAAAAATAAATGGATGACAGGCGACATCTTAGGACTGATGGACAAGAGGAGGAGGAGTAAAAACAATGAGGAAAAATATAACAAGATCAATAAAAAATAAGACGCAAATGCAGAGAAGCAAAAGAAGTGTGGTTAAATGAACAGTGCAGACAGCAAAAACATGCACGAACGAATTAGTGAATTCACAGGCAGGAAAACAAAATATACCACAGGATGCCTGAAATCGAAAGAAGGTAAAATGTTAATGGGAAAAGAAGACATTGTGGACAGGTGGACAGAGTATATCGGTGAGCTATATGGAGGAGAAAGACCAGAATTAACACCAGATACTGAAAACTGTGATGGACCACCAATACCTGAAGATGAAATCATAGATGCCATCAAACACGTGAAGAAAGGAAAAGCGACTAGGCCTGATAATATAACAATAGAAGAAATAGAGGCACTAGAGGAGACAGAAATTTTAAAAATAACCAAGTTAGTGAATGACATTTACAACAGTGGTTATATTACCAGTGACCTGACTAAATCCACGTTTATAGCACTACCAAAGAAACCAGGTGCAAAGAAATGTGATGACCACCGGACTATCAGCCTCTCATATCACATAATGAATCTACTTCTGAGAAGCATTATGAGAAGAACAAGGAAAAAGATAAAAATGGAAATAGCAGATGAACAGTTTGGATTTGTTGAAGGAAAGGGAACACACAATGCCATTTATGCTTTACGAGCACTAACAGAAAGAGCTTTAGAAGTACAGAAAGATCTCTGCTTATGCTTCATTGATTACACCAAGGCATTCGACAAGGTGAAACATAATGAAATTATTAAAATGCTTGAAGACATCAATATAGACGGCAAAGACCTGAGGATTGTAAAACATCTATACTGGCAGCAAGAAGCAGCAATTCGAGTTGAAAATAGAACTGGAAAATATCAACATATAAAACAAGGGGTGCGACAAGGATGTGTACTATCTCCAGACCTTTTTTCTCTGTACAGCGAGAATATTCTAAGAACGATCATCACAGAACCAGGCATAAAAATTGGAGGACATAATATTAACAACCTTCGGTATGCTGACGACACAGTACTGATAGCGGAGAACCAACAAGACCTGCAAAATCTCTTGGATAAAGTCGCCAAAGAAACTGAACAGAAAGGCCTTACTTTGAACATGAAAAAGATAGAGACTATGGTTATATATAAGAAACAGAATCCACCAATATGCAGTATTAAATTAATCGGAACTATTCTAAAGCAGGTGCAGAAATTCAAATACCTTGGAGCAGTAATAACTTCAGATGGGAAATGCAGAACAGAAATTAGGAACAGAATAGGCCAAGCAAAGACTGCATTTCACAGAATGAGAAACATATTATCCAACACATCCTTATCGATGAATGTAAGAAAACGAGTCCTAAAATGCTATATTGAACCTATCTTGTTATATGGAAGTGAATCATGGACAATAGGCAAGTCTGCACAAAAATCATTGGAAGCAGCAGAAATGTGGTTTATTAGAAGAATGTTGTGAATCCCCTGGACAGCAAAAATAACTAATGAAGAATGTATGAGAAGAGCTGGAGAGACAAAAAAGCCTTGTCAAAAAGATAAGAGAGAGACAATGTACTTTCATAGGACATGCAATGAGAAGAGGAGGTATTGAAAATATTATAACAACAGGAAAAATAGAAGGAACAAGATCAAGAGGAAGACCAGGAGAAATGATACTGGACAGTCTGATGGGGTGGTGTGAGAGGAGATCACCAACAGAGCTGATGGCCTGCATGAAGGATCGTGTACTCTGGAGAAGCATAATAGCCAACGCCAGTCGGCACGGCACCTGATGATGATGATGATGATGATGATGATTTGGTGTCATGTTTCTTCGTTTTCATACAGTATTAAATATTTAACTTTTCATTTGTTTTGCTGTAGAGTTTTTATGACTTTCCCATAATTAGAAGCGATGAAAATTGTGAAGGGAAACTAAATGGAGAAAACATATGGCTAAATAATGCATGTATAACATCGAACATTAAAAAGATGGGCGCTCTATTACCATAATTACCAGACAGGGTAAATGACTGGGATGTCAAAGCCGACCTTCTAGGAAGAAAAGAATACCCAGCAGTCATCAGAAATGCTGGAGTGCGTCCAGATATTGTAGTGTACTTGGCACATGCAACCAGAATAGAAGAGCAGCACACGTTTCAAGAGTAAGAAGTATAATGATCTATCTCTCTTCTCTCTCTCTCTCTCTTCTCTCTATCTTTCTTCTCTCTCTCTTCTCTCTCTCTCTCTCTGTTCTTTCTCTTTTCTCTTCTCTCTCTTCTTTCTCTCTTTCTTGTCTTCTCTCTCTTCTCTCTCTCTCTCTCTCTCCTCTCTCTCTCTTCTTTCTCTTCTCTTTTCTCTTCTTTCTCTTTCTCTCTCACACAAGGTCCCTGCCCACAAGTGTAGAATATCATGTCCTTCCATAACCCTCACTTTCTCGTACATCTCAGCAAGCTTGTCATGTCAATGAGTATTTCCCGTGCGAGGATGTTAAACCATCAAACATCTTTTCTCTCTGTCTACCTCTGTCTCTTCTACCTTCGATCTTCCCTGTTGCCGTTAGGTGCTCTAGCCTGCCTCTTCTCCAAACATGCCCCCCCCCCAACAAATTTAGATTATCGGTTTCTGATCTTCGTCATAATTTTCCTTTTTTTTTTTTGTTGTTGTTGTGCCTCTTTCAGAACTTTCTTGTTCGTTCTTCTCGCTGTCCATGGTACATTCAGCATTCTCCTTAAGAAACACACTTCAACTGACCCCACAATGATCTGATCACACAATGAAAACAAAAGCCAGTAATAAAGACGAATGAAATGGCTGTAGAAATAGGAGCTAGAGGACACGAAGCAGCACCAGATTGCAAGGACACGAAGCAGCACCAGACTGCAGCTCATGTAATCAACCTGGTACAGAACAAGTAAGAGCAAGAGGGCATTGAAAAACCTTTCGAAAGTAGCAGGGAAAAAAAAGGCTTGTTGTTGGGCATGGAACATGCGCAGCAACCACCGACAAAACCTAAATAGCTTAATTTGTCACTGCAGCGCCGGTCCTGTGTGACAGGATGGCTGAGATGCGTTTCTAGATTCTATGTCACACGGGAGACGGTGGTCCAGGTCTGGGAACGGAACAAAATAATCAACAACTTACAGACCTCTAGCAGCCATGATCCTGAGGGACTTTCAAGAGTGTTTGCAGGCCGAGACTCTTGTCTGGGAGTAGGAAGGGTGCTTGTCCTGATGATCTAGGGAGTTATGTTGTTGTGTCGTTATCTATAGTAGAGTTTCCTGCACTCGTTTATGTCGAAACGTAACTGGAAGCTAGAAACTGGAGCTAAAACAAGGCTGTGATTTGGGAACTATATGTAAACATGACCCTGTAACACATAAATGGAAGATAAGGAAGTAACAAAGAAATATGCACAGCGTTTAACTCTCCGCTCATAATAGACATTATGAAAAACATCAGCCTGAGGTGGCTCGGGCATTTAGAGCGAATGGAGGAAAATAGACAAAAGATGGGCTATACAAAAATGATGAAAGGAAACAGACCAAGAGGTAGACCTAGTCAACTATGGAGGAACAACCTGGAAGAAGATATCCGCCCTCTTGCAATAGAAATGGCAAGAAAAGATCAAGAATAGAGAGAAATGGAGAGTAGTCAGTCTGCAGCAATATTTCTCAGCGGCTCGAAGAGCTGCTGAATTCAGTGCTCAAAGAAGAGTATAAAGTAATAGCCACTTACTGATGTTGTAGTGTCTAGTTGGATTTTTCATGTTAGCGTATGACAGTACGCGAACCTATCTCTGTCAACTAGTGGATGCTTCGGGAGTGTTAACGGCAAAAAAAGTAAACCCCGAAAGGAAAAAAGCCATAGAGGGGGACTTTAAGGCACTTGGTAGTGAGTTATTAAGCCTACCCAGCTTCTGGCGTCCCCTGCATCTCTCCTAGACTCCCCAGAATGTACTGACTTTGTCCTTCCTGTGGAGCTGATTGGCAGAATTAGGAGACGGGGAGTGCAGCATGGGCAAGTACTCCATACGAGTTCCCCAGGCGGGAATGCTTGGCAAAACCCTCAGCCAACATCTGCTTGCTTCATAGTCGTTTTCTACCAGGAAAATACCATCATGACAGGCGCTCTCCAGTCCGTTCTTCAGTGACTAGAGAAAGCAAAAATGAATGGGACTGATGCAGTACGTGCTTCTTCTCTAGGCACCAAACTGAAACGGTATCGATGATGTACTGCAGCCAAAACTAATCTCAGATTAGTCCAACTCATTTTGAACATCTTCCAATCTTCCATCTGAAAGTTGACCTGATGTAAATAAACACTTCCTTCAGCTCTCAGAAACAACCCAAGCTCTACAACAACTATTATCTGGCACAACACACCTTGCAACAACTCAACAACCTGGCGTAAACATTTTTTGTGAGACGTTTAATGGATGGATTGGATGAAAATAGAAAATAATGACTCACAAAAATAAACAAAACAATGATGATATGCCGGCAGGTTTGCCCTGCCTTATGGCAATCCAACATACAACCATGAAACATACCAACTACCAACAAGACAATTTCTGCAGAAAATATAAACCAGATTAAATTAATATTTAGGCCGGTTAGCTGGCAGATTCTGACTGTTTACGACAACGGCTAGACGGAACCACACTGGACCACAGTTAGAAGAACACAAACTCACTCGGCCCAAAAACCAATGCCGTCGCGAGACCACAAAATCACATGACCTTTTCTCGAAGCTTCTGGAGACTGCTCCCTCCCCCAGAAGTACAAAAGGTGCCTGCAAACCAAGGGCACTATTTGCCCCCAAAACAATAATATACACGATTGCCTCCCATACTACTATAGGACTTTCTCGCCTATCGAAACGGAAGGGTTGTAGCAAAGAGATCGGGTGCTTTTGAAGTCACTACATCCAGCACGCCCATGGAGACTGAGTTTGGTATCGGAGACAGTCGGGTGGCTGCTAGATCAGGTTGTGTCTCATGGTGTTGCTGTGATAGACTCACAGAGCATGCTAAGGAAGAATGGAAAACAATTTTTTTTCTTCTAAGACAATTGATGAACCTGTTTTAGGAGAATCACGTGTGAAGGGATTAACGTGAATCCTCTGTCCAAGGCATGAGGGCGTGCGTGGAAATGAGTTGGATGATAGACTGGCTGGGCAGGCTGAAACACAAACCAGGGTGAGAATGGACAAGGAGGGCATTCCGAAGGCCCTTTTGGACAGGCTAAAGGAGGATGAGGATAGGGAGTGGGCGGACAACGTGCATGTATGAAGTTTGACAGAGGAAAGGTGCTGGCAAAAAAAAAGAACTTCGTGGGAGAAAACCTATGGTCAATAACCAACGTTTGACAGGAACAGTTAGTAGATAAACGTTTGAACAGTTAGTAGATAAACGTTTGAACAGTTAGTAGATAAACGTTTCAGTGGATTTTGGGGTAGCAGCGGAGCATGTATGGGGCTGTCCTGAAGGTGACGATCCTGAATTCTCAATTCGTTATTCCTTTGTAATGAATACAGAAAAATTGTGAGAAGGCAGCAGTCTTTTACTGTATCACGACTGCTGCATGAGTTTTTTTTTTGTTACTATATATTTATACTTCATCATCATCATCATCATCGTCGTCGTCGTTGTCATCATTATCATCATTCAGGGGCTGGGCTGAGATGAACACAAGATTATCTTTCTTTTCTGCATATTAGGTCAGCTGAGGAACTTCTATCACACCATCGCGTCATACTCTTCAGCATATTATCTCTTGTGCCCATCAGGATCATATAAGTTTGTCTTTAAAGGATAAATAAATAAGATACAGTAACTAGTAAAGATAGAATTTGAAGTTACTGTATATTATTTTTCGTGTAAGTTCCGTGTAGCTTGTTAGACTATGCTTTGCAAATGTTCAAACAGAAAATACGTACCTTGAGGGCAACAAGACCTTTGTGGTTTGCGTCTTTTATTTAATATCAGAATCAAACACCATAGTAAGAGATTTACGATGTCGGGGATCAGATGACAGAGTCTAATAGAAAGGCTGGTTAGTTGATAGAGTCTGGCAGAAAGGCTGGTTAGTTGATAGTCTGGCAGAAAGGTTAGTTAGTTGGCAGAGTCTGACAGAAAGACTGATTACTTGGCAGAGTCTGACAGAAAGGCTGATTAGCTGACAGAGTCTAACAGCAGAGCTGGTTAGTTGGCAGTCTGACAGAAAGGCTGATTAGTTGACAGAATTGAACAGAAAGGCTGGCTTGTTCACAGAGTCTAATAGAAAGGCTGGTTATTTGACATAGTCTAACGTAAAGGCTGGTTAGTTGACAGAGTCTGATAGAAAGGCTGGTTAGTTGAAAGTCTGATAGAAAGGCTAGTTAGTTGACAATCTGACATAAAGGATGATTAGTTGACAGTGTCTGACAGAAAGGCTGGTTAGTTGACAGGGTCTGATAGAAAGGCTGGTTAGTTGACAGGGTCTGATAGAAAGGCTGATTAATTGACAGAGTCTGATAGAAAGGCTGGTTAATTGACAGGGTCTGGCAGAAAGGCTGGTTAATTGACAGAGTCTGATAGAAAAGCTGGTTAATTGACAGGGTCTGGCAGAAAGTCTGGTTAACTGACAGAGCCTGATAGAAAGTCTGGTTAATTGACAGAGTCTGATAGAAAGGCTGGTTAGTTGACAGGGTCTGGCAGAAAGGCTGGTTAATTGACAGTCTGATAGAAAGTCTGGTTAATTGACAGAGTCTGATAGAAAGGCTGGTTATTTGACAGGGTCTGGCAGAAAGGCTGGCCACTTACTAAGGAACGAGGTGTTATTATAAAACTTTATTTCCCTAGAGCTCAGAAATAGAGATTTGTGATGGTTAGCCCGAAGACAGGATGATATACGTGGCAGTAATAAGACAGGATGATATACGTGGCAGTAATAAGACAGGATGATATACGTGGCAGTAATAAGACAGGATGATATACGTGGCAGTAATAAGACAGGATGATATACGTGGCAGTAATAAGACAGGATGATATACGTGGCAGTAATAAGACAGGATGATATACGTGGCAGTAATAAGACAGGATGATATACGTGGCAGTAATGACTGACCCAGAAACACTACGGTCAAATGATAACCATTGAAAACATTGGAATTCAACTTTGGACCATGGCCTTATTTGATTCAGTGTCTGAAAAAGCTCCAAAATTAGACACAAGCTTGACTTGAGCTTCTGTCTGACAGGTTGAAACCATGCACGCGTAGAGTTTAATTACGGTTTGTACAATCTGAGACTAGACACGGGAAAGTGTTATTTTAGTTTCTACGTTCTTTTCTTGAATCTCCTCGAGAGAAAAAGATGGTTATGTTAGAGGGTACATCACCCTAATAATGGTCGGCAAACCATAGCTGGTCACAACCCTAGACTTTTTACCCCTTCTTCTTCTTCTTCTGAAAGCGCCTCTTACTATTCCTTCACGCAGATGGACAGGGCCGTCGTGATGTATTCTTATAGTGATGGTGTCAGGAGTGAAGCTGTAGTCTGGTGTAGCCATAGTCGACGCTCTTGCGCCAGGGCTGGTGAACGATAGCCGGCCAAGACCGTGTCCCACGCCTCCGTTAGTGCCCCTAGAAGCAGGCCCTAGGCTGATTGGCGAAGCTGGGAATCGCTACAGTCTGCTGCAGAAGCGGTGGGCCTCCTCTTGTTTTCAGCTCCCCAGCGTGGAGCAAAAAAAAATAACGGCCTAACCCGCTCCATCCGACACGACGCATGAGTTTCATCGTCTTCACCGCATCGGCTGCAAAGAGCATTCTGCTCGCAGCTACAGGGAGATAGAGCCACAACAGTAAACAACCACAGTGAAAGAATTTGCCCAAGAAACCTTTGAGTCCTCTCCTGGATATTAAACAAATAATGTTAACTGGTACCCACTTCCTATCCGATACAGTACCAGTGCTTCTAGGCCATTACACGTCAGCCCTGGAGAAGTCAGTTTCGCAACCCCGGGGAGGCTGAATAAATAGGAAGAAAAGAGAAAGAAGGCGATAGAAATAATGATTAATAATAATACTATGAATAATAATAATAATAATAATAACATGATGACGATGATGATGATGAATATGGTGATGGTTATGAAGCTGTAATAAAATCTAACACTGGTCAAACCACATGGTCTAGGTTGCAATTCACACTGCAACATTGCTATGTTCATAGAGAAAGTGACTTCACATTTTATTTCACTTTCATATTAACAAACTCTAGTTTGCCATTTTTGTTTTCAGTTTCTGTAATTTTTTTTTGTGCTGTATTATTTCATTCTCTACAAATAATTATCATTCTCTGCGGTTTTTTTTTAGGTTTATCCTCATCAAAATGCAGTACTTCAGTTCACAGAGCCAGCTCTTTTTATGATGAGCAATTTTGATGCTCAGAAAATATCCTCTGCATGCCAAACAATGCCTGGAATTTCAATATTTCTTAATTAATTCACGCGGCCAAATCTTTAGCAAAAATGTGTTTCTTTTCACAGCTATTCTGAAAACGTTTCGTTGTTTATCCAGACAACGATTGGCTCAGTAAGTGTGGTGGTTAGAGTGTCTGTGATTTTCTGGCCTCGTCGTCTCCTCGCTGATCCCTGCTTCGTTTCCCATGATTCATACCCTCCATTAACCCTTTGATATCATCTATCAAATATATAGTAGTCACGACTATTTTCTCCTTCCAATCCTTTCTTGTACACTATGTTCAAAATTTAGTAAGAAGTAACTCATATAGGAGATAGAAAGGGTGTTCAAAATCTTGTCTTCACGTTTTTAATCATTTAGAGATGCACTGAGACTTTATTTTTCCAATGTTAAATCTTTGATATACTCCGTTTCTCTGTCGCTTTTACTATCGCGTTTGCCATTTTATTTTCTTCCTCGTCCATTATGAGACTAAAGTCTCCACATTTCCAATTCTTTCGAAAAATATCTGGTCGTTCTGTAAGACGTGCGAGTTTAGACCCTTTCTAAGACCACATTGATATATGTGTACAGCAACCAATGAAGTAGTCAAAGACTTTGTCGATACTGCGAACTGTGTGAAGTGAATCAGATGCGATATTGCAAACTGTGTGAAATGAATCAGAGGTGAGAGAGAGAGAGAGGGGCTGAGTAACATATCGATGGGAACGAAGACGATTTTATGAGGTCTTGCTGACAAATGAACGAGATAGCATTTTTAAAAGAAATCTGCCGGAGACTACAAGGGAAAAAAAGCAAGCAGTGTTGAACTATAGTGACAGAATGAAGGGAGCTGCGCCGACACTTGCCACTAATCTAATTCAATAACCAGCAGCAATAATCAGGTTCCCCATCAGTCACGGCCAGAGCAAATAATTTCGTTTCTTCCCTTTAGTTCTCGACCGCACTTTTTAAATTTTCTTCGCCGGTTCCCTTTTTTCGGTTCCCAGGTTGTCTATAAAATCACGGCAAGTTAACAGCATCTAGTGTTCAAGTATCTTCATTTATGGTTATTATCATTAACATTTATCGTCATTCATTCATTCATGTATTTATTTATTATGCGATATACAGGATAGTGTTGAGGATCATACTTCATCATCTTGTATGATCTTTCGTGTTTCCGATCAGTTCATAAGCTTTTTTTCCGTGCAACTTCGTCATCTTGCTAAGATATTTTTTTATATCTCATTTTCTGTATATTTTGTCATTTCCAGTTGTTTCTAGAAGAGTTCTTGAAATATCATGGACACAAACAAGAACAAATATATCAATACTCTCTCTCTCTCTCTCTCTCTCTCTCTCTCTCTCTCTCTCTCTCTCTCTCTCTGAACCTTAAGTGCCCAGGGCACATGGGGCTTCCGCAAGGGTTTTCCACAAATGCCTGTCCTTCGCCTTTTTTTCTGCTCTTGCCCAGGTGAGCCATCTATTGCTCAACATCTTTTCTGTTGTTCTTCTCCATGTCTCTTTTGGTCTACCTTCTGCTCCCCTGTGGTGTCCATCTTAGTGCTATTTTTGGTAGTGAGTTGTCAGTCATTCGGAGCACATGTCCCATACTACAAGAACTTAATATTGAAGAAGGTTGGCTAGTAAAGCAGATTAAACAGAGAAAACTTAAATATTTTGGTCACATTAAACGTTATGAGAATTTAGAGAAGACAGTCTTGGAAGGATACATAATAGGAAAAAGAAAGAATGGAAGACCAAGGCGAAAATGGCTGCAAGACATCGTTGATAATCTTCAAATGGATGCATCAGTTGCAGGGCATCTTGCTTACAACCGAGAGGCCTACAGGAGAGCTATTAGGGAAGCAAAGTTTCGCAAAGGACGTGCAAATGACTGACTGATTGAGTTGTTTCCAAGTTCTCTGACTTCTATCTTCTCATGACATGTGCAAGAAACTTTGACTGCCTTTTTTCTTATAATTTTAACTAGCTTTGTTGTTCCGAAACTTCTCTCTGGGGACCTCTTCATGTAATGTGGGTGGGTGGGGTGGCTTTTCAAAGTAATTGTTGCATTTTCCTCCATAGCTACATTTCTGTTACTTCCAGTTTCTTTATCACCTGTCAACTGTGAAAGTTTCACGACAATTTAGAGCATTACAATCACCATTAGAAAAATAATTAGTGAGTCAGTGAACAGAATTCTGTGTAAAAAGGCAGCCAATATTATATTCCGTTCACTCTGCTGTTAATTCGTTCACTATGCGGTGTGGGGAAAAAAAGTTCTCTGTTTTCTGTAGTCCTTGGTACTTTTAACCAGATCTGTTGCCCCTTCATTTTATATGGCACTTGGTCAGTCCATTAAGTTATTTTTCCTCTCGATCGTCCTATTTCTACTTCCCTAGATCTCAATGTCCCGGGTCCCAACACTCCCTTTGCAACCCACGCTGTCCCTGAAATTCCTTCCTCTTATATTAAATCATCGCCCGGAAAGGATTTCCATTAATCTATATATATTTTTTCAAACTTCCCTTAGACTTTGAATTCCTGCTCAGGGAAGTCATGTGTCTCCCCGCTGGGAATTCCTGGCCTTGTGTTTTCCAGAGGGCTGTAAGACTCTTTAGCGTCTGTCTTCTCATGACCTGCCCAAAAATGTGACATGCCTGACATTTTCTTTTGGTCATTTTTCAGGATAGTAATATATACGAGTACACATAAACATAAATAAGAAAGAAAACTACGTTAGAGCTAACAGCTGAAGGAATAACTGGAGCTAAAATGGATTTTCAAAATAACAAGCCCAGGGAAAAGTTGATTCAACATATGCAGTGTTATCATAAGATTCTCGTCGTGCAGTGCTCCCTCCTGTTCCTTATTTGTTGCAGTTGTCTGGAACGACATTTATTTTGGTGATAAATAGTGTCAAAATAAGACCTGAATGTAGCCAGCTTGTTTTATCGTTCTGAAACTGTGAACATAATGTTCTATGCAGCCGTAGCTGTGAAGATGTTGAAACACATTTTGAACTGGAAATGGATTACAGTTGCTGGCTTGACGACCTGGACTAGGCCCCAAAATCAGCAGCTTTACAATCTTAAGAATCACCCTGAGCCTTGCCTAGCTGCCCAGACTTAGCCTATTACCGACAATATCAATAGACGAGTACTTCAACTTCGCTGGCCTTGACAGCTGCCGTCACATTAGAGCAGCCATCTTCGTTCTCACAGATCAAACTTACGAACTGAAAACGTAAAAAAGGTCTCTGTCTTGGTCTATCCCTGATCCTATTTCCTTCATCTCTTGTACATACATCATTTTCGTTTGTCTGTTCTCTTCTATTCTTTCTACATGCCCCAGCCAGCGTAATCTGTTCATTTTCAAGACATTTATAATTCGCTGGGATTTAAATAAGCTGTTCAGTTCAGTGTTCTTTCTAGCTCTCCATTCTCCACTGTTGGTATCTTTTATGGGTACTTTAGATCCTTCTTAGGATCGTATTCTCAAAGCCCTTCAGTCGTTATTTATCTTTCTTTGTTGTACTCCAAGTTTCTGATCTGTATACTTATTCCTCAAAATGTTTTTATAGATACATCCTTTATGAAGCTAAAATATAGTACAGTGGTTCCAAACCTTTTCGAGCTCACGGCCCCTCACCGTAGCACCCCCTCCCCCACCCCTCAGAAAAACGTTTTCTGACTCACACGATGTCAACTGTTTCTACTCTTTACCGATCATCATCCCTTGGATTTTCTCAAAGCTGGGGGGGGGGGGGGGAGGGGGGGGGGCAGGAATCATTTTTTAAAATCACAAGTATATCAGGATTTATTTTTAAAAAAACATGATTTATTACTGTGAAGATTTTTGAGCAAAGTGTGAGAATTAAAAAGAAAAGTATCGTTTTCAGTTTCAAATATATTTTCAATTACTGCAGGTTTTGTGAAATGATTTACCGCCCGAGTTTTTCACCCGCTTCCATTTTGAACAAGTTTTCGCAGAATTTACGAACGTTCCATTATTTATTTTCTGTTTTTTTAAATGTAACACATAACAAGGGGTTCTGATCTTCACAGCGGGATAGAAATACATCTCTTTTCTTGCCCTTTTTTGTTTCGTTTTTTTGTTTTGTTGTGTTATTGTTGTTGCTATTCAAGAATACAATTCTCTTAGAGACCTTCTTCAGAATCGAGGTCGTTTTAGACGGCGAGGACGAAATGGGAGCTGGAGCCATGCTTTCTCCTTCCTTGAAGACATTCTGGCGTGCACTTCGGTATATACGTGTTATTTTTGTTCACGATCTAATGTTATTGTTATCATTCACTCAGCTTCTTCGCGTTCGTCAGAGGTCATTAATCCATCAATGGATGTCACAAATATCGATTAAAGTGGATAAGTGAGGGGAGGGGACGATAATGAGAATAATCCACAGCTCTGCCCCTCCCTCCCCTCTCCTCCTCCTCCTCCTCCCCTCACCAAAATTCCAGTAGCACGCACGTTCCTCTTTGATGGAGGCGTCACTTAGAGAAAAAAAAATGATTGGCCGTGCTGTTGCTGGTGTTCTAGTCGTTAGACAATTTCATGGAAATGGCGCCCCGCTGGTATAGTCAAAGGCATATATTTGACTCGACGTTTGGGAAATAACTGAAATCAGATCCAAATGTCTTGGTCGCTTTGACGAATAAGATCACTTACTTGAGATCTTAGCTAATGCCGGTCATTTTTATACCTCAGTGATTGATGTAAGTGGCTGAACACAAACGCCCATCTTCTTTTGTGGAAATGAGTGGCATATATCTGAACTTAACAATGATTGAAATCCATTGGCAGGATTATTTATTGTAACGAAGCACTTTGTCTTATATTATAAATAGAGAAGCACGTAAATACAGAAAGACCGTTATCAAGTCTATATAAGGTCAAAAGAGGCGTGTAAACATCACCAGCAATATTACCTGGAAGAAATGGATTGGTCGAAAAACCCTCACCAACAATATTACCTAGAAGAAATGGGTTGCTCGAAAAACCTTTCTGGATCTTTGCTTACGACAGCGGGTGCCAAGATTTCTTGAGTGTGATATTAAACCAGGAAAGGTAAGTTACCCGCGACCCATGAAAGAGAAAGGTTAAAAAAAAAGGAATCTGAAATTCAGCAAACATTAAGTAATAATATTTCCATACTTTTATCATGGCGTGACTTTGTCACTAAGCATATATATATATATATATATATATATATATATATATATATATATATATATATTATATATATATATATGTATATATAATGTGGCTTCCAAAACAATCACAACATTTAAAAAAATGATTCAAGATATTAATAAATACTGAAAACGTTTAAAAAAAAAAGAAACTAAAAGTAAGCTATATTTTATCCATCTTCAGAAGCAAGTGTGGTTGCTGTAATTTTGGTATTTAGGTCTCAAAACATAACAAAAAAAAGTTGTAGGATTTCCCTACACTCATCTAAGTTTGTTTACAGAATATATAATTTATAATTTCTCAGTAGCTTTTGACGACACTTACCTCAAACTCCCTGATGAACAGTTTGGATGCCCTTGAATTAGATGAAGCTGTCACACAAGGTAAGTGTAAAGGTCAACAATAAAAGTACAATGAATCTGAGAAAATCTAATAAGCAGCCATGTTTTACCAAACATCCTGTACACACTGGATCAGGATTACCGCCGCTGTTCCCAAGCTGGTAAGAATAAAACAAAAAGAGAAATATGGGAGATGAAATCGGGGAAAGATGTTGCGGGAAATGTGAGCCACATTTGAATGTACTATTATCAGCTGCAAAATCTTTGCTCGCTCTAAAAATCGGCGTCACGGTTTACTGGTAGGCCACCATACCTCTCCTTTCTGTCAAACACGTCTGTCTTCACCATGGTGTATTTTTTTAAGAATCTGATTTACTGCCGCACTTTGATCCATATTCATGTGACTATACTGTAGTTTGTTAATACTGGCACCCACGTGGAGGTGATTCGAGGGTCCTGGCCGGCTATAGTTCGCTAACCCTGATATGCAAGCATTGAACTGTAAAACTTGCTTGGTGAAAGTTTACTTTTACAATTATTGGGAGGGAAATTTTCTCAAGATGGTTACAGACCAACAATCCCTTGGCAACATACTATCCTACTCGAGGCCAGTCTAGCTCCCCCATCATGACCGCCAACCCAGGTTCTCCCCTCCTTGGTTTATTGTGTGCCTAATCCTCAAGCATTCAATCAACACAACGATACACTGACATGCAGTACAAATCATGAAGTCTAAACTCAAGAACACCACTTTAACCTCACAATGAACCCAACAACCAAAAACAGCTCACACTGACAATCAACATGATATTAAGACATTATTCATCAATAAAGGTAAAACAAGGTGAGGAACAATAAATGAAAATCCAAATTAAGTCAACCAAAATGTCAGTTAAATAATGGAACGTCTCTGGTCTGCAATATTTACATTGTTACTTTATGTACCTGGGGCTCTCAGCTCACTGGGCCCTACCTGTGGCACCCACCATGACTAGATGTGCCTTCATATCCGCACCCATTGCTGCCATTACCTACATCAACAACATCTGCATTGATGCAAATACTTGACCAATCTACATGAAAAGGCATAATACAAAAGCATACATTTTATCAATCCAATCAATAGAGAAAATCACAATGAAATCAGACACAAATTATCTTCTTACATGGAATGACACGAACCCTGCATCACAGCTTACTGCATACTACATAATCTACACCACATGAGGTGGGCACGGAAAGAATATAACTAACGATCACCAAAATACACAGGGATTTACAGCACATCCATGAGCACAACGAAAGAATACATTGCCTCTGTCTAATCTGATGCAAGCCAGTGTTTATATATATATAGACGAATAGAAATCGACGACAAATTGGTTTATTTCGTTTAATGAAAAGAGATGAAAGATTGTTTGGACACTGAAACAATGGGAAGTTGGAAAATAAACATTGATACCCTTGAGCCTTAGACGTTATTGAGTCGGCTGAGTTAATTCATTTGGATCATTGTGAAATTGGCTTGAGTTCGAACTGTGGTGGTTGACATCATCTTGAGTTGAATATGATCAAGAAAGTAAAACTTGAGTTCGAGTTCGGAATGGGAACATCACACTGAGTTGAATATGTTCTAGAGTTCAATCTTGGGTTAGTTGTTGGCACCTGTCAAAGGAAGACAGGGACACTGTGACAATGATACGTCTTATCTGCAATATAATTTTGAAAAAACTAAAAGCTTTAAGATATAAAAAAGTCCCCCGGGTCTACTCATCCTCTAAAAATAGATACCAGAGAAGGTAAATGCGGCCGGTTTTAAGGACTGTTATTGCTGGAGGCGGGGTGGAGGATACGCTCTCCACTCCAATGGCTTGAGTCTCAAATAGCCTCTGACAGTCAAGTCCAGCTCCTGGCCTTCTCGTGGTAGAACTGTTTATTAAACCGACAGGAGAAGAGGCGAAGGCGAATATCTGACGCCTGAATACCAGACGTTTCAGGTAGATGAGAGTCATCTTTGGTAGCTCATCTACCGCTGCTGGTGAGATTCTTCAGCTGCCGTGCGTGGAGTGGGGCTCCTCCCGGCTAGTGAAGAAAGGCGCGATTATGGGTTGCCGTGCAGCACTGTGGAAAAGGTGAAAGAAAAGAATACGTTACGTAGTCTCGAGGTCAGGACTGCTCAAATCACGGCACCTCTGCTCTGAAGGTCGGCCACGTCCCATTTACACTCATACCGGGCGAATTGCCTGAACCGGCTTAATCCAGGGGTTAAGACGCTGCTAGCAAGACTCTTCGAATGCCGCGCGTGGAGTGAAACTCCTCCCGGCCAATGAAGAAAAGCAATCAGAGTTGCCATGTGGCTCCTATGCGAAAAGGTGATGGAAAGGATAAAGTGAAGCTTAATCGGTATGTCCAGTAGTCTCGCGGCGAGAGCTACTCATACCACGGCACCGCTAGAGCCGGTTTAGGCATATGTTACCAGTATGGATGTAGAACGTCCGTTCTACACCCATACTGGTAAAATATGCCTAAGCCGGCTTACACCAGAGGTCTTCTTCTTCGTTCACTTCTACCACCAAAAACCGCACTGTGATCCTACTGAATTCACGCCTGTGATCCTCGTTAGGTCCCGTCGTCCCCTGTGTGGTCCAAAATAGACCACACGAACACCAGAGGTGAAACTTGATGGCTACTCAAGTCATGGTACCTCTGCTCTAGAGGTCGGTCACGTCCTAAACACGCCCATACTGGGATAATATGCCTAAACCGGCTCAACCCAGGGGTGAAACTCACTACTGGCGAGGATTCGTCCTCCTGGACAAAAGCTCCGTCCTGGTCACAGCTAGGAAGGGTAGCGGCCAAGACCACAAAATGCTGATGTCGGAGACACTGGACCAGTGCAGTCTAGATGGGCAACCACCTTTCACCCGGCGGGGATGTATGCGTATCCTAATCACGCTGAGGTTTTCCGGTGAGAAAGTCCAACGCTGGACTGGATGGGCAACCACCTCTCACCTGGCGGGGATATACTCATATCCAAAATACGTCGAAGTTTTCCCGGTGAGAAAATTCAACTCTAGATTAAACTGGTGCAACGAAAACCACGGTGTCACGCAATCCCGCTTCTGAGACCCACAAAGAATACAGGCTCAAGCCCTGCCATACTCTGAACCTCCTGTGATCCTCTCGGGGATCTCGTGTGTTCCTTTGGGGGACCACGGGACCTATTGAGGACCACGGGAGAAAATTCAGTAGGATCACGGGGCGGTTTTGGTGGTAGAAGCGAATGAAGAAGAAGAAGAAGAAGTAAATGCGGCCGGGCACGATACTGACCACATCACACTTTCATGTGCCAATGGTCTTAGAAATACGGTTCTAATTTGTATCCCCAGTATGGCTAAAATAGCACCGAAAAGGGGGTTGGGGGTTACCTTTACCTTTTTAAAAGCTCAAAGATAAATAAAGTATGTATCTCGATTCATTCAGGGGCAGATAATTAAGGTGCTTTTTTATGTACATTCAAGACTGGCATGGTCTGTTTAAAAGTGGAATGCAGTGATTGTTTGACGTCCAGAAGTGAACTTAAGAAGCTGGCTTATTAGTAGACTCCACTACCTTGCAAACCACTTCAAGACTGACGCAGCTAGCCTGCATGAAGGCGTGCAAGAGATAGCTTTTTACGATCAAATGAGCACTTTAGTCAGTTTTTGATGATCCTGGTTTCACTAAATGCTTTCCTCTCAAAGAAATAAAAAGCTAACCACAAGCACATAAATGAAACAATAAAGCGTCTTTCTTGATATAACGACAATATTTCAACTTCCGTATATGCCACCGACATTGAACTTTGACTAAGTTATGAAATATTTCAACTTTCATGGTTTCGAAAATATTTCACCCCAAACAAGGGCTTCCAATTTCTGTCAGTTATGTTGCCGTGCGACATCATAAGTGGCTTCCGTCTGAGTTTCATTATTCTTACAGCGATGTACTCCATATCAGTTTTGTTTTTCTTCATCGGTTTTTATAATGTCTTTTATAGCTTTTGACGTAGTTTATCTTTTATAGCAGTGGTCCCTAAGCTATTTCGTGCCACCACCTCTCAGGCCATATTCCTAGCGCCCCAAGAACTTTTTTTTGTAGTCTAGTTAGATCTGATATTACCTCTCTCTCTCTCTCTCTCTCTGTCCTTCACATGCCCTTCTGATCTTCCCAGTCCCCGTGGGGGGGGGGGGGGGTCAGGGAGAGAGAGAAGGAAGATAGTAAGAGAGAAAGGGAGGCACATAGAGAGAAGGAAGACGGTAAGAGAGGAAGGAAGGCAGGGAGAGAGAGAGGAGGAGGAAGACAGTAAGAGAGGAAGGAAGGCAGGTAGAGAGAGAAGAAAGATAGTAAGAGAGGAAGGGAAGCAGTGAGAGAGAGGGGGACCGGTGAGAGAAGGCATGGGGAGAGAGAAGTGGGAGTCGGAAGGGGAGGTGGTCTGGGAGACAGAGAGAAGAGGGACAGGGAGAAAGAGAGACGGTGGGGGCTATGATATAGACAAGGAAGGTTCGGGGAGAGAAAAAAAGGGGGCCAGGGAGAGAGAGAGAGAGAGAGAGAGAGAGAGAGAGAGAAAGGAGACTGACGAGAGACAAGGGACACCGAGGAAAAGAGGGAGATTGGGGGAGGGGCAGGAATGCTCACTATAGTCACCGTTTAAGAGCGATCTTTACTAAGATGAAAATAAATGTTGTATCTCCAATGCCCATTATATGGAACTGTTTTCCCCTTCTCTCTTGTCTCTACTGCTCAGTGATTGGTTAGAACAACAATAAATAAGAATGTCACGTGACTGTCCATGGTCCCCTTATTTCCCAGAGCACATGCACTAAAATAAAAGAGCGATATTTTCTCTTCCAATTTCTATTTTCTTAGTAAATTTAGCCAAGATGTGAACCTTATCGAATATCGTCACATTCGTCAGGCTACTATGACATTGTGCTACCAGGGAGCCCTGCTAGAAGAGAGAATCAGCCTCACTTTGGCTATGTTTAGCCAGGCCGGAGATCATAACAGGCACCTCTGATGATTGATGTAACCAATACCTGTTTACCCGTTTCTCATTCTCTCTCACAAATCAGTTGCTAAAATTGGTCAAGAAAAGATAAATCCCGCAGCAAATTAGCATTTTTATCTCCTTTGACGTGGACAAATGTCAATATTCTCAACTGTGCATACTTTGGGAGGAAAAAAACATTTGTTCATTATTTTACATGCCACATACTTAATCTTAATTATATTGAATTTTATGATATCGTAAAAGTCTTTATTTCCTTATCATTAGAACACGTAATATTTAATTTCGTATGCAGATGACTGCATTTCAGAGAATGAGAAACATATTATGCAAAACATCCTTATCAATGAATGTTAAAAAACGAGTCCTAAAATGTTATATTGAACCTATCTTGTTATATGGAAGTGAATCATGGACAATAGGCAGGTCTGCACAAAAATCATTGGAAGCAGCAGAAATGTGGTTTATTAGAAGAATGTTGGGAATTCCCTGGACAGCAAAAATAACTAATGAAGAATGTATGAGAAGAGCTGGAGAGACAAAAAACCTTGTCAGAAAGATAAGAGAGAGACAATGCACTTTCATAGGACATGCAATGAGAAGAGGGGGCATTGAAAATATTATAACAACAGGAAAAATAGAAGGAGGAAGATCAAGAGGAAGACCAAGAGAAATGATACTGGACAGTCTGACGGGATGGTGTGAGAGGAGATCACCAACTGAGCTGATGGCCTGCATGAAGGATCGTGTACTCTGGAGAAGCATAAAAGCCAACGCTAGTCAGCACGGCACCTGATGATGATGATGATGATGATGATGATGACAGTGCTAATAGGCAAAAATGAAAAGAACCTACAGAAATTATTATATATAATAGTAACAGAAAGTACTCACCCTAAATAGCAAGAAAACAGAAACATTGGTCACATCATGAAAGAAGAAGAGCCCACCTAAATGCAGTACTTAAGTACAAAGAACAATCTTTAGACGAGTGCCTGCTTTGAAGTGTTTTCGTGTCCGAGTAACATCTGGTTGAAAGTGCGCCTCTGAGCAGAATATGCCAGGCCAGCCATAACAGCTTTCAAACAAATGAGAAACATCTTCTGAAATATATCTCTGTCACTAAACACCAGAAAAAGAGTTCTAGAATGCTACATTCAACTGGTCAGTGGAGAAAGAAGAAAAAAATTGAAAGATGGAGGGAACACTTTAACACCCTACTAAACAGAACACAAGCAGCACAAACAATAGACATACCTGAAGCAAAAACGGAACTAAACATCAATACAGGACCATTAACAATAAGTGAAGTAAAGGAGGCGATAAATAAGCTAAAATCAGACAGGGCACCAGGTGAAGATGAAGTGACTGCTGAAATGTTAAAAGCAGAAGAAACAGAAACACCAAAAACAACTTTGCCGGATATTACAACAAATTTGGGATCTAGAAAAAGCTCCAGAGGAGTGGAAAACTGGGCTTATAGTAAAACTACCAAAGAAGGGTGACCTCAGAGATTGCGGGAACTGGAGAGGCATTACCCTACTGCCAGTCACCAGTAAAGTATTTTGCAGAATAATCTTCAACAGAATTGTACCAACACTTGAGGAAAAACTTCGGAAAGAGCAGGCAGGATTTAGGAAAGGAAGATCATGCATAGACCACATATTTGTACTTAGACAAATATTAGAACAGGCAAATGAGTGGCATAGCACAACATATGCATTATTCATAGATTTTGAGAAAGCCTTTGACAGTGTCAATAGAGATGCACTGTGGAAAATCCTAAGATGGCATGGCCTCCCCCATAAGATAGTAAATGTAATCAAAGCCCTATACGAGGGTTTTCAGTGCAAAGTGATCTGTGGAGAACATACCTCCAGCAGCTTTAGGGTACAAACAGGAGTGAAACAGGGATGTGTACTATCACCAACATTATTTATCTTGGCAGTAGACTGGCTAATGAAGGAGGCAACATCAGACAAACGCAGAGGATTACAATGGACCCTTGACACAGTGCTGGAGGACCTTGACTTTGCGGACGACATTTGTCTATTATCAAGCAGTCACAAAGATATGCAAGATAAAATAAACAAGCTAACTCAGAATGCAAACAACATAGGACTAAAGATCAACGTAGGAAAGACAAAGTTAATGAAGCAAAATGTGAACAACAAAAATGTACTCAGAGTAGATAGCAAGTTAGTGGAGGAGGTTAACGAATGAGACAGCACAGAGGACATCAACAGCAGACTTACTAGAGCAAACCAGGCTTTTGCAATGCTGCAGACTATATAGAAATAAAAAAAACTAAGCATAAATATGAAAATCAGGATATTTAAGAGTAATGTTCTAAGTGTACTACTCTATGGAAGTGAATGCTGGAAAATCACCAAAACCATAGAAAACAAGTTGAATTCTTTCCAGACTAAATGTTTACGAAGAATTAGAAAAATATTTTGGCCAAACACCATAAGAAATAACATCTTATTGGCAGAAATGCAGATGAAGCCACTGTCAACAATTATTGAGGAAAGACGCTGGCGATGGTTGGGACATGTGCTCCGAATGACTGACAACTCACTACCAAAAATAGCACTAAGATGGACACCACAGGGGAACAGAAGTAAGGGTAGACCAAAAGAGAAATGGAGAAGAACAACAGAAAGGATGTTGAGCAATAGAGGGCTCACCTGGGCAAGAGCAGAAAAAAAAGGCAAAGGACAGGCATTTGTGGAAAACCTTTGCGGAAGCCCCATGTGCCCTGGGCACTTAAGGTTCAGAGAGAGAGAGAGAGAGAATGCTACATTGAGCCTATCCTGCTCTGCGGAATTGAGTAATAGGAAAGAAACAGATCGATGCAAAGATCACTAGAGGCATCAGAGATGTAGCTTCTTAGAAGAATGTTCTGAGTACTATGGACTGCTAAGATGCACAAGACAAGTATGAGTACTATAGACTGCTATGATGACAAAACGAGAATGTCTAACAAAGGAAGATGTAGAAAGGAAGCTCATTAAATCCATCAGAAAACGACAGTCATCATTAATTGGACACATAATGAGAAGAGATGGGCTTCAACAGTCATCATGCACTGGACACATAACGAGAAGAGGTGGGCTTCAACAGTCATCATGCACTGGACACATAATGAGAAGAGGTGGACTTCAACAGTCATCATGCACTGGACACATAATGAGAAGATTTGGGCTTCAACAGTCATCATGCACTGGACACATAATGAGAAGATTTGGGCTTCAAAACATCTTAACAACATGAAAGATAAATGGGAAGAGATGCAGGAAAAGATCAAGAAGAAAAAAGATCATGGACATTCTAACGCGGTGGCACTATACGAAGTCGCCATCTAGAGCTGATGGAAGATATCAGGGACCGAGATCTATGGAGAAGTAGAACCCCCCAAGACTTACCGGCACGACACCTGATAATGAAAAGCTGAAGTATGGGGTTTCCCAGTTTAGGTTAGTTTATATCTTTGTTTGCTGTATGTGACGCAGTAGTGTGCAGTAATCAGTTATAAATAAGAAAACAAAAATAAACAAGACTTCCTGATAAAAAAAATGTATGGAGCTTGTGAAGGTGTGCGGATTTTACTGCATGTTCCCATCAAATTTTACTGAATGTTGTTGTGTATAGGTTCTCTCTCTCTCTCTCTCTCTCTCTCTCTCTCTCTCGCTGTGTTTATTGAATGGTTTTGTGTACATGGTTCTCTCTCTCTTTCTCCCTCTCTGTTTATTTAATGGTTTTGTGTACATGTTTTTCTCTCTTTATTTATTGAGTGTTTTTGTGTGCACATTTCCTCTCTCTCTCTCTATATATATATATATATATATATATATATATATATATATAATTATACATATTTACTGAATGTTTTTGTGTGCAGATTCTCTCTCTCTCTCTCTCTCTCTTTCCCTCTGTTTCTACTGAATCTTTTTGTGTGCAAGTTCCCTTTCTCTCTCTCTCTCTCTCTTTCTCTTTCTATTTCTCTCTCTCTTTCTCTCTCCTTTTCTTTCTCTCTCCTTTTCTCTGTCTCTCTTTCTCTATCTCTCTCTTTCTCTCTGTTTTTCTCTCTCCCCCCCTCTTTTTACTGAATGTTTTTGTGTATGTTCCCTTTCTCTCTCTCTCTCTCTCTCTCTCTCTCTCTCTCTCTCTCTCTCTCTCTCTTTACTGAATATTTTTGTATACAGCTTCACCCCCTCTTTCTCTCTCTCTCTTTCTCTCTCTCTCTACTGAATACTTTTTGTGTACAGTTTCCACCCCCTTTCTCTCTCTCTCTCTCTTTCTCTCTTCTTTTCTGTCTCTCTTCACCGAATATTTTTATATACAGCTCCCCCCCCCCATTATTTATGTATATGTCTGCGTGTGTATGTGTGCGTGAGTGCTATTTTATTAGGTTAATTACTTCTTCTCTTTTACCTTGAATGTAGTAGTTAAATCTTACACTCTTTTGATATGTTTTTACTAATTTAATTTGTATTTTTGTACTAAATCAAGTGTGTGGGAAGAATGAAAGATGGAGTGATGAAGGGCAGAATGTAAGACGGGCCTGCGTGCCCAATTCTTTACCCTTGAAAAATAAAGATTATTCATTCATTCATTCATTCATTCATTCTCTCTACTGAATATACGACGTAATTTATTTTCCGCCATCATTAGACAATACATTACTTTTACCGTTCTGTCAATCCCACACAACAGTAACTTGTTTAAAATGTAATTTCCTATCATTTCAGATGATACCTAGTAATGTTTTTTTTTAACTAAATTATTTTCAAATGTGTATGATTTTCATCTGTTTCTTAACATTTTTCAAATGTGATTCGGTTGTATATGCAGTTATGTTTTGGTCAGAGAGATTTTTCTATATTTGCACAAATTGTCAGTGATGAGTTCGTTATTTTCTGAACACATACATATTGCTACGTTTTAATAGAACTGATCTTTCGTAGTCTCTCAGAGCGTGTGTTAACGTCAACAGACTGAACCATAACTGGTCGATGCTGTTTCCTTCGTGTGGCTTTTGTTTTGAAGGAAAGTGGCATATAACGGGGGAAAAAATCTGGCAATACAGATACGGATAAAAGCCAATTTCATTTTTGTGTTGTGAGAACTGATCAAAAAGTAAACACAGCTGGTGGGAGTAAGAATAAAACCTACGAAACAAAACATTAACAAGCGTTAAAAAAAAGAAAAGAAAATCTGACTATTTTTTTTTCCTTTCGGGTGCAAACATCAAGATGTCTTGTATAGACGTTTACTTGCCAAATCATTGTCGTCTGTTCACTCCCCGTCGAGCCTCAGTCTCGCCCTTTTGTACACAGAATCTTGAAACCCCCCCCCTCCCCCCTTCCCCCCCCCCAACCTCCTACCAGCTCACTTTGGTCACATTCAAGACTCCAAGGTCGAGAGAACACTGGGAGGGGGGGGAGGGGGGAAGAAAGAGTTGAATTTTAGAACATAACCGTTGAACCTCCTTGCTGAACGATGAGAGAAAGATTGTCAGAAAGATCGACGTGTAGTACTAACTTAGTCCAAAGTATGAAAACTTTGGTGAATATTTCACAATTTTCATACACTGCACTAAGTTAGTACCTGAAACAAACTTCACACAGGACAGTTCATATTAAAATACACAATGGAGCAAGTGCTGCTACGAGTTGAGAAGAACAGGTTGGTCTGTCATGCCATTGTGGCACTCAAAGGTGTAATGTTAGTGCCTTTTTTTTTTTCCTCCTTCGCTTGTCGGCACGCAACACGACGACCTGGTCAGCATCTTGCCCTGGCTGCCTTTCCTTTCCCTGCAAAGAAAAGAGTCAGGTACCCATTTCTACAGCCTGATTGACTGGGATTAGGGCCGAACTTTAACTACAAACACCACCGTGAGAAACTACGCCACTCTGGCTCCCCACGAGAGCTACAAGCCCACCTTACAGGACTACCACAGCCATAGTCAGAAGGAACAAGCCCACCTTACAGGACTACCACAACCACAGTCAGAAGGAGCAAGCCCACCTTACAGGACTACCACAACCACAGTCAGAAGGAGCAAGCCCACCTTACAGGACTACCACAGTCAGAAGGGGCAAACCCACTTTACAGGACTACCACAGCCACAGAAAGAAGGAGCAAGCCCACCTTTTAGGACAACCACAACCACAGTCAGAAGGAACAAGCCCACCTTACAGGACTACCACAACCATAGTCAGAAGGAGCAACCCCACCTTTCAGGACAACCACAACCACAGTCAGAAAGAACAAGCCCACCTTACAGGACTGCCACAACCACAGTCAGAAGGAACAAGCCAACATTACAGGACTACCACAACCACAGTCAGAAGGAACAAGCCTAGCTTACAGGACTACCACAGCCACAGTCAGAAGTAACAAGCCCACCTTACAGGACTACCACAACCACAGTCAGAAGGAACAAGCCTAGCTTACAGGACTACCACAACCACAGTCAGAAGGAACAAGCCCACCTTACAGGACTACTACAGCCACAGTCAGAAGGAGCAACCCCACCTTTCAGGACAACCACAACCACAGTCAGAAGGAACAAGCCCACTTTACAGGACTACCACAACCATAGTCAGAAGGAACAAGCCCACCTTTCAGGACACCACAACCACAGTCAGAAGGAACAAGCCCACCTTACAGGACTACCACAACCACAGTCAGAAGGAACAAGCCCACCTTACAAAACTACCACAACCACAGTCAGAAGGAACAAGCCCACCTTACAGGACTACCACAACCATAGTCAGAAGCAACAAGCCCACCTTTCAGGACACCACAACCACAGTCAGATGGAACAAGCCCACCTTACAGGACTACCACAACCATAGTCAGAAGGAACAATCCCACCTTATAGGACTACCACAAACACAGTTAGAAGGAACAAGCCCACCTTACAGGACTACCACAACCACAGTCAGAAGGAACAAGCCCACTTTACAGGACTACCACAGTCAGAAAGAGTAAACCCACTTTACAGGACTACCACAGCCACCGTCAGAAGGAGCAAGCCCCCTTACAGGACTACCACAGCCACAGTCAGAAGGAGCAACCCCACCTTTGAGGACAACCACAACCACAGTCAGAAGGAACGAGCCCACCTTACAGGACTACCACAACCATAGTCAGAACCAACAAGCCCACCTTTCAGGACTACCACAACCACAGTCAGAAGGAACAAGCCCACCTTACAGGACTACCACAACCACAGTCAGAAGTAACAAGCCCACCTTACAGGACTACCACAACCACAGTCAGAAGGAACAAGCCTAGCTTACAGGACTACCACAACCACAGTCAGAAGGAACAAGCCCACCTTACAGGACTACTACAGCCACAGTCAGAAGGAGCAACCCCACCTTTCAGGACAACCACAACCACAGTCAGAAGGAACAAGCCCACCTTACAGGACTACCACAACCATAGTCAGAAGGAACAAGCCCACCTTTCAGGACACCACAACCACAGTCAGAAGGAACAAGCCCACCTTACAGGACTACCACAACCACAGTCAGAAGGAACAAGCCCACCTTACAAAACTACCACAACCACAGTCAGAAGGAACAAGCCCACCTTACAGGACTACCACAACCATAGTCAGAAGCAACAAGCCCACCTTTCAGGACACCACAACCACAGTCAGATGGAACAAGCCCACCTTACAGGACTACCACAACCATAGTCAGAAGGAACAATCCCACCTTATAGGACTACCACAAACACAGTTAGAAGGAACAAGCCCACCTTACAGGACTACCACAACCACAGTCAGAAGGAACAAGCCCACTTTACAGGACTACCACAGTCAGAAAGAGTAAACCCACTTTACAGGACTACCACAGCCACCGTCAGAAGGAGCAAGCCCACCTTACAGGACTACCACAGCCACAGTCAGAAGGAGCAACCCCACCTTTGAGGACAACCACAACCACAGTCAGAAGGAACGAGCCCACCTTACAGGACTACCACAACCATAGTCAGAACCAACAAGCCCACCTTTCAGGACTACCACAACCACAGTCAGAAGGAACAAGCCCACCTTACAGGACTACCACAACCACAGTCAGAATGAACAAGCCCACCTTACAGGACTACCACAACCACAGTCAGAAGGAGTAAGCCCACCTTACAGAACTACCACAATCACAGTCAGAAGGAACAAGCCCACCTTACAGGACTACCACAACCACAGTCAGAAGGAACAAGCCCACCTTACAGGACTACCACAACCACAGTCAGAAAGAACAAGCCCACCTTACAGGACTACCACAACCACAGTCAGAATGAAGAAGCCTACCTTACAGGACTACCACAATCACAGTCAAAAGGAACAAGCCCACCTTACAGGACTACCACAGTCAGAAGGAGCAAGCCCACCTTACAGGACTACCACAATCACAGTCAAAAGGAACAAGCCCACCTTACAGGACTACCACAGTCAGAAGGAGCAAGCCCACCTTACAGGACTACCACAACCACAGTCAGAAGGAGCAAGCCCACCTTACAGGACTGCCACAACCACAGTCAGAAAGAGCAAGCCCACCTTACAGGACTACCACAACCATAGTCAGAAGGAACAAGCCCACCTTTCAGGACTACCACAACAATAGTCAGAAGCAACAAGTCCACCTTACAAGACTACGATAACCACAGTAAAAAGCAACAAGCCCACCTTACATGACTATGGCATAATATAATATAATATAATATAATATAATATAATATAATATAATATAATCACCATCATGTGCCTTGCCGACTGGCGTTGGCTATTATGCTTCTCCAGAGTACACGATCCTTCATGCAGGCCATCAGTTCAGTTGGTGATCTCCTCTCACACCATCCCGTCAGACTGTCCAGTATCATTTCTCTTGGTCTTCCTCTTGATCTTCTTCCTTCTATTTTTCCTGTTGTTATAATATTTTCAATGCCCCCTCTTCTCATTGCATGTTCTATGAAAATACATTGTCTCTCTCTTATCTTTGTGACAAGGTTTTTTGTCTCTCCAGCTCTTCTCGTACATTCTTCATTACATAATATAATATAACATAACGTAATATAATATAATATAATGTAATATAATATATTTTCTTAACATATATTATTTCTTAATATAATATAATTATCTTGTTCACAGAGTATGACTTTTTAAATTTAAGTATTGACGAAAATTTTATGGTATAAAGAAATAGAAAAGAAAATATTCGTTCCCCTTTTTTCAGTTTTGGATTTTAACTCCTTCAGCCGTGAAAATAAGGAAATAATGGTCCGCTGTAAACTCTGCATTGGCAGTTCTAAAGAAACATTAGAAGGAAATGGTATAGTTATCTTATAAAACAATAATATAAAACAATGATAATACAATAACATTATAAAACAATAATATAATACCACATTGTAAAACAATAATACAATAACATAATCATTCATTCATTTGCATGTCCCTTGCGGAACTTCGCCTCCCAAACAGCACTCCTGTAGGCCTCTCGGTTGTGAGCAAGATGGCCTGCTGCTGCTGCGTCCATTTGCAGATCGTCAACGATGTCTTGCAGCCATCTTCGTTTTGGTTTTCCTCTCTTTCTTTTTCCCATTATGTATCCCTCCAGTATGGTCTTCTCTAAATTATCATGACTTTTAATATGTCCAAAATATTTAAGTTTTCTCTCTTTAATCCTCTTTACTAGCCAGCCTTCTTCAATATTAAGCTCTTGTAGTATAGATATATTTGTTCTTTTTTGTGTCCACGATATTTGGAGAACTCTTCTATAGCATTTACATTCATAGGTATTTATGTGTTTCTCAACTGTTTTGTTAAGTGTCCAGGTCTCACAGGCATATGTTGCGATGGGAAAGATGCATGACCTTAAAAATCTTATTTTTGTGGTTCTGTCTGCTCCTCTCCACAGATTCTTTATTTGTTTTAATAACATAATACTACATTATAAAACAATAACATAATACTACATTATAAAACAATAACATAATACTACATTATAAAACAATAACATAATACTACATTATAAAGCAATAATATAATACTACATTATAAAGCAATAATATAATACTACATTATAAAGCAATAATATAATACTACATTATAAAGCAATAATATAATACTACATTATAAAGCAATAATATAATACTACATTATAAAGCAATAATATAATACTACATTATAAAGCAATAATATAATACTACATTATAAAGCAATAATATAATACTACATTATAAAGCAATAATATAATACTACATTATAAAATAATAACATAATACTACATTATAAAACAATAATATAATACTACATTATAAAGCAATAATAAAACTGACTTAACTTCCTTCAATAAAGCCCTAAATAGTCATAATAACACTGGCACTATTTTAAGACTTTATCATCTTCATCACCACCGCCAACATCGTTTTCATCTGGTCTGGATGGTCTTTCCTGACAAATCTTAAGCTTTCCACGCCAAAACGAGGGCAGCTTTCCAGGCAACCGCAGACACGGGGGAGGCCATTTTCAAAGAGAACGGAGAAGATAGCCTGAAACAAATTTGGCCAATCGATCTGATGTCAAGTCAAGTGAAGGAATTGTCTGCAGCCTGGCTGACCAATCAACAGATAATTTAATTATTGCCTTTAATCCGTTGCCTCTCCGACCACTATTATGCCTCTCATTCCAGATCACACTTGTCGTTCTGTTGAACTTATGTTCCTCTACTCCTTCTTCTGATTCCTCCTCTCCCCCCCCCCTCTCTCTCTCTCTCTCTTCTTTTGCACTTTTTCCTGTCGGTAGTTCTCAACCAGATTTATATTCTTTTCCTGATTTTAATTTACAGAAACTTTTTTTTCCAGTTTTGTTTGACAGTCTAGACTGAAGAATCTGCGTGGAGTTTTGACAAAGTTTGAGATAAGAGTTTAATACAACTAGACTAAAATATTTTAGCTCAACGTGATAGGACTTCTTAAAGCAGTAACAAAATATTGCACTGAGTGAGACCATTTCTCTCTTCTGTTCTTCCCACAGAATATGGCGGCACGAAGGAAGGTTGGAACTAATGACTGTTTAAGACTAGTTATTGTCAATAATGAAAACTTTTAATGTCCACATATTAACATTTACGCAAGACCATTATTTTACGTACATTTTGTTTAGGGGTCTATCCTTTCCACCATACTTTCTTCTACCTGATGTATGCCTTTCTCTTCAAACTTCTGTGGTTCGATGACTTGGGACGGCTTTCATTTGAAATAGTCACTGCCATAGCTTTGTTGGCTCTACTTTCAGAGCACTAAAGAAGCGGTGGAGAGGAACAGACACAACTATAAAAATTAGATTTTTAAGGGCATGCATTTTTCCCATGGGAACATATGCCTGTGAGACCTAGACACTTAACAAAACAGTTGAGAAATACATAAAAGCCTTTGAATGTAAATGCTACAGAAGAGTTCTTCAAATATCATGAACACAAAAAAGAACAAATATATCCATACTACAAGAATTTAATTTTGAAGAAGGTTGGCTAGTAAGGAAGATTAAACAGAGAAAACTGAAATATTTTGGACATATAAAACGTCATGATAATTTAGAGAGGACAGTCTTGGAAGCTTACATGATGGGAAAAAGAAAGAAAGACCAAAGCGAAGATGGCTGCAGTACATCGTTAATGATCTGCGAATGGACGCATCAGAAGCAGGGCATCTTGCTTACAACCGAGAGGCCTACAGGAGAGCTATTAAGGGGCAAAGTTTTGCATGTAGATGACTGACTGACTGACTGACATTCAGACCCTTTGAATCTTTGTTTGCACACATCTCTGAACAGCAAGTTTGGCTGTTCAGTTGTTCTTTGTTCACTTAAAGTCAAAATTGTTTTCAAACTTTTGTCCATATTTTTGTTCCGGGAATGAAGAGAATACCAGTAATAGTAGCATAGCTAAGCGGATAAAATTATAGAGACCGAAAGGCAAGGAAGATATAAGGCTTGTCTTGGTATCGAAAGTTGGTCCCATTTGCGATCATACAGAAGGCGTTGTATCTTCTTCTTCTTCTTCTTCTATATTCCTGAAACTGCAAGCTGGTGTTCTTTGCAGCCGGCGCGAAGAAGATGTTGAAATACGGCATGGTGTCGGATTGTGAGCGGCTACGTGGTTATTTATTTAGTTTCTGAGTGGAGATCAACACGGGGTTTGTGTTAACAGTAGCGAACTAGAAGTGTTAACAGTAGCGATCTAGTTGTGTTAACAGTGGCGAATTTGTAGTATTAACAGTGGCGAACTAGTAGTGTTAACAGTAACGAACTAGTAGTGTTAACAGTGTCGAACTAGTCGTGTTAACAGTGGCAAACTAGTAGTGTTAACAGTGGCGAACTAGTAGTGTTAACAGTGGTGAACTAGTGTAGACTTCATTTTATTACATTTTTTTCCTTGTCAGAAAGACGGGCACACAAAACATGTCACTCTTTAATGTGGCAATTGACAAGAAAAAAACTATACAGTATATATATATATATGTGTGTGTGTGTGTATGTGTGCGCGCGCGCGCGTGTGTGTGTGCGCATGGCGGAGAATAAGCGGCAACATGTCACCCGGGAACACATAGAAAATAGAAAGAACAAAACAGCAAAGAACACAACAATATACTCGTATGTATGGTTAAACTGTTTACCGCAGAGTCGGCGTAGACTTTGTGTGTCAAGAAGGACGCTTATGATGGAAAGGTTAGTACGTGATGGTAGGCCTCTGTTTGTCATTTAGTCACTTCTAGCTACTTAGGCCATGTGTCATAGAACAGCCAGTAATAAGGTTGATTCATCCAAGTTCACCACTCCATACACGCTGATGATGCAGACATTAAATACGAGATTTCTAGTCTCTGATCTTCGGGGCTGCATTGTCTCCAAATACCCGGATTCATCTCTGAAAATTCTTTTAGCCGCTTTTTTGCATCCAGAGACATCGGGCAATTTAAAATTGATCCAAAAAACAAATCCAAACTACTTTCTTCTTCTTCTTCTTCTGTTTTCTTCTTCTTCTTCTTCCATTTCTCTGGTAACTACGAGCTTGATGTTCTTTGCAGTCGATGCAATGAAGATGTTGAAGCACAGCATCGTATGGAATTGGAAGCAGGTTACTTTGGGTATCTTTTCAGGACCCTGAATGGACATACAAAGAGGGCGGTTGTGCTAGCAATAAAAAAAAAGTACCGGAGACTCCATTTTAAACATGATTTTATTTCCAAATCTCCTGGACGATGATCTATCCCTGCCATATGGTAGTCAGTCAGTCAGTCATCTGCATGTTCCTTACGGAACTTTGCCTCCCTAACAGCTCTCCTGTAGACCTCTCGGTTGTAAGCAAGATGCCCTGCTGCTGATGCGTCAGTTCGCAGATCATCAACGATGTCTTGCAGCCACCTTTGCCTTTGTCTTCCTCTCTTTCTTTTTCCCATTATGTACCCTTCCAAGACTGTCTTCTCTAAATTATTATGTCCAACGTATTTAAGTTTTCTCTGTTTAATCTTCCTTACTAGCCAACCTTCGTCAATATTTTGTTCTTGTAGTATGGATATATTGGCAGCCACAGATATAAAAATGTAGGGAAAACAATGCAGGTTCTTGTCGGTTTCGACCAGTATTCGAAAAGAAGAGTAGCAACAACAGCGAATCGACTAGGATTTCTGTTTACCCAAATGTCCGTAGGGCATACACTTCTCCATTAAATAGCCGGTGTAGAACAGTAAGTTACTTTGAAAACGCAGCATCTATATCGGCGGTGTTAAAGCAAAGTTTTAAAACTAAAAAAAAAAAACTAAACTAAAAGGTACATGGCACAAAAACTTTCATGCTATAGATAAAGAATCATTCTGTAATAATTTTGATCATGTAATTGTACTTACTTATTATTATTATTATTATTTAGTAGTAGTAGTAGTAGTAGTAGTAGTAGTGGCAGCAGCAACAGCAGTAGTAGTAGTAGAAGCAGTACTAATACTAGCAGTAGCTGTAGTAGTAGTAGTAATAAAAGTAGTAGTAGTAGTAGTAGTAGTAGCAGTAATAGCAACAGCAGCTGGATCAATAGTAGTACTAGCAGTAGTAATAGCAGAAAAGAATTTAATAATAGTCGTAGTAGTAGTAATAGTAGCCGCAGCGGTATTATTATTATTATTATTATTATTAGTAGTAGTAGTAGTAGCAACAGCAGTTGGAGCAATAGTATTACTAGCAGTAGTAATACCATAAAAGAATGTAGTAGTAGTAGTAGTAGTAGTAGTAGAAGTATAAGCAGACTAAGAAGCAGCAGCAGTATATCCGCCTTCACCCTTTGAAAAATAAAACAAAGTTTGTTATTGCTTATGCCTTTTAGTTTTCAAATGCACGAATACTTAGTTGTTCCAAATATTCATGTCTTCGAACATCAGTCGGTGAAGTGGTCATTCCCTCAGTTACGTCACAAACACTCTCCATTTATCAAAGTTGCATCACAAACACTCTCAATTTATCAAAGTTATGTCACAAAAACTCTCCATTTATCAAAGTTACGTCACAAACACTCTCCATTTATCAAAGTTACGTCACAAACACTCTCCGTTTATCAAAGTTACGTCACAAACACTCTCCATTTATCAAAGTTACGTCACAAACACTCTCCATTTATCAAAGTTACGTCACAAACACTCTCCATTTATCAAAGTTACGCCACAAACACTCTCCATTTATCAAAGTTACGTCACAAGCACTCTCCATTTATCAAAGTTACGTCACAAGCACTCTCCATTTATCAAAGTTACGTCACAAACACTCCATTTATCAAAGCTACTTCACAAGCACTCTCCATTTATCAAAGTTACGTCACAAACACTCTCCATTTATCAAAGTTACGTCACAAGCACTCTCCATTTATCAAAGTTACGTCACAAGCACTCTCCATTTATCAAAGTTACGTCACAAACACTCTCCATTTATCAAAGCTACTTCACAAGCACTCTCCATTTATCAAAGTTACGTCACAAGCACTCTCCATTTATCAAAGTTACGTCACAAACACTCCATTTATCAAAGCTACTTCACAAGCACTCTCCATTTATCAAAGTTACGTCACAAACACTCTCCATTTATCAAAGTTACGTCACAAGCACTCTCCATTTATCAAAGTTACGTCACAAGCACTCTCCATTTATCAAAGTTACGTCACAAACACTCTCCATTTATCAAAGCTACTTCACAAACACTCTCCATTTATCAAAGTTTTAAAAGTCAGGTTCGATATCGTGTCTTAGCAGTGATTCGTACTGTCGCTCTTCGCTTCATCCCCCCCCCCCCCCCAGCATTCTCCACCTCTCATTCTCTTTCTTCACTATGAAGGGCAGTTTGTTAGACGGCCGTGTAGTCCAGTTCTTCATTATTTGAAAACAAAGTTTGTTCAGTTTGCCATTGCATTCTAACTACACGGTGGTGGAGAAAGTGGCGCCCCCACAGTCATGTATAAAAGTATGTAGGGTCCAGTCAGTCTCTTGGCGTACTGCATTATTAAGCAATTAGACGGCCAAACCATTAGACGACCAAACCATTAGACAGCCAAACTATTAGACGACTAAACCATTAGACGACCAAACCATTAGACGGCCAAGCCATTAGACAGCCGAACCATTAGACGACCAAACTATTATATGACCAAACCGTTAGATGTCTAAACCATTACACGAAAGAAAATTGTCAATTTCTTTAACTCTTTCACCCCAAAACAAAATTGCCAGTGCTCGTAGATCTTACACACTTATGCTAATCAATGCTCAGAGCGATATTTAGGCAGTCTAAATAAAATTTTTAAGAAGTAGCTCGTCTCTAACCCAACCTATTTTCCCCATATTTTAAATTATACAATAACTTGTTTAAAGATCATTCTACCAAAATTTCTCATCAAAACTTGTTCTTGCGAAGCATGGAAATTAATTAAGGAGTAAAAGAGTTAAATAACATTCATCTTTGATGTTTCAAACTTTGTAACTTGATAGAAATATACAAAGCATCAATTCTACATCAAAAACAAAATATCAGTTCTACAATTTACAGAAAATATGGAGGGTTATGATACTGTCTCCCCCTTTTGTCTGATTTTTCTCTCACCCGAGACTGTTATAATATCTTCTTAGGTCCAAACTGTTGTGATCAGGTATCTTCCTACGTCCAAACTGTTATGATATTTTACTATGTCCAAACTGTTATGTCCAGGTGTCTTCGTTGGCCCAAACTGTTATGTCCAGGTATCTTCGTTGGTCCAAAATGTTATGTCCAGGTATCGTCCTAGGTCCAAACTGTTATGTCCAGGTATCTTCCTGTGCACAAAATGTTATGTCCAGGTATCTTCCTAGGTACAAACTGTTATGTCCAGGTATCTTCCTGTGCACAAACTGTTATGTCCAGGTATCTTCCTAGGTACAAACTGTTATGTCCAGGTATCTTCCTAGGTACAAACTGTTATGTCTAGGTATCTTCCTAGGTCCAAACTGTTATGTTCAGGTATCTTCCTAGGTCCAAACTGTTATGTCCAGGTATCTTCCTAGGTACAAACTGTTATGTCCAGATATCTTCCTAGGTCCAAAATGTTATGTCCAGGTATCGTCCTAGGTCCAAACTGTTATGTCCAGGTATCTTCCTGTGCACAAACTGTTATGTCCAGGTATCTTCCTAGGTACAAACTGTTATGTCCAGGTATCTTCCTGTGCACAAACTGTTATGTCCAGGTATCTTTCTAGGTACAAACTGTTATGTCCAGGTATCTTCCTAGGTACAAACTGTTATGTCTAGGTATCTTCCTAGGTCCAAACTGTTATGTTCAGGTATCTTCCTAGGTACAAACTGTTATGTCCAGGTATCTTCCTAGGTCCAAACTGTTATGTCCAGGTATCTTCCTAGGTCCAAACTGTTATGTCCAGGTATCTTCCTAGATCCAAACTGTTATGTCTAGGTATCTTCCTAGATCCAAACTGTTATGTCCAGGTATCTTCCTAGATCCAAACTTTTATGTCCAGGTATCTTCCTAGCTCGAAACTGTTATGTTTAGGTATCTTCCTAGATCCAAACTGTTATGTCCAGGTATCTTCCTAGGTCCAAACTGTTATGTCCAGGTATCTTCCTAGGTCCAAACTGTTATGTCCAGGTATCTTCCTAGATCCAAACTGTTATGTCCAGGTATCTTCCTAGGTCCAAACTGTTATGTCCAGGTATCTTCCTAGATCCAAACTGTTATGTCCAGGTATCTTCCTAGATCCAAACTGTTATGTCCAGGTATCTTCCTAGATCCAAACTGTTATGTCCAGGTATCTTCTTAGATCCAAACTGTTATGTCCAGGTATCTTCCTAGATCCAAACTGTTATGTCCAGGTATCTTCCTAGCTCAAAACTGTTATGTTCAGGTATCTTTGTAGGTCCAAACTACTGCGACCAGGTATCTTCCTAGGTCTGAACTAAAACTCAATAGCCTGAGGATATAGCCACCCAAAACTCAAAGAATAATTTAAAATATAGAAAAGAACCTTAGAACCGAGGTGTGTCTTCCTTACCCTGGCAGCTCCTGCAGTCCTCTCACTGAGCTCACTGCTCCCCCTTGTCTCCATCACACCCCGCTCTTTTATACCTCCCATTTCCTTTATCTGGTGTCATTTTTACATTCTTCCCTCTTCCACTCCATAGCCAACAAAACAGTAACTCGTACTGTTATAAGTGATGGGCTACTCCCACGGTCTTACTGTTTTCAGAACCCTGATTTTACACAGAGATTACAGAGTATCAGAATACTACTCAGAAGAAGAAGAAATAGAAAAAAAAATCTTCACACTTTTCTTGTTACTGCTCTATATGAATTACCTTATTTAAAAACAGCCACTCATTTACCCGTCAGAAGTGTGTATATTTATACCTGCGCGTGTAAATATAAAAGAGAACATTGCACTGAAGAAACTCTGCAAATATTTTAGTAGCTACAAAAAAAAAAAAAGAAGAAGAAGAACAGCCAGCAACGGCTTTGTCTACATGTATTTTGTTACTAAATGAAGCAGGTTTTTTTTTACCTTGTTCTTCTTTTCTTTCACCTGCCTCTTTCATTAACCTAGAATTCCTGTTTCCTCCATTATAAATAGCTTCACAAAAACAAGCCCAGGTTGTTCAACCTGAGACGGGTTCTGTAGAGTACAGTCAGCTTTGTAAGCTATGAATAAGTTTATCTGCGTAGATAACACATTTCAGATGCAGGAATTTCATCTTTTTCATTTTAGAAAACTTTCCTCAGAGGCACAAGAACACAAAAAAGATGTGAAATGTTGAATATAAGTATATATATATATATATATATATACACCCTTCGTTCCCGAACTCCAGAAGAAGTCGGATACCCATTTCTACAGCTGGGTGACTAGGGTGCCTCCGACCGGATTCTTTGCCATGAGAAACCAGTGCACTAACCACTTCGCCATTCAGACACACACACACACACACATATATATATATATATATATATATATATATGCGACATAAATCATCTTATAGTAGTAGTAGTAGTAGTGTAGTAGTAGTAGTAGTAGTCGTAGTAGTAGTAATAATAATAATAATAGTAGTAGTAGTAGAAAAATAAGATTTTTAAGAGCATGCGTCTTTCCCAACGGAACATATGCCTGTGAGACCTGGACACTTTTAACAAAACAGCTAGGAAACACATAAATGCCTTTAAATGCTACAGAAGAGTTCTTCAAATATCATGAACACAAAAAAAGAAAAATATATCCATACTACAAGAACTTAATATTGAAGACGTTTGGCTACTAAAGAGGATTGAAAAGAGAACACTTCAGTATTTTGGACACGTTACACCCCATGATAATTTAGAGAAGACTGTCTTGGAAGGGTACATAATGGGAAAAAGAAAGAGAGGACGACTAAAACGAAGATGGCTGCAAGACATTATTGGTAATCTTCAAATGGACGCATTTAGCAGCAGGACATCTTTCTTACAAACGGGGAGGCCTACAGGAGAGCTGTTAGGGAAGCAAAGTTCAACGCAAGGAACATGCAAATTACTGAAAGATATATATATATATATATATATATATATATATATATATATATATATATATATATATATATATATATATATATTGCACGCGAGAAAGGAAACAGCCACCATATTCGAATTTCATGATATCTCGTTTCTTGGGAGATGAGGATTTTTTTTCCTTTGCTGTCTTTTAGCTCTTGTTTATGAGGGTGATATCTGAGAGAATATTCTAATCTCTTCACGACAACATCCGCCGTATGAAGATAACTATGACTGTGACATGTTGCCAAGTTTCATGAAAAACCGTATCAGTCAACAAAGTTTATATGGCGCACGGTCTACAGGGAAGAAGATCAGGTTGTAGGCAAAAACTGAGGCTTGCAATATTTATATGATCTAATCTTTAAAAAAAAACCCGTCCCGTAGCATTTGCATGCATTTAGGGGTGTGATGTATTAGCGCCTTCACATTTCTAGGCCACTACACCCTGCCTCGCTGTCTTTGTCTTCCTAGGGATACCCCAGGTACCCATGTTTCCCGGTGCTGGTCGGTAAGATTCCACCCGAGTACTAAATCGACCCAGGAACCTTCTGATCATCACTCCAGTCATTTATATGATGCACGTAAGATATTTTTGTTCCCTCCATCGACCACGAAAGCCGATAAGAACTGGCAACAGACCATGACTCATGGAGAGCTAACCTGCAAAAACGGCTACGCCATTTGAACAGGAAATGAGGACTAAATTTGAAGACACTAGGCGTAAATGCCAAGAAGAAGCCGGACTGTGCAATATTTTCTTGCTGGAAGTCATTATACTAATCAAATATTGATATGGTCAGCCGCTGGCAGGAGGTAAAGTTAAATCCCTGTTTCCATACCACTGAAGCAAATTGGGGATACGGTGTTAGGCCCGTATTTCCAAGACCATAGGCACATGAAAATATGATGTGGTCAGTATCACGCCTGGTCGCATTTAAAGTACCTGATTTCTCTGATACTCATTTTCGGAGGTCAGATGAACCCCGGGGCCTCTTTCTTATACCAGGAAAAAAAAATTTCCGGACTGTTGGGACTTGAACCTGGCACCACCAGACTAGTAGACCGAGCCCCTAACTACGCAGCCAACCATGCCCGCCATTGAGAGAAGGTACTCAATTTAAAAAAGAAATTATTTCCCCCTATCAACAAACAGCGAACATCTACCTGCTTCCAAAGCGTCTTTCGAGGCGAGATGAGTCATTGTCTTGTAGTAGTAGTAGTGGTAGTAGTAGCAGCAGCAGCAGCAGTAGTAGCAGCAGCAGCAGCAGCAGCAGCAGTAGTAGCAGTAGTGATAGCAGCAGCAGCAGTGGTAGTAGCAGCAGTAGTAGTAGTAGTAACAGTAGTAACAACAGCAGCAGTAGTAGTAGTAGTAGTAGAGTAGCAGCAACAGCAGTAGCAGCAGTAGTAGTAGCAGCAGTAGTAGTAGTAGCAGTAACAGCAGCAACAATAGTAGTGGTAGTAGTAGCAGTAGTAACAGCAGCAGTAGTAATAGTAGTAGTAGTAGTAGCAGTAGTAGCAGCAGCAGTAGTAGTAGTATTAGTAGCAGCAGCAGTGGTAGTAGTAGCAGTAGCAGCAGTAGTAGTAGTAGTAGTAGTAGTAGTAGTAGTAGTAGCAGTAGTAGTAGTAGTAGCAGCAGCAGTAGTGGTAGTAGCAGCAGTAGTAGTAGTAGTAGCAGTAGCAGAAGCAGCAGTAGTAGTAGTAGTAGTAGTAGCAGTAGCAGCAGTAATAGTAGTAGCATCAGCAGTAGAAGTAGCAGCAGCAGTAGCAGCAGTAATAGTAGTAGCAGCAGCAGTAGAAGTAGCAGCAGCGGTAATAGTAGGAGCAGTATAAGTAGCAGTAGCAACAGTAGTACTAGTAGTAGTAGTAGTAGTAGTATAAGCAGACTAAGAAGTAGCAGCAGTATATCCGCCTTCACCCTTTGAAAAATAAAACAAAGTTTGTTATTGCTTATGCCTTTTAGTTTTCAAATGCACGAATACTTAGTTGTTCCAAATATTCATGTCTTCGAACATCAGTCGGTGAAGTGGTCATTCCCTCAGTTGCATCACAAACACTCTCAATTTATCAAAGTTGCATCACAAACACTCTCCATTTATCAAAGTTATATCACAAACACTCTCCATTTATCAAAGTTATGTCACAAACACTCTCCATTTGTCAAAGTTACGTCACAAGCACTCTCCATTTATCAAAGTTACGTCACAAACACTCTCCATTTATCAAAGTTACGTCACAAGCACTCTCCATTTATCAAAGTTACGTCACAAACACTCCATTTATCAAAGTTACGTCACAAGCACTCTCCATTTATCAAAGTTACGTCACAAACACTCTCCACTTATCAAAGTTACGTCACAAACACTCTTCATTTATCAAAGTTACGTCACAAACACTCTCCATTTATCAAAGCTACTTCACAAGCACTCTCCATTTATCAAAGTTACGTCATAAACACTCTCCATTTGTCAAAGTTTTAAAAGTCAGGTTCGATATCGTGTCTTAGCAGTGATTCATACTGTCGCTCTTCGCTTCATTCCCCCCCCCCCTCCCCCCAGCATTCTCCACCTCTCATTCTCTTTCTTCACTATGAAGGGCAGTTTGTTAGACGGCCGTGTAGTCCAGTTCTTCATTATTTGAAAACAAAGTTTGTTCAGTTTGCCATTGCATTCTAACTACACGGTGGTGGAGAAAGTGGCGCCCCCACAGTCATGTATAAAAGTATGTAGGGTCCAGTCAGTCTCTTGGCGTACTGCATTATTAAGCAATTAGACGGCCAAACCATTAGACAGCCAAACCATTAGACGGCCAAGCCATTAGACGGCCAAACCATTAGGCGACCATACTATTATATGACCAAACCGTTAGATGTCTAAACCATTACACGAAAGAAAATTGTCAATTTCTTTAACTCTTTCACCCCAAAACAAAATTGGCAGTGCTCGTAGATCTTACACACTTATGCTAATCAATGCTCAGGGCGATATTTAGGCAGTCTAAATAAAATTTTTAAGAAGTAGCTCGTCTCTAACCCAACCTATTTTCCCCATATTTTAAATTATACAGTAACTTGTTTAAAGATCATTCTACCAAAATTTCTCATCAAAACTTGTTCTTGCGAAGCATGGAAATTAATTAAGGAGTAAAAGAGTTAAATAACATTCATCTTTGATGTTTCAAACTTTGTAACTTGATAGAAATATACAAAGCATCAATTCTACATCAAAAACAAAATATCAGTTCTACAATTTACAGAAAATATGGAGGGTTATGATACTGTCTCCCCCTTTTGTCTGATTTTTCTCTCACCCGAGACTGTTATAATATCTTCTTAGGTCCAAACTGTTGTGATCAGGTATCTTCCTACGTCCAAACTGTTATGATATTTTACTATGTCCAAACTGTTATGTCCAGGTGTCTTCGTTGGCCCAAACTGTTATGTCCAGGTATCTTCGTTGGCCCAAACTGTTATGTCCAGATATCTTCCTTGGCCCAAACTGTTATGTCCAGATATCTTCCTTCGCCCAAACTGTTATGTCCAGATATCTTCCTAGGTCCAAAATGTTATGTCCAGGTATCGTCCTAGGTCCAAACTGTTATGTCCAGGTATCTTCCTGTGCACAAACTGTTATGTCCAGGTATCTTCCTAGGTACAAACTGTTATGTCCAGGTATCTTCCTAGGTACAAACTGTTATGTCTAGGTATCTTCCTAGGTCCAAACTGTTATCTCCAGGTATCTTCCTAGGTCCAAACTGTTATGTCCAGGTATCGTCCTAGGTCCAAACTGTTATGTCCAGGTATCTTCCTATGCACAAACTGTTATGTCCAGGTATCTTCCTAGGTACAAACTGTTATGTCCAGGTATCTTCCTAGGTACAAACTGTTATGTCTAGGTATCTTCCTAGGTCCAAACTGTTATGTCCAGGTATCTTCCTAGGTACAAACTGTTATGTCCAGGTATCGTCCTAGGTCCAAACTGTTATGTCCAGGTATCTTCCTAGGTCCAAACTGTTATGTCCAGGTATCTTCCTAGGTCCAAGCTGTTATGTCCAAGTATCTTCCTAGCTCGAAAATGTTATGTCCAGGTATCTTCCTAGGTCCAAACTGTTATGTCCAGGTATCTTCTTAGATCCAAACTGTTATGTCTAGGTATCTTCCTAGGTCCAAACTGTTATGTTCAGGTATCTTCCTAGCTCAAAACTGTTATGTTCAGGTATCTTTGTAGGTCCAAACTACTGCGACCAGGTATCTTCCTAGGTCCGAACTAAAACTCAATAGCCTGAGGATATAGCCACCCAAAACTCAAAGAATAATTTAAAATATAGAAAAGAACCTTAGGACCGAGGTGTGTCTTCCTTACCCTGGCAGCTCCTGCAGTCCTCTCACTGAACTCACTGCTCCCCCTTGTCTCCATCACACCCCGCTCTTTTATACCTCCCATTTCCTTTATCTGGTGTCATTTTTACATTCTTCCCTCTTCCACTCCATAGCCAACAAAACAGTAACTCGTACTGTTATAAGTGATGGGCTACTCCCACGGTCTTACTGTTTTCAGAACCCTGATTTTACACAGAGATTACAGAGTATCAGAATACTACTCAGAAGAAGAAGAAATAGAAAAAAAAATCTCCACACTTTTCTTGTTACTGCTCTATATGAACTACCTTATTTAAAAACAGCCACTCATTTACCCGTCAGAAGTGTGTATATTTATACCTGCGCGTGTAAATATAAAAGAGAACATTGCACTGAAGAAACTCTGCAAATATTTTAGTAGCTACAAAAAAAGAAGAAGAACAGCCAGCAACGGCTTTGTCTACATGTATTTTGTTACTAAATGAAGCAGCTTTTTTTTTTACCTTGTTCTTCTTTTCTTTCACCTGCATCTTTCATTAACCTAGAATTCCTGTTTCCTCCATTATAAATAGCTTCACAAAAACAAGCCCAGGTTGTTCAACCTGAGACGGGTTCTGTAGAGTACAGTCAGCTTTGTAAGCTATGAATAAGTTTATCTGCGTAGATAACACATTTCAGATGCAGGAATTTCATCTTTTTCATTTTAGAAAACTTTCCTCAGAGGCACAAGAACACAAAAAAGATGTGAAATGTTGAATATAAGTATATATATATATATATATATATACACCCTTCGTTCCCGAACTCCAGAAGAAGTCGGGTACCCATTTCTACAGCTGGGTGACTAGGGTGCCTCCGACCGGATTCTTTGCCATGAGAAACCAGTGCACTAACCACTTCGCCATTCAGACACACACACACACATATATATATATATATGCGACATAAATCATCTTATGGTAGTACTAGTAGTGTAGTAGTAGTAGTAGTAGTAATAATAATAATAGTAGTAGTAGTAGTAGTAGTAGTAGTAGTAGAAAAATAAGATTTTTAAGAGCATGCGTCTTTCCCAACGGAACATATGCCTGTGAGACCTGGAACTATTAACAAAACAGCTAGGAAACACATAAATGCCTTTAAATGCTACAGAAGAGTTCTTCAAATATCATGAACACAAAAAAAAAAGAAAAATATATCCATACTACAAGAACTTAATATTGAAGACGTTTGGCTACTAAAGAGGATTAAAAAGAGAACACTTCAGTATTTTGGACACGTTACACGCCATGATAATTTAGAGAAGACTGTCTTGGAAGGGTACATAATGGGAAAAAGAAAGAGAGGACGACCAAAACGAAGATGGCTGCAAGACATTATTGGTAATCTTCAAATGGACGCATTTAGCAGCAGGACATCTTTCTTACAAACGGGGAGGCCTACAGGAGAGCTGTTAGGGAGGCAAAGTTCAACGCAAGGAACATGCAAATTACTGAAAGATATATATATATATATATATATATATATATATATATATATATATATATTGCACGAGAGAAAGGAAACAGCCACCATATTCGAATTTCATGATATCTCGTTTCTTGGGAGATGAGGATTTTTTTTCCTTTGCTGTCTTTTAGCTCTTGTTTATGAGGGTGATATCTGAGAGAATATTCTAATCTCTTCACGACAACATCCGCCGTATGAAGATAACTATGACTGTGACATGTTGCCAAGTTTCATGAAAAACCATATCAGTCAACAAAGTTTATATGGCGCACGGTCTACAGGGAAGAAGATCAGGTTGTAGGCAAAAACTGAGGCTTGCAATATTTATATGATCTAATCTTTAAAAAAAAACCCGTCCCGTAGCATTTGCATGCATTTAGGGGTGTGATGTATTAGCGCCTTCACATTTCTAGGCCACTACACCCTGCCTCGCTGTCTTTGTCTTCCTAGGGATACCCCAGGTACCCATGTTTCCCGGTGCTGGTCGGTAATATTCCACCCGAGTACGAAATCGACCCAGGGACCTTCTGATCATCACTCCAGTCATTTATAGGATGCACATAAGATATTTTTGTTCCCTCCATCGACCACGAAAGCCGATAAGAACTGGCAACAGACCTTGACTCATGGAGAGCTAACCTGCAAAAACGGCTACGCCATTTGAACAGGAAATGAGGGCTAAATTTGAAGACACTAGGCGTAAATGCCAAGAAGAAGCCGGACTGTGCAATACTTTCTTGCTGGAAGCCATTATACTAATCAAATATTGATATGATCAGCCGCTGGCAGGAGGTAAAGTTAAATCCCCGTTTCCATGCCATTGAAGCAAATTGGGGATACGGTGTTAGGCCCGTATTTCCAAGACCATAGGCACATGAAAATATGATGTGGTCAGTATCACGCCTGGTCGCATTTAAAGTACCTGATTTCTCTGATACTCATTTTCGGAGGTCAGATGAACCCCGGGGCCTTTTTCTTATACCAGGAAAAAAAAAATTCCGGACTGTTGGGACTTGAACCTAGTACCACCAGACTAGTAGACCGAGCCCCTAACTACGCAGCCAACCATGCCCGCCATTGAGAGAAGGTACTCAATTTAAAAAAGAAATTATTTCCCTCTATCAACAAACAGCGAACATCTACCTGCTTCCAAAGCGTCTTTCGAGGCGAGATGAGTCATTGTCTTGTAGTAGTAGTAGTGGTAGTAGTAGCAGCAGCAGCAGTAGTAGCAGCAGCAGCAGCAGTAGTAGTAGCAGTAGTGGTAGCAGCAGCAGTGGTAGTAGCAGCAGTAGTAGTAGTAACAGTAGTAGCAACAGCAGTAGCAGTAGCAGTAGTAGAGTAGCAGCAACAGCAGTAGTAGTAGCAGCAGTAGTAGTAGTAGTAGCAGTAACAGCACCAACAATAGTAGTAGTAGCAGCAGCAGTAGTAGTAGTAATAGTAGTAGTAGTAGTAGCAGTAGTAGCAGCAGCAGTAGTAGTAGTATTAGTAGCAGCAGTAGTAGTAGTAGTAGCAGCATTAGCAGCAGTAGTAGTAGCAGTAGTAGTAGTAGCAGCAGTAGTAGTAGTAGCAGTAGCAGCAGTAGTAGTAGTAGTAGCAGCAGCAGCAGCAGTAGTAGTAGTAATAGTAGTAGTAGTAGTTGTAGTAGTAGCAGTAGCAGCAGTAATAGTAGTAGCAGCAGCAGTAGTAGTAGCAGCAGCAGTAGTAGTAGCAGCAGTATAAGTAGCAGTAGCAACAGTAGTAGTAGTAGCAGCAGTAGTAGTAGTAGTAGCAGTAGTAGCAACAGCAGTAGTAGTAGTAGTAGTAGTAGTAGTAGTAGCAACAGCAGCAGTAGTAGTAGCAGCAGCAACAGTAGTAGTAGTAGCAGCAGTAGTAGCAGCAGCAGCAGTAGTAGTAGTAGTAGCAGCAGCAGTAGTAGTAGTAGTAGTAGCAGTAGCAGCAGTAGTAATATTATTGTTACTGTTATTCCTTCAAAATGCTGACAGACCTTACTCTGGTATGTTTAGCGGATATTCTCGGCTACTAGATGACCTTCCTAAAGTCATTTCGGTCTTCAAACATTTCTTGGGGGGTTAGGTTGACTGGAGCCCGATGGAGCCGGTCTTCGACATGCCCCAATCGCCTTTGGAAAAAAAAATCAACTGGTTAATAAATGCATTACTCTTGAGCTCTCAGGAAAACTGGAGAACAGAGAATAATTAGCACGGGACGAACTAACAATAATTAGCACGGGAAGACCTGAAATAATTAGCACGGGAAGAACTGAAATAATTAGCACGGGAAGAGCTGAAATAATTAGCACGGGAAGAACTGAAATAATTAGCACGGGAAGAACTGAAATAATTAGCACAAGAAGAACTGAAATAATTAGCACGGGAAGAACTGAAATAATTAGCACAGGAAGAACTGAAATAATTAGCACCGGAAGAACTGAAATAATTAGCTTGGAAAGAATTGAGAACAGTTTGCGTGTGAAGAACTGAGAATAAGTAGCGTGAGGGGAGAACTGAGAATAGTTAGCGTAAGAGAGAAAAAAAAAACTGAGCATAATAGGTATGGAAAGAGCAGAGAATAATTATCGTGGGAAGAACAGAGAATAATTATCGTGGGAAGAGTAGAGAATAATTATCGTGGGAAGAGCAGAGAATAATCCGCGTGGAACGACAGAACTGACTAGAGGAAATATTTTCTAACGCCATTTTCTCCACGATCTAACCACTGGGCTGAAATTTATCGTTGCTTCCATCAGACTTGAAATTATCAAAACTTCCGTGGGTCTCTTCACTTCCAATGAGAAATCGGAAACTGTTTCAATTACTGCTGATAAACTCGCATTCTTGGTACGAACTGCCCGATGTTAGAATTTTGCCATAAGAACACACTCTTTGAGGAAGTCAAGGGGGGAAAACAGCTTAATGTAGACAAGCGATTTGTCTATTATAAGTTGAGCGGTGGGGTGGGTATTTTATTTATCGCTGTAACTTCCAGTGAGGGACTGGCGAGGGGAGGGGGTGGAGGGAAGGGGGGGTGTTGAGAGATGTGTTAAGTTGAGGAGAACTGGTTGAGAGATGTGCTAAAGTTGAGGAGAACTGGTTGAGAGATGTGTTAAGTTAAGGAGGACTGGTTGAGAGATGTGTTAAAGTTGAGGAGAACTGGTTGAGAGATGTGTTAAGTTGAGGAGAACTGGTTGAGAGATGTGTTAGGCTGAGGAGAACTGGTTGAGAGATGTGTTAAAGTTGAAGAGAACTGGTTGAGAGATGTGCTAAAGTTGAGGAGAACTGGTTGAGAGATGTGTTAAGTTGAGGAGAACTGGTTGAGAGATGTGTTAAGTTGAGGAGAACTGAAGGGACAATTGACAGGTGCGAATGTCGATATTTGTCGTTGTCAGCTATAGAGTTTTCTTGTGAGATTTGGAAGTTGTAAAGTCGTTGTGTCTCGTCCTAGGACTTGTTTTAGAAGACGTGTGGATTATAACTGAACAGTTCAACGGTCTGATCTATTAGATGGCTGAGCTAAAGCTGTGTGTTTTTTTTTATATCTCACTAGATGTAACTTCCATTCATCAAGATATTGTCATCATCTGGTTCCACCCATTAAACTTCATACGGGTATCGGCAGCCCTGGACTTATTATTTATTGCTTATTGCTTATTTGCGAACTCGTGATGTCTTGCCAAAGCGTGAAAGAATCCTGGGTATTTGTCTGAACGGAGATTATTATAGAGAAGGAGAGAGAGAGAAGTTACCAATTCTGAAAAACTTGCCAACACTCCCTACAGTGGAGTAACGATACACATAATATACACAATATTTTTTAAAGTTATTTGTGATGTTAAAAAAAAGAGATGATGGTAACCCTGTTATACATCAGAGGCATCTAGGGGATATGTTGTTAGCGCCCATATTTTCCTTGACCTGTCGAAACACATAGAGGGTGATATGGTCAGCATCACGCCTGACCAACTTTCCTTCCACAGCTCCAGAAAAATCCAGGTACCCATTTCTATAGTTCGGTGACTGGGGCACCTCCGGGTGGATTCGAATCACGAACCTCTACCACGAGGAAGCTGTACACTAACCACCTCGATGTGCGATGGTCACGCTTTAATTCCTTCATTCCTTTCACTTTTCTCATTCCCTAAAGGAGAGATCTTCACGGGCAGTCAATCAGTCAGTCAGTCATTTGCATGTCCCTTGAGGAACTTTGCCTCCCTAACAGCTCTTCTGTAGACCTCTCGGTTGTAAGCAAGATGCCCTGCTGCTGACGCGTCCATTTGCAGATCCTCAACGATGTCTTGCAGCCATCTTCGCTTTAATCTTTATCTCTTTCCTTTTTCCATTACGTACATTGATAGATAAATGGTTAACATGAACGGATCTAAAAAGTACAAACAGTATTTTACTTAAAAATAACACACAATTCACAAGAGAAACTCTTAGGATCTTTCTGTTGACTAACTTGTGTCCTTCACCTTCACTCGTTCCCCCCTCCTTCTCCTATTTTGGAGGACGTATTAAATAAATAATCTGCCCTGAAGATTGGTATTTTCTGTGCCCAGGTCTCGAACTAAGTTCTGGCAGAGCGTGCAGACACGAATGCGAGGAGGGCAGAGAACCGATACTTTCAGTGAGCAAAGTTATACTCTCGTGCCGTGTGCTCTATCACGCGTCTGACTACTGTTTAATCTACGGCCCTGGCACGTTCCTATCAGCACGTCTGTTTGACTGAATTCATTTTATGCCCTCAAACGTAACTGAAATCAGACTGTGTCTATCTGACGTCCAAATAACAGGTCTTGGGGAAGTCAATACGGGGTACATCTTAGTATACATTTCAGGGCAATCGTTTCATTGTGTATTTGTTCGCTCACTCACTCACTCACTCACTCACTTTATCTATCTATCTATCTATCTATCTATCTATCTATCTATCTATCTATCTATCTATCTATCTATCTATCTATCTATCTATCTATCTATCTGTCTGTCTGTCTGTCTGTCTATCTATCTATCTGCTTGCCCATCTTTCTGTTTATCTGTCTGTCTCTCTGTCTGTCTATTTATCTTATTCTGTCAGTCTATATGTCTATCAATCTATCGGTTAGCCTCTCTGTCTATTTATCTGTCCATCCGCCTAACCGTGCTTACGCGACTGTTAACATTCTGTCTGCTTGCCCGCCTGTAAGTTAACGTGTATCTCTCTATTCACATCCGGGTTTTTTGTGTCTGCTATGTTTCTTTACCCTCTCTACTTAATCTCTTCTCTTTTATTTCTTATAAGAACCTTCTGTCTGAAGAAACCAAGCTGTGATAGCACACCATCTCATAGACAGTATCAGATGTAACGTCTCACTATTGTCTGAGCTCTCAAGAACAAAATTATCCACTGTGAATTGTAAACAGGAGGATTGATCTACCGAGGACTGATATCAAAGACTTCATCCTCAGTTTATCAGGGCCAGAAGTTGAAAAGCAACGTATTGTCCAGAAGTTGAAAACCGACGTATTGTCCAGAAGTTGAAAACCGACGTATTGTCCAGAAGTTGAAAAGCGACGCAGTGTTCAGAAATTGAAAAGTAATGTATTGTCCAGAAGTTGAAAAGTAATGTATTGTCCAGAAGTTGAAAAGTGATGTATTCTCCAGAAGTTGAAAAGTAATGTATTGTCCAGAAGTTGAAAAGCGGCGTAGTGTTCAGAAATTGAAAAAGTGATGTATTGTCCAAAAGTTGAAAAGTGATGTATTGTCCAGAAATTGAAAACTAATGTATTGTCCAGAAGTTGAAAAGTGATGTATTGTCCAGATGTTGAAAAGTGATGTATTGTCCAGAAGTTGAAAACTAATGTATTGTCCAGAAGTTGAAAAGTGATGTGTTGTCCAGAAGTTGAAAAGTGATGTATTGTCCAGAAGTTGAAAAGTGATTATTGTCCAGAAGTTGAAAAGTGATGTATTATCCAGAAGTTGAAAAATACTGTTTTGTCCAGAAGTTGAAAAGTGACGTATTGTCCAGAAGTTGAAAAGTGATGTATTGTCCAGAAGTTGAAAAGTGATGTATTGTCCAGAAGTTGAAAAGCGACGTAGTGTTCAGAAATTGAAAAGTGATGTATTGTCCAGAAATTGAAAAGTGATGTATTGTCCAGAAGTTGAAAAGTGATGTATTGTCCAGAAGTTAAAAACTGATGTATTGTCCAGAAGTTAAAAACTGATGTATTGTCCAGAAGTTGAAAAGTGATGTATTGTCCAGAAGTTGAAAAGTGGTGCATTGTCCAGAAGTTGAAAAGCAACGTATTGACATCTTGTCGCTGATTATATGTGAAAAAAAAACTCCCTAACGTCGACTTGATCAGCTTTAAAAGATCAACATCATTTAGACAGTGATTACAGAACATTTAAACCGCATTGTGTCCGCGACATGGATGACTTCTTTCACCGTATCATGCCTGTGATACGCGTCAGCACGTCTCTGTGCTTGGGTTACATAATATATGAAGGATTGCACACGCATATACACATACATACGCACCCACACAAACAAACAGGTCTCGTTTTCTGGTTTTAAGTTGGCCTGTTCTAGAATTGTGGAATCTTGTCTTGCTTTCTGAGACATAGGAGCATGCTTTTAACGTGAGCAGCTTATAGCCCCTTAATCCGCTGCTATGTGTGCAGTGTCCTATGGTGTGTCCCACCCTGCAGGTAAACACTGTCCAGTTTCGGAGACAGCCCCTCTTCCCCCCCCCCCCCCAGACAAGTATTTCGGTGACTACTCTGTTTTTAGAGCTAGATTTCACTGACGCTAGACAGTAGCGCATGAGAAGCTAGTCCACTACAAAATGTTCTACTTCTGTTCAAATGAAACATAAATCCATTGTAATTTACAACAGTTATGAGAAGAAGTGAAGAAATTTAAATACAATCATGAATCTGGATTGGGAGTAGATTACTCGGGACTCTACATCACTTTGGGAATACATCAATCTCTACACTGCTATCTTGACAACACCACGAAGACGGATAGGTCGACTATGCTTATGACGTGATCTTAGTCGACTATGTCTGGGATAAGATCTTAGTCGACTATCTCTAGGATAAGATCTTGGTCGGCTATGTCCAGGATAAGATCTTGTTCGAGTATGTCTAGAATAAGATCTTTACCGGTTATGTACTGGATAAAATCTTGGTCGACTATGTCGAGGAATAGATCTTGGTCGACTACATTTTGATCCACTACTGGGCGACCATATCTCACCAGCCCTGAGATCTCTAATCTATGAATCATGCTCCTTCTCAATCGATTGGAGAGGTAAAGGAAATATTTGTCCTATAGTTTTGTACCATAAACATCCTACAGACGTCTTGAAAAAAAAAAGAGCAAATAGTGAAGTTCTACTTAATCTTGAAAAAAAAAATTAATAAATTCGCGAAATGTAAAGTCCCCAAGCAAGAGGAGAACTTGTAAGTTGATGAACCGTAGACAAACTAGATTATATTTTTGTCATTTGATGAATTATGAGAGGGAAAAGAGGAAGTAATCCCGCGTGAGAGAAATAATTGAAAGATAAATCATTTCTAATCTTACCCTAGTCTAACTGGTCAGGGTGAGAGAGATCTATAATGTTGTTTAAAAGAAGAAACCGAATACTGCTCAGTTGAGTTTTTTAAAAAAACAAGCAGCAAAATACTGTGCAGCGATTGGTTGAAGGCTGGGAAATGTATGAAAACCGTAATTTTATGTATGTTTATTTATGGATCATTTTTGTATTTGACAATTAGAATTACAATGATATTATTCCGCCTGTGGCTTTTGGCTAAGATCAAAAGTCATAACATTTTTACTTATCCATAGAAAACTGACAGCCCAGATTTGTCATAACATTACCGTACAATGGAAACAAAACTATGACACGACAAGCGTCTGTACGTCACGAGACTGTTCAAACTCACCCTATGTTTTTCTTTCCTTGTTTAAACAAGGTGGGGAAACATCTCACTTGTATCTGTTTTCCCCTAAAATTTTCTTTATATACCTTATCATCATCATCAGGTACCGTGCCGACTGGTCTTGGCTATTATGCTTCTCCAGAGTACACGATCCTTCATGCAGGCCATCAGCTCAGTTGGTGATCTCCTCTCACACCATCCTGTCAGACTGACCAGTATCATTTCTCTTGGTCTTCCTCTTGATCTTCTTCCTTCTATTTTTCCTGTTGTTATAATATTTTCAATGCCCCCTCTTCTCATTGCATGTCCTACGAAAGTACATTGTCTCTCTCTTATCTTTTTGACAAGGTTTTTTGTCTCTCCAGCTCTTCTCATACATTCTTCATTAGTTATTTTTGCTGTCCAGGGGATTCGCAACATTCTTATAATAAACCACATTTCTGCTGCTTTCAATGATTTTTGTGCAGACCTGCCTATTGTCCATGATTCATTTCCATATAACAAGATAGATTCAATATAGCATTTTAGGACTCGTTTTCTAACATTCATTGATAAGGATGTGTTGGCTAATATGTTTCTCATTCTCTGAAATGCAGTCTTTTGCTTGGCCTATTCTGTTCCTAATTTCTGTTCTGCATTTCCCATCTGAAGTTATTACTGCTCCAAGGTATTTGAATTTCTGCACCTGCTTTAGAATAGTTCCGTTTAATTTTATACTGCATATTGGTGGATTCTGTTTCTTATATATAATCATAGTCTCTTTCTTTTTGACGTTCAAAGTAAGGTCTTTCTGTTCAGTTTCTTTGGCGACTTTATCCAAGAGATTTTGCAGGTCCTGTTGATTCTCAGCTATCAGTACTGTGTCGTTAGCATACCGAAGGTTGTTAATATTGTGTCCTCCAATTTTTATGCCTGGTTCTGTGATGATCGTTCTTAGAATATTCTCGCTGTACAGAGAAAAAATGTCTGGAGATAGTACACATCCTTGTCGCACCCCTTATTTTATAGGTTGATATTTTCCAGTTCTATTTTCAACTCGAACTGTTGCTTCTTGCTGCCAGTATAGATGTTTTACAATCCTCAGGTCTTTGCCGTCTATACTGATGTCTTCAAGCATTTTTAAAAATTCATTATGTTTCACCTTATTGAATGCCTTGGTGTAATCAAATGAAGCATAAGCAGAGATCTTTCTGTACTTCTAAAGCTCTTTCTGTTAGTGTTCGTAAAGCATAAATGGCATTGTGTGTTCCCTTTCCTTCAACAAATCCAAATGTTTCATCTGCTATTTCCATTTTTATCTTTTCCCTTGTTCTTCTCATAATGATTCTCAGAAGTAGCTTCGTTATGTGACATGAGAGGCTGATAGTCCGGTGGTCATCACATTCCTTTGCACCTGGTTTCTTTAGTAGTGCTATAAACGTGGATTTAATCAGGTTACTGGGCATATAACCGCTGTTGTAAATGTCATTCAGTAACTTGGTTATTATTTTTATTCCTGTCTCCTCTAGTGCCTCTATTTCTTCCATTGTTATATTATCAGGCCCAGTTGTTTTTCCTTTCTTCATGTGTTTGATGGCATCTATGATTTCATCTTCAAGTATTGGTGGACCATCACAGTTTTCAGTATCTGGTGTTAATTCTGGTCTTTCTCCTCCATATAGCTCATCGATGTACTGTGTCCACATGTTCACATTGTCTTCTTTTCCCTTTAACATTTTACCTTCTTTTGATTTCATGCATCTTGTGGTATATTTTGTTTTCCTGCCTGTGAGTTCACTAATTCGTTTGTGCATGTTTTTGCTGTCTTTATGATGAGAGTCCTCTATCTTTCTGCACTGTTTATTTAACCACACTTCATTTGCTTCTCTGCATTTACGTCTTATTTCTTTATTTATCTTGCTATATTTTTCTTGGTTATTTTTACTCCTCCACCTCTTGTTCATCAGTCCTAAGATGTCGTCTGTCATCCATTTATTTTTAGGGGCTTCTTTTTTCGATGGTATTATCTCATTAACAATGTGGTGGATAGAATCTTTTAACATTTCCCATTGTTCATCTATACTATTTATCTTTGCTATTGCATTGTATCTATTTGTTATAATAACGTTGTATTGTTCTCGCAGTTTTTGGTCATTTTTAAGGAGTTCTGTATTCAGTTTGATGTTTCTCACTTTTCTGCATGCTTTCTTTAGTTTTATTCTAACTTTTCCACAGAGTGGGTTGTGGTCACTGTTGTAGTCAGCTCGTGGCATGGTTTTTGTTGTCAGTAATGCATTGCGGAATCGTTTGTTGATTAATATGAAGTATATCTGGTTAAAAGTCTTTTTGTCCGGGTTGCACCACGTTGCCAGTCTTCGGGAATGTTGTTTAAACCAGGTGTTTCCTACAACCAGGCTGTGTATTCTTGCCCATTCAATTAATTTACAACCTCTGTCATTCCTCCCCCCCCCCTCCCCAGTCCATAGTCACCAACGATGTCTGAAGTTCTTACTTTACCAACTGTGGAATTAAAATCTCCTATGACTATAGTAACTTCATGTGACTTTGTGTGTTTTAGTGCTGTCTCTATGTCATTATAAAATAGTTGTACATCTTCTTCAGAACTTTCAGATGTTAGAGCGTACACTTGTATAATATTTATGTTTATTGGTCGTCCTTTCAGTTGGGCTAGCAGGACTCGGTCCGAGATGCTCAAATATCCTACAGTTGTCCTTGCTGTTTGTTCATCAAATATTATTCCTACTCCTCGTTCATGTTTCTGACTTCCTGAATATATTATTGTATATTTATCAGAGTTTATCTTCCCTGCGCCTGTCCATCTAACTTCACTCATTCTAGTATGTTGATCTTCATCCTTTCCATTTCCCTCTTTACATTTTCTAATTTTCCAGCCTGGAATAAAGTTCTAACATTCCATGCTGCTATTTTGAACTTGTTAGTTCTGTCAACAGTAGCTTGATGACGATCTGACCTCATCTGTGGCTTGTGAGCTGCCCTGCCGGACGAGGCTGTTCCAGAGGAACATCCATTAACGTCGTTCATGACAAATCTATTACTCTGAATAAGCATAATTGTTCTTGGGAGCTACAGCAGTGGTTTCCCGTTGGCTTCTGTCGGTTTGTGTACGGACTCTCCGCTAGCCTTTGGATTCCCTGTCCTACCCGCAAGGCAGCGGAAACCAGAGGTTTTAAGGCGCCTCTTACCCGCCTGGTATTCCCTTCACTGAGCACCTGAGGCACTTTATAGGAGTAGTAGAGCCACCTACTACCCCACCTCGCTCTCTGAGTCTACCGCCAGTTTGGTCCGCGCCTGCTTCCTTCTTCTTAATCTCCCGCCAGACGCCGCCCGCCTCTGAAATGAGTGACGATGGCCGTCGGGCAGACTGAGTCCAGAATATCAGCTAAAACTTTGAACAACTATTTGAAATATTGACGTCATTTGTTTTTTGTTTGTTTGTTAGACCACGATATGAAATTTATGTAACTCCCCCCTCCCCCCATTGTGGTCAAACTCAGATGTACCTATCATACGAATCACAATCATCTCAAGTTTTGTTAAAGCCCACCATTTCATTATTTCACTTCACGGGCAAACATCCTCAACTCACGTCATTTTCACATGATTTGTAACTGTTACCTTGAACGCAAATAAACTTAATTTTTTTTTAAAGTGGCTGAGGTCAAAGTACCCTCTTAGCAGGTACCCTGATCAACATGCCCTTTGGTTAAACAAAAGCGTCGTTATTTTTTAACTAAACGAGATGCCCGAGGCCTGCCCTGCACATTGAATCCCGGGGGTATGGTCCACATCTCGTTACAGGTGGACCCGGTTTGCAGTACCACCGGGTCACGGCCTGTTGTTTTCGTTGTCTTAAAAAAAAAACGCTTCATTTTCATGCTCAAAAGATTACTGTACATTTGTTTTCCATATCTACAAAAAATAGAAGGTTTGTTCGAATTCTATCCAGGTTTCGGTGTGTTTTATTATAAGAAAAGAGGAAACGTAAATGAATGAGAAGTATGAGAAAGTATAGTGTCTGCCAGATTAATAAATGAATGAGACGTATAAGAAAGTATACTGTATGCCATATTAATAAATGAATGAGATGTATAAGAACGTATAGTGTCTGTCAGATTAATAAATGAATGAGACGTATAAGAACGTATAGTGTCTGCCAGATTAATACATCAGTGAGACGTATGAGAAAGTATAGTGTCTGCCAGATTAATAAATGAATGAGACGTACAAGATAGTATAGTATCTGCCAGATTAATAAATGAATGAGATGGAAAAGACAGTATACTGTCTACCAGATTAATACATGTATGAGGCGAATAAGAAAGTATAGTCTCTGGCACATTAATAAATGAATGAGATGTATAAGAAAGTATAGTCTCTGGCACATTAATAAATGAATGAGACGGAAAATAAAGTATAGTGTCTGCTAGATTAATAAATGAATGAGACATATGAGAAAGTATAGTGTCTGTAGATTAATACATGAATGAGACGTATAAGAAAGTATAATGTCTGCCAGATTAATAAATGAATAAGACGTATAAAAAAGTATAGTGCCTGCCAGATTATTAAATGAATGATATGTATAAGAAAGTATAGTGTTTGCAAGATTAGTACATGAATCAGACGTATGAGAAAGTATAATGTCTGCCAGAACAATAAATGAATGAGACATAAAAGAAAGTATAGTTTCTGCCAAATAATAAATGTATGAGACGTACAATAAAGTATAGTGTCTGCCAGATAATAAATGAAAGGGGCGTCTGGATTATTACATGCCCCTACAGGTAATAAAAGCCAAGCTAAATTTGTTAAAGTCGTCAACACATGGCCTACTTCAGGAATCAGATGCAAACAAAGGCAATTTTTTTTCAAGTGTTATCTCCTGCCTTTACTTCAAGCGAATGCTGTCTCTCCGCTGAATGAATTCCACTGGGCTTTGAACAGCACATAAAAGCTGTATACATCTTCATTTTGGAACCTACCAAATTGTTCTAATCTTCACACTGTGTAGTCGACTGAGAGAATAATTATACGAAAAAAAAGGTAAAATTCCTGTCTCCATGCTCAGCCCGTATTTCTTGGAAATACTCATCATTTTTTGCTTTAGTACATGAAAGTGTGATGTGATCTGTATCATGTCTGGCAGCATTTACCTTCCTACATTTCTCCGGTACCCACTTTTAGAAGCTGGGTCGTCCTCGGCGCCTTTTTGATGTGGTGGTACCAGAAAGAAAAACAAAAAAATCCCCGACTACTAGGACTTGAACCCGTTGCCACTAGATTAGTAGATCGAGCGCCTAACCGCTCAGCCAGCCAGTGCTTTATAAAAATGTCTCAAACCCAAGCTTAATTAACTTTCTTTTAAACAGAACCCTGAATAGCGCGTTTAATTATCAGAACTGCCATGAAGTAGCTTTTATTACAAGACATGTAAAAACAAACGTTTAAAGGTTTTCGTGAAGCGATCAATAAATCTGGAAAGCAAAAACAGGAAAAAAAAATGGCGTAATGAGTTGTTTGACCTGAATTCTCGCGTCGGTCGTTCAAACATAAGAGTCGTCTTCACTTCTTTATAGCTTATTTAAATATAAAGTGAAGAAAAATTGGAAAAACAAGGGACTGAACTCTAAGATCAACCTTTAACACATTTCATACTTTTTTCTTGTGTGCAATAGAAACTTAGTACTGTGCCACATCATGATGTGTATAACCATACTATATGGGAACATGGGTAATTTCATTTGCCACAACCAATACCAGTCCTCCGTAGCTAAATCGCTAAAGACGCACTGTAAAAGTGTAGTGGCAACTGAAAGATCATGGGTTCAATCCCAGAAAAAAAAGCAACAACTCACGGGACCTCTGGGAGTCATGACCCAGAGAGGCCCACCCCCCCTTGGAGTGTCAGGAGTTTAGTGGGGCCGAAACACTTGTCTGAGGGGGGGGGGGTACTTCCTCTGATGATCTGAGGGAGTTGTGTTGTTGTTCCGCTCTCTACAGTAGAGAGTTTCCTGCATATGCATATGAGGAATTAACATAAGATCAAATGTGCCCTGTATATTTGTATACACTCATTCCGAAGCGAGGGAGAAAGCATTAAGGATAAGGCTTAGTTAACAGGCTAGTTCGTTTCTATACTCACTGAAAAAAGTAAGTGTGCATTGCTTTAAAAAGGCATCATGAACGTGCTCAGGTGATAATTGAAATAAAATTTTGGCACACTTTATGTTTGAGTATCCAATAATAGATAAAATGATAACTTTCAGGCCAGTCACATGTCACAAAAAAGTGAAAAAGCTCACCTAATGTGGCTTACCACCCCAAGAAAAGAAAATCAGGGATTCAATATCGTGTGTGTCCTCCTCGGGCAGTTATCTTGACACTGCCTTCTCATCGAACCAATGACACGTTGTATCATCATTTTTTGAGACATGTTATTCCATTCTTCTTGCAACGCTTGGGCTAATTCTTGGTGGTTTCCAAGACGATTGTGTCATCTTCGCAACCTGCGGTCCAGTTCATCCCAAATGTGCTCGATAGGTGACAGGTCCGGTGAAACTGCTGTTCAGCAGTCTGTGAACTGACTGTCCCTGCCGAGCTGTGATCGTGGGTTTCTTGATCCCATCTACGGAGGCTGCTTATCCTTCCCTCACATCCAGTTTCTTGATTTTGTTGAATTTAGTAAAATTTTCCCTCGTTTCTTGTAGCTTTTACACCCTAATACTCGTAATATGACGTAAATGTGGGTTTCCTACTTAAGGACACATTTTCTCCATTAATGACTTCACGTGTCATGTACCATTAACGGGTTGTTTAGGATCGGCCTCAATGAAGGGTTAGTAACAGCTGCTCTTAAATAATCACCAAGAGCTGGAACAACTCGTGACTCAGTACCCAAGAAATGTAAAACATGCACGTACACACACACCACGTACATAAATAAGAACAAGCACCGCTTCTTTCTCTCTGTACACGGGACGTGGATTCAGTGTACAAAAACTCCGTTCGACGCTTTACATTGTAAAGTTCACAACAGTGACAGGCGAAGAACACCTGAAAGAAGCTCTTAGATCCGACACTCCAAGACTGTCTCTAAATCAGTGGTTCCAAAACAGGTCGCGACTCGGATTAAGAGATTTGAGGTGGGCGGGGTCATGGGGGGGGGGGGGGGGGGAGGAACTGAGGTAGGGCAGAAAAGTAGGAAAATCCTCTGTTTCCATGCCAATAAGGCCCGCATTTTCAAGATATTCCCCACATGAAAGTGAATGTGATCAGAGCCGCGCCTGGCCGTATTTACCTTCCCAGATTTCTCTGCTACCCATTTTTAGAGTCCGGATTATGGGACTTTTTTTTTGGCCTGGAGGTGCCAGTGAAACGATATTTCGTAACAGAATGTTGCACCAAAAAAAAAGTCTCTTTCTTTGTTGGGATTTGAACCCGGGACCATCGGATTAATAGACAGAGCACTTGGCCACTCAACCAACCGGGCGGCCAGGGAGTTATGGTATCGTGGCGATATTAGGTAAAAAAAATACGAAAAAGAAACAACAAAAAGAGAAATTCTGTTTTATGTTTCAAAAACTGTTTATTAAAACACTAATTATTAAAACAATCATACTCACTACTAGTCACTGGATTAATTTTTGTTGAATTTCAATATTTAGCAAAAAAGAAAGAAAGAAAGAAGAGAGAGAGAAAAAACAAAGAAAGAAAGAAGAGAGAAAAAAGAAAGAAAGAAATCAAACATTTTAAATGGTTCCCGTATCACGTACCATTACCGGTTGTTAAAGGTCGCGCTCAACATAAAATTGGAAAGCCCTGCTGTAAATAATCACCAAGAGCCGGGAAAACTCGTGGCTCTGTGTCCAGAATATTGATGAAACGACACTAATTGTTACTTACAACGATTAATCACCTTCAGGGAAGCCAGCCACTGCAAATAACCGCAAGAAGGCATACATGTACTGGTGATGCAGCGAACGCTAAATCCTGACAGCTACCATCTCCATCAACGACACATCGCAAGCGCTTGTTGGTCCCTCCATCCTTCCCGTGATTCCCAGCCCCACAGGCGTCTAACACGCTTCAGAAATCCTGGCTATCTCATTTCATAACCAAGGACTTGTTTCAGCCGTGAAAAATAATTCAGTAATAGTGAATCAAGGAAATAGAAAACGAAGGGAGGACCTGAGACTTACTTGGAGAGGAGAAGTTATGACAGTGCTAAGGGAGAGGGGATGTACACGGAGGGAGGCAGAGAGTAGTTCCAAGAGCAGGCATGACCAGAGAGTCTCTTTGTCCGTGGCCTATACTCCCAGGGGGAGTGAAAGGCAATGATGATGATGATGATGATGTAAAACAAATTTACTATGCTCAAATCAACAATATTATGGTACTAGGCAGGACCAAGGGGATTTAAGGGGTCGGGGTGGGAGCCAGACGGTGCTTTGATTCGGGGCTCTGAGGGCTTCCTCTGTTTTAAGGGATGATTCTACGCGGAAGTAAACAGAATGATGGGCCCGGGACTAATTATGTCAGTCCGCAAGAACAGCGAAGAGCAGAACCTCTATCTTAATGCAAAGAAAACTAAAGTGATGACAACTGACAAAACAAACAAGGCAACTGAAATATGTATCAATGAGGAAAAACTGGAAGAAGTGGAGAGTTTTGAGTATCTTGGATCACTACTAACTAATAATGGAGATACAATGAGGGAAATTAAAAGGAGGACATCTATTGCTCTTCAGAAAGTAAAACAAATGAAGAATCTGTGGAGAGGAGCAGACAGAACCACAAAAATAAGATTTTTAAGGGCATGCATCTTTCCCATCGCAACATATGCATGTGAGACCTGGACACTTAACAAAACAGCTGAGAAACACATAAATGCCTTTGAATGTAAATGCTACAGAAGAGTTCTTCAAATATCGTGGACACAAAAAAGAACAAATATATCTATACTACAAGAGCTTAATATCGAAGAAGGCTGGCTAGTAAAGAGGATTAAAGAGAGAAAACTGAAATATTTTGGACACATTAAACGTCATGATAATTTAGAGAAGACCATATTGGAAGGATACATAATGGGAAAAAGAAAAAGAGGAAGACCGAAACGAAGATGGCTGCAAGACATCGTTGACGATCTGGAAATGGATGCAGCAGCAGCAGGCCATCTTGCTCACAACCGAGAGACCTACAGGAGTGCTGTTTGGGAGGCAAAGTTCCGCAAGGGACATAACAATGAATGAATGAATGGGCCCGGGAGAAGGGGGGGAGCGGAGAAAGAAAATGATTTTGCACCGGCTTCTAAATTTCCTCCTAGAGACCTGAGCACTGCATTGCTGCACTACAACAAACCACTAGTAGCTCATTATATATATATATATATATATACAAATTATCTATTCCATCTTGATTTCAGTGTCTGGCGCAGTTAGATCGACTCCTGAAAGTACTCCAACCCTCCCCCTTCTCCCATTCTGCCGTTGTTTGAGTACGGCTGGATTCCTGTTAGTCAAGATCTTTGTCGTGAAGGTCTTCTGTCCCTGCAAGACTGACTGCATCATGACGTGAATAACTTCGCAGTGTTTTGGTGACATATTTCCCTTGGCAGATCTTATTGAGTGTGGAAGACTCCGTCCTTCCCTTGGGAGATTTTATTGAGTGTGGAAGACTCCGTCCTTCCCTTGGGAGATTTTATTGAGTGTGGAAGACTCCGTCCTTCCCTTGGGAGATTTTATTGAGTGTGGAAGATTCCGTCCTTCCCTTGGGAGATCTTATTGAGTGTGGAAGACCCTGTCCTTTCCTTAGGAGAATCTTATTGAGTGTGGAAGACCCTGTCCTTTCCTTAGGAGATCTTATTGAGTGTGGAAGACCCTGTCCTTTCCTTCTGAGATCTTAATGAGTGTGGAAGACCCTGTCCTTTCCTTAGGAGATCTTATTGAGTGTGGAAGACCCTGTCCTTTCCTTAGGAGATCATATTGAGTGTGGAAGACCCTGTCCTTTCCTTAGGAGATCTTATTGAGTGTGGAAGACCCTTCCTTTCCTTCTGAGATCTTATTGAGTGTGGAAAATACTGTCCTTTCCTTAGTAGATCTTATTGAGTGTGGAAGATCCTGTCCTTTCCTTAGGAGAATCTTATTGAGTGTGGAAGACCCTGTCCTTTCCTTAGGAGATCTTATTGAGTGTGGAAGACCCTGTCCTTTCCTTCTGAGATCTTAATGAGTGTGGAAGACCCTGTCCTTTCCTTAGGAGATCTTAATGAGTGTGGAAGACCCTGTCCTTTCCTTAGGAGATCTTAATGAGTGTGGAAGACCCTGTCCTTTCCTTAGGAGATCTTATTGAGTGTGGAAGACCCTGTCCTTTCCTTAGGAGATCTTATTGAGAGTGGAAGACCTTGTCCTTTCCTTAGGAGATCTTATTGAGTGTGGAAGACCTTGTCCTTTCCTTAGGAGATCTTATTGAGTGTGGAAGACCGTGTCCTGTTTGGCGGTCACAGACCCATAACTGATATAATTGTGCCAGGCTTGGCGAACCGCATCCGACGAAGGCATTGCCCACCTCTCTCTCTCTCTCTCTCTCTCTCTCTCGGTACTATCAGGAACAGACCCAGACTGGGTAGCGGGGAAAAGATGGTTACAGTCCCCGTGCTAGTGAAGGTATTGCACACACACACACACACATCCTCCTCCCCCCCCTGCAGTTTATCTCCCCTCAGTGCCTGAAAAAATGGCTGCCGTAACTCTCTCCTCATTCAAAACGATAACTCTCTCCTCATTCAAAACGATAACTCTCTCCTCATTCAAAACGATAACTCTCTCCTCATTCAAAACAACAACTCTCTCCTCATTCAAAACAACAACTCTCTCCTCATTCAAAACAACAACTCTCTCCTCATTCAAAACAACAACTCTCTCCTCATTCAAAACAACAACTCTCTCTTCATTCAAAACAACAACTCTCTCTTCATTCAAAACAACAACTTTCTCCTCATTCAAAACAACAACTCTCTCCTCATTCAAAACAACAACTTTCTCCTCATTCAAAACAACAACTCTCTCCTCATTCAAAACGATAACTCTCTCCTCATTCAAAACAACAACTCTCTCCTCATTCAAAACAACAACTTTCTCCTCATTCAAAACAACAACTCTCTCCTCATTCAAAACAACAACTTTCTCCTCATTCAAAACGATAACTCTCTCCTCATTCAAAACAACAACTCTCTCCTCATTCAAAACGATAACTCTCTCCTCATTCAAAACAACAACTCTCTCCTCATTCAAAACAACAACTCTCTCCTCATTCAAAACAACAACTCTCTCCTCATTCAAAACGATAACTCTCTCCTCATTCAAAACAACAACTCTCTCCTCATTCAAAACAACAACTCTCTCCTCATTCAAAACAACAACTCTCTCCTCATTCAAAACGATAACTCTCTCCTCATTCAAAACAACAACTCTCTCCTCATTCAAAACAACAACTCTCTCCTCATTCAAAACAACAACTCTCTCCTCATTCAAAACAATAACTCTCTCCTCATTCAAAACGATAACTCTCTCCTCATTCAAAAACGATGTGGGTAAATCAATACTTTCACAGCATCGGCTGTAAAGAACATCATGCTCGCATGACCAAAGATGCACAAGAACAACCGCAGATCTTATTTTAGAAATCAAATTCTCATGCAGTAAATCTACATTCGTGCTATTCACGAGCAACAAAAAATAGTCCCCACTTCCGTTGTATCACTTTGTAACTAGCCCCGCCATTGCTGTGTATTTCATAGTGCTTTCCTATCATGGCTTTTGTGGATACACGTTTTCAGTAGAGAAAAGGAGAGATGTAGAGTGCTTAAACTTGAATGTGAGATCGTTGTTAACTTTCAGTGTAATATTTTGTTAACATTCAGTGTAATATTTTATAACAGTAAACAATAAACTGTACTAAAAAAAAAACATCTCGGGAGAGTGATAATTTTAAAACAATGATAATATCTGACGATGCGGCAAAGAAGTTAAATGAAAGATCTGAGAAGAATGAAAGTTTTAAACTAATGATAGATCATTAAAAGTTCTAAATATAGCAGATACATATCCAAAGAAAGATACAAGACATTTAGAATTATCTGAGGAAATGTGGGATACAAATACAGGAAAAGTGTATAAATAATGGAAATTTACACATCTTATAGATCTGAGCAGGTGGAAAATTTGAAAATCTGAAAGATCTGACGTGTATGAAAATATATGTTTCAGAAACTGGCAGGTAAAAACGTGCAAAACTTTTGTGCAGCGTAAATATGAGAAAGATATGAAAGCGAGAAACTGGGGAATTTCTTCGCTGAAAATACTGACTGGATCTGATGAATTGTAAGAAACGATGTCAGAAAAACCCAAAGCACGTGATCTGTAAGTGAGGGAAAAGTCAGTAAAAGATTCAAGTTTTCTGATAAACTGTAGAATTTATATAAGGAAGAGTTCTAAGAATCTTCATAAATGTTTGAAACATTTTTGAGAGAATAATGAACCAAGGACTATATGAATGATTAGTGGTGTCAGAAACAAGTATACGGTAGAGAAAACAAAATTTTGTGACAAAAAATCGGAATCAGAACACAAGAAACACGAGGGGAAGGAGGACTGCATGAAGCTCCTGACTGTCGCCATTTTCTGGTTAACGTCGGAAAGAAGTGGTTCGTTCGTTAGACCGGCATTGTGCTTTTAACCCCAGAGTGCACCCTCTTCAGCATAATTCGCTGAAATGTTGTAATCTAACGGCCCCAGGAGAGGAGAGTACACGATATGAACGAACCGGTAAAAACGTGGACTTAATTTTCCACAAAAATCCTGACAAATATCACGCTGCTATGAATACTGCGCACGTCTTATTTGGCATTACATGTCACGTTCGTGAATACATGAAAAATAGGTGAAAATTATGTTTGCTATTCCTTTTAGGAACTCCATGCATCTGCAGATTATACCTTCATGGAAGCTGACTTTAGTTGTAAATCTCGCTTTACTCTGTTCGTGTTTCCACATCCCATCAGTAAAACTTGAAACTTCAAGAGATTTTACTGTACCATACAGGGAAGCCGTGAATGTGTAAAGACGTAAAATGCGTGCAGACTTGGATTAAGTGCCCGTTTAAATTGTAAGGGACGTACTGTCACTGTCCGGACAAAGCGGGGGTTAATTAAAATGCTTATCCGATCATTTGAATCAATCTGCCTGGTAGTTTTCCACTGAAATACGGCCAAGATAAGAGGAAATGTAACCTTTAGAGGAAATGTAACTTATCGTCAGGGAAGGAATAATAACAGTGCAAAGTTTCATAGGTTTCGGACACGTCTACTATGGTTACGTTTTGATAGAACGGAGAAAAACACAGATGAACTGAGAGACACATACAGATGAACTGAGAGACACGTACAGATGAACTGAGAGGCACAAAGTCAGTTGTACAAAGAGACAGCAAAAAGAGCAAACATAGGCAGAATAACAGACACGCAGTGCTTTTGTTACTGTGTGAAGAGGTTTTTCCTGCTCGCAATTAAAGTAATTTATTTCCCCTAACGCTGAACCTATACTTTAGACCACTCTAGGAAGAAAAGAAAACATTTCCTGTATTTCACAAAAGATAGAAAACACCTCTCTTAGTCCTCTAGTTCCAGGCACCATTCTAAAATACAGGAAACCTCAATTTTCTAAGCATTATTTCTATTTCTCCCTTCTGTCTTCCTTTCTTCCTGATCTCACTCTTTCTTTCTCATTTCTTTTCATTGTAGACTTTTATGTTCTCCACAAAAATTCAGATATTTCTGGAAGTTCTTCTTCTTCTGTCTCGAAAGGGCGTTAGTTTTGCAGTGCCGCAGTTATGCTCTTTCCAACCTGGCGCACCCAACTTCGGCTCGCTGTACTTTTAACACCGGGTTCGTCTTCCTAGTGCAGTCCCATTTCACTTGGTACGACACCACTGAGAGCTAGGATAGGATCTTGTTCAACTGTGCCATACCAGCAGAGGCGTTTGGAATTTTCGAAACCGGTACAACTGTACCTATCTTTCACCTTGCATGAAGTACTGTCCCAAATATAGGTTTTCTCAATACAATATTCGGTAATATTCTGCGTTGGATGAAAGATTTGGGAGTGAAATGTGGCAATGTCCAGCCCAGATGTCTTTTTTTTAAGGAAACTGAAAGAAAAGAAAAATCATCATAGAAGCAGTATCATCAGTCTCTGTACAATTAAGGATACACCGAGGAGGAGATATGAACATATTTCGATTCGTCCACAGAGCACTGATGATGACCCTAACCAAAAATTCACTCTTTCATTCAAAGTTTTATATATATATATATATATATATATATATATATATATATAACAAATTTACAAACATTAGTGGAAAGTTAATGTTCGCATAACGTTTTTCTTCCTTTCTTTGCTACGGCATTTACTCTTTACAAAATGCTTAAATGCTGTGCCAAAGTAAAAAAAGGCCGACTGTGCATCATACAAACTGAGCATCATCATCACACTGGTTTGATTATTTTCCAAACGATCTCACTGGGTGTCTTTTATTAGGTTTTTAGTAATATAAACTGATTATGCTGGGTCATCAGCGTATGAGGTAGGGTGGCTAATTCCTTTCCTCGCTGCCTTTCCTTCTCACATTTTCTCTGGTACCCATTGGGTCGACCTCGGGGCCAGAAAAAAAAATCCCGCTCAGCAGGGGATTCGAACCCTCGACCATTTGGTTGCTAGAAGAGTGCTCTAACCACTACGCTAGCCAGTCCCTTTATCTTGATTAGATACATGGAAAATGAAGCTTGCACATGCTCACACATTTACACACTACACCAATGAAAGAAAACAACAATCAATACTACTACTTCAAATAATCATAGAAGTTATATTGTTGTTAATCATCGGTTTACACAATTAGCAAATCAAAACAAAGGATCATATATATATATATATAAAAAAGGCGAAAGACAGGCATTTGTGGAAAACCCTTGCAGAAGCCCCATGTGCCCTGGGCACTTAAGGTTCAGAGAGAGATATATATATATATATATATGTTGTTATTTATCAGCTTATATTGTTATCAACAAAAATTACTAGCACAATTCCCTTAAGTATAGGTTCGGTTCAGACTGCAACAAGCGTAACTGATTGGCAAGAATGTATTCACGTGCATATGCATAAAAATCAGTAATATAAATTTAAGTGCACTTAAGGCTCACTTACACGTTACCACTAAAATTAAAAACATCAAAATCCTACATAGAACAATTATACCTTAACTGAGTTATGATTATCCATTACCATTCATAACACAATCACTAACAAAATATTTACCTACGTGAATTGGGATTCATCGAGGGAGCCCACAGCACAGCTTGCATAGATCCACATCACATAATAAAAACCCATACTAACTTAACTCATACTGGTTCTCTTTTCGACGAATAAACATTCTCATTCGCCCTTGAACAATAACATGACTCCCTCGATTCGCTGGCCTTCTACGTGCTCAGCTTACAAATCCCGACCGATTACAATTCTATCGTGTTTTCTTTATACTGGGTCTGCGAACTGGACTCACTCAGAATTTCGCACTCCTAAGCTGCTTACCTGTTGACCCATCATTTCTACGCTAGGGTTGCCAACCAACCCGGGTAACTAGTACCTATCTATTCCCTACACCTGCAGGCCTCTCGGTTGTAAGCACGATGCCCTGCCGCGGATGCATCCATACAGCAACTAACGACAAATGTTTTCTAATCAACGACCTCCGGAAATTTCGGTTTTTCTCGTTTTTTTTTTCTTTTAATCGGTAATTTACCGTAATTTCTGGTTAACGCGTTCACTGGTCGTAAGTCTTTATCTTTCTAGGAAAACTCCAGATAACCCCCCCCCCTTTTTTTTTTTTAATAGGCTGGGTTGACCCTCGGTGCTGGTAGATCGGAAAAGAAATTCAGCCAGAATGAATATTCGAACCAAGGACCGTCTGATCGGTAGGCAAACCACTACACCACAGGTGCACTTCTGACGTGAGCAGAGTCAGCTATGGATTGTTGCCCGGTGTGTCTTTCAGTCTGAGTTCTGCATCTTCCTTAGATTTCTGGAAATGAAAAAAAAAGCAGACTGGTTCATTGAGATATTTAACTCTTACAGTACATTTGGCCAGATACTGCTTCGAGCAGACATGACTTTATGGCCTTATGGAATCACTGGGAGAGATGACCCCAGGCCGTACTGTGGCATGACATCTCTGCGTTGGATGAAAGATTTGGGAGTGAAATGTGGCAATGTCCAGCCCAAGTGTCATTTTTAAGGATGCTGAAAGAAATGAAAATTCATCATAGAAGCAGTATCATCAGTCTCTGTACAATTAAGGATACACCGAGGAGGAGAAATGAACATATTTCGACTCGTCCACAGGGCACTGATGATGACCCTAACCAAAAATTCACTCTTTCATTCAAAGTTGTATTTAAAACGAAAGTACGAGCAGCCTTATTAATTTACAATACACATTTGTAAGGTTTTACACCTTAACCAAATAAAAAAACATGCAGGAGAAAATGTAAATTACCATGAATGATATAAAACAAATAAGAATGGAAAGAATGTATAGGGAAAAATGGAGCATTTATTTGCAAGAAACTAAGTCTGAGAGTTCGAGTGATGAAATACTGTGCATGTTTAAGTGAAGACTTGTGAGGTGTGATACTAGTCTGATTGGTTTGTAGTAAAGAGGGAGAGGGGAGAGGAAATGAGAGAGAGAGAGAGAGTGAGAGAGAGAGATGGATGGATTTCAAGCCGAGAAAAAGATAGACGGAACAGGTGAATGTCGAGTTCAAAGGTATTCATAATTTTTAAAAATTTTTTATTTTGTTAAGCAACATTTCTAAGTATGTTCATCTTCTTAAGCAATATTTCTGAGTTTGTTCATCTTCTTAAGCAACATTTCTGAGTATATCCATCTTCTTAAGCAACATTTCTGAGTATTTTCATCTTCTTAAGCAACATTTCCTGGTATTTTCATCTTCTTAAGCAACATTTCTGAGTATGTTCATCTTCTTAAGCAACATTTCCTGGTATGTTCATCTTCTTAAGCAACATTTCTGAGTATGTTCATCTTCTTAAGCAACATTTCTGAGTATGTTCATCTTCTTAAGCAACATTTCTGAGTATGTTCATCTTCTTAAGCAACATTTCTGAGTATTTTCATCTTCTTAAGCAACATTTCCTGGTATTTTCATCTTCTCAAGCAACATTTCCGAGTATTTTCATCTTATTAAATAACATTTTCGAGTGTTTTTCATTTTGTCAGGCAATTTCGAATATTTTCATCTCGCTGAGCAACATTTCCGTGTATTGTTCTCCTAAACATTTGCTTTCTCATACATACACAAACTTTGAGTAAAAAGTCTTTCTCATAAATACACAAACTTTGGGTAAAAGTCTTTCTCATACATACACAGACTTTGGGTAAAAGTCTTTCTCATACATACACAAACTTTGGATAAAAGTCTTTCTCATACATACACAAACTTTGGGTAAACGTACTAAACTGCTGACAATTCGCTGCAAAATTCTAAATTTATGCCACAGATTGTTCAGGCCTGCTTTGTTTTTCAAGTGAGAACAGTACTGCCTACTGTGTATGTCACCACTGGATATTTTGCAAAATACCAGAACTTCAAGCTAGACATTAAGCAATTGTTTGTCCACGTGTTACATAACTTCTTACAGAGATGGCGAGACATTTCAGTCAATAAACTGTAACTAATCAAGACCTAGTCTTACTTGGAGAAGAGAATTTATGAAAGTGCTCAGACAAAAGGGATACATATGGAAGGAAACAGAATAATTCCAAGAACAGGGATGACTGGAGAGCCTTTATCCGTAGCCTATGCTCTCAAGGGAGTGAAAGGCAATGATGATGATGATGATGATGATGATGATGAATCAAGGCTCTGTCTGTTTCCAAGAAGCGTTCAAGTTGAGTAACTACAACCTGTGAAACGATCGAAAGGTGTAAATTTCGGCTTGATTACATTGAGTTTGGCCTGCAGAGAAACTTGATATTTTTTCCCCTGTACGTAGATACTATAGCCCAATCCTCATACGATATAATGTCAGCATTCCAAACTTTTTCACTTCAGCCTCAAAGATAGTTCAAAGATACGGGCGTTTCTATAATAACAATCAGTTTATTGCTACCTATATCTGGTTTTTTTTCCAAGTTTTATTTAACTCTATAACGAAGTCTCTATCAAATGTAGGCTTTTTTTTTATAAAGAAATAGCAGCAGTCGTTATCAAAAGTCGCATCTCTTTCATTTCTTTCTGTTAATGAGTTTAACTTTAGGTTGTTGGTACGAATTATATTTTCTCAAAAGCTGTGTACATAGTTTCCATTTTGAATTTTCAGTAAGAACCTGTGTTGAAGAAGCTAAGAATTTGAAAGTGGGGGCCTCCAGAAGATAATTCCTTTAACTGTGAAAGTAGATCCGACATACAGTCGGGAAACATTTGGGCCAGGAAAGTACCAACGCTTATATACTTACCATAGCAAAACCAGCTGCAGATTTTTTCAACTGGTCTAGTAACAACAAACTGAAGAAAGAGAACATGATTTATTCTAAACATTCCTTTCTCCGGTCGTCTCTTGGTTTGTTGTGTGGGGGAAATAGTTATCTGTTCTTTGTATCTGAGTGTGGAATTTAGGGCAGCGGTTCTCGAACTGTTCTGAGGACAGCTGCCGCCCAATCAGCGTAAGTTTCTAGGTCTGGTATTCTTTGTAGAAAATTGTTCTAACGGCACTCACGCACGTTAAAATTTATTTCCCACAGGCTCCAGTCGCAGTGGGAAATTTAATGATAGAAGTCGAAATTCTGCCCATTTAAATACAACTTTCTCTCCCCTTATTCAAGTGCAAAATCTACTACATGTTGTTCCATTATTGTAAATACATTTTAACACATACTGAATCAGATATAGTTGTGTGTCTGTTTGGATCAGTATTACTCTCTTGAATATTATACAGCACTGTTAAACAGTTTTTTGTTTGGCTGCAATACTGTCTCCTAAACACGTTACGTAGATATAAATCGTGTAACAATAAACCCACAATAACCCAGGCGAACAATAACAAGACCACCACATTGTCAGCAACATGAATATGACCAGTCTAAAATGAGTAACAACTCAACCTGATAAATGACAAATGGCACATCTAACATTGAGTCCAAATATCACAGAAGCCAGAATTTGCAATAACAACGAAGAGTTTTAATTGACAACCAAACATGTGCACGAATGACTGCAAAATGGAAGTTGCGAATGTATAATGAGATGAAGAAAATCAACAATGTACACAAAAACTATCCGGACGAATTGCGAACGCCATAGGACTTTAACTAGCACACTGAAGCAGTGAAAAACATACTAACTTCGATCATACTGAAAACTCCATACACAGCCTTCCAACAAGAATCATATTTGTCCTAAAGAAGGACAATCAAGTTTCCCAAAACACTACATAACGAATTTACAACATTTGTCTTTAAAAGGACAACCAAATTTATAAAAACTTACATAATGATTCAAGCAATACTAACGACCATCCGAGCCCAAAACAAGAAGACATCCTCTCTCTCTCTCTCTCTCTCTCTCTCTCTCTCACACACACACACACACACACATATCTCAAGCAGGAGTCCTTGTCCCGTGCAAAAGGAATCCCAGATCCCGTGATCAACTGGCCAATGGAAACATGTAGATAAACTCGCTCCGTGCTTGCAAAATCATCTAAGCAGCTTTGAAAATAATTTACTGAGTTACAACCCCTTTTCTGCACAGAATATCTCCCTTACTGTGTTATGTATTAACCTATTGACCCCCTACGCTTCTAAAGATCTAGGGTTTTTTTTTCTTCTTATCCTAGTGACTTTGTCCTGTCTTCCCTTGGTAGAAGTAAATCCATGGCTTCTCTGGGTTGTCTGTTCTTTGTCATGCGCAGTACATGGTCACAACATTTCCATCATTTACTCATAAACTTTTTTTTCCATCTTTCTAATTTATCTCATGTTATTGAAAAGAACGATGCTTTTTCATTGCTTCATTCGCAAAACACCTGTGAATTTCTTCTGTTTTCTTATCAGTTTCTCCTGGTGTTTTGTTGTATGAAGTACTAGCTGAAACTCCATCAGAAACGCGTGAAAATAATGAAAATAACTTTTATTTAAAACTAAGCAAGTGTTCTTGAAGTTAAACAACACCATTTTTCTTTGATATGACTGTTTTCCTGAGATCATCCACAAAACAAGAAATTTAAGCAAGACCAGCTCTTCAGCATTGTGCTATACCACTTCACTGTGCTATATGACTTCACTGTGCTATACCACTTCACTGTGTTATACCACGTCACTGTGCTATACCACTTCACTGTGTTATACCACGTCACTGTGCTATATCACTTCGCTGTACTATGTCACTTCACTGTGCGATATCACTTCACGGTGCTATATCACTTCACTGTGCTATATAACTTCATTGTGCTATATCACTACACTGTGCTATATCACTTCACGGTGCTATATCACTTCAATGTGATATATATCACTTCATTGTGCTATATCACTTCACTATTCTATACCACTTCACTGTGCTGTATCACTTCACTGTACTGTATCACTTCGCTGTGCTGTATCACTTCACCGTGCTCACACTTAGTACACGACCAAAAATTGAGACTTATGACTGTGACGGAAACGCACCTTTTGCCTGTTGACTTAGCAGTAAAAGAAAGGAAATGTTTTACCCAATAATTAGGCAAGAATGAGGCACTATGCGAAATTCTAGAAACCCGTAAGTACGGTAATTTTACAGTTATTTCCATTTTATCATAAGCGATTCACATGGATGTGCACACCATGTACGCGTGAAGGAAAATTATAGTTTTAGATTATATTGTGACATTGCTGATATCATTTCCCTTATTCCTTTTTTTCTCTCATATATTTCTCAAATGTTACATTCTATGGTGAACAGAAAGTCAAACTAAGATGACCCTTCACATCCGTAATTTTAAGAATCACATTAATAAGCTAGTGCGAGATTTTTTTTTTTATCTCTATACATGCATTCGTGGGCGTTTATCACGGCTGAAAGGCAGGAAACAAAATCTATTACGTTCACATTCCTCTTTCACAAACCAAAGAAAACTCTAAACTATGTAAACAACACTCCGAAGCCTTCCTTATCGCAATTTGTTCCGTTTATAGTGTGGGAAGAAAAAAAATAGGCGATGAACAACTATCTCAAGTACACTGAGGGTTAATGTATTCTGAATGTGTTTTTACTGTTTGAGTGTGGCTGGGGAACAAAGAATTTTAAATATAAGGAATAAACGTGGAATGCATAGGGAAAAGATTGTTGACCATTTTCCCTATATATATTTCCCTATATTCGCATATCTGTTTAACCCTTCCCAACTCTCTAAATTTCAGCTATCATCTTAAAATGGGTTTCGTAATCAGCATAGAAAATCCAAGCAACTGCGTCTATCTTCGTGGTAGACTATTTCCTAGAATTTTATTCTGAGTAGCGAACGTCTGTTCTACTCTTTTGCCGATTTCCTAGAAATTTCGTTCGGAGTAGCGACTGTCTGCTCTACTCTTTTGGCGATTTCCAACTGCCAAACGGTTTTAATTTGTGCGACAGACGTTCATTTCCACTACGTAGAGACCAGGGGAATTTGATACTAGAGGATTCATGAGAGAAAAAAAAAAGACATCCCTCCCGTTTCTAGCGAGATTCGAACCCACAACCTCCAACACCGGAGGTCTACTATTTTGTAGTGATATATAGGGCAGGTCCGACAGTATCAGTTACAGTATTATTTTTATCCTGCGTCTGTGGCACCATTTTGTCGCAGAATATAGCACAGTATATAACGTGCCGTCTAACTTTTTTATCATTCCAGAAAAACAAATTTAAGCATCTTCTTGTCTTGTCTTGTCTTCTATATCCACGTAACTGCGAGCTGGTGTTCTTTGCAGCCGATGCTGTGAAGATGTTGGGGCACTGCATTGTATCGGCGTGGGAGCGGGGTTATGGCAGCTGTCTTTTCAGTCCCTGGAGTACAGCTAAAAAAGCAGGGGGTGTGCAATGTTTCTTTAGCAGACTCCACCACCATGGGGACTATGGAGATCCCTGCCCTGTTAGCCAGGCTAGGCCTGTTACTGGGGGTACCACGAAGAGGTGGGACAGGGTCTTGGTCAGCTATTGTTCGCTAACCCTGACGCCAGCATATCAGCTATGGGTCGCTAATTTGCCTCATCGGACAAGCGTCTTCACCCATTTCAAACACCACAGCCATAATATTGTAAACTACATGAGAACAATCAACTCGTTCTTCATACTTATCACTCAGATAGTTCCTGAAACTTTATCTCCTACAAGTTCCTGAAACTCTATCTGTAACTAATCTACAACCTGCACTGTTTGACGTAATGTTATATTGCTTTACCATGTATGGGCGTAAGAGGATGTATACACTCGTTACCCACAATTGCTTCCACGTCAAGCTCGTTCAGGCATCGTGGGAACACATCCGCCTCTCGCAAACAGCATATCAGAACCGTCGATGTTTCATTCCAGTTTTTATTCAGATTATCACTTTGTTATCAGAAACAGTCATCGTTCGTGCTTGCTTTTTTTTTGGGGGGGGGGGGGGGGGGGGGGGGGGTGAAACACTGTTTGTTTAAGACTGCAAGAAAGTTGTAACTAAAGGACAGGCGCACGCTTCAGTGGGTGTTGAAAAGGAAGGCGGAACACATACGGAAATTCCCGGAGTGCGGGGATACTAGTCCCTGGTTAGAGATTACAGTTATGTAACTAGTGGGGTTGAAGTACACGTAAATGTAATTCTTAATTTTATAATAAGGTAAAGGGAGAAATGAAAATGGGCAGAAAAGTTGTAATTTATAATAAGACTGGCTGAGTACCCGACGTTGTCCGGGTGTTTATTTATCACAATAACGAAAGTTCTATTCATTTCCACAACCTTCTAGACGGTTCTACAAAGTTCTATTCACTTCCATAATCTTCTAGAGGATTCTAAAGAGTCTAGACTGTTCTATAGAATTCAATTCCTTCTATTCGACTAAACTTGGGCTTAATTGTCATCAGGACTGTCACCAATCAGCTTTACGACCCCGAACACTATGGATTTGACACTAATCTCGGTCAGTTTGGACATTTCATTTCCCACCCTCACCCCCCCCCCCCCGTCCCAAGCCAATGGGGGCTGAACGTGGACTTAAACGGCATCGGGTGTGTCACTATTCATCTCAGCGACCCCCCCCCCCCAAAAAAAAAAAAACTATGTATTCGACAATAATGTTGGTCGTTTTAGATGATTTGTAAATATCACCCACATCCCATCCCCCCCCCCCCTTCCCAGCTCCGTGGTTGGTGACTGATCAAATACTGTATGGCCGCTCTCTGTTATAAACTAGACACTCTGACCATTTTCTAAATGAACTCTGAGATTAACAACAGTAGGATGTCTTTCGTGAATCAGAAATCTGCTTCGTGTATCACGTTTCTCGTTATCAATGCCAAATGTTCGGCACCTCAGCAGATATAATGTCATCGATTTGTGTGGGCTGAACTTTGTCCGACACGGCCGACAATCCAAAGCAGTCATAAACATCACAGGAATTACTTCCCGTCGTTCAGTGGGGTATTGTTTGCATCAGTGGGTTTTGATCCCACCCAGGCCCCCCTAGGGGTCCTAGGGATGATCTAACTCACACAGTGCATTGTCCAGATTGTAAGTCATATGTGTGCCAAGTTTGGCTGAAATTGCTCCAGACGTTTCAGCGTGATGCTCTAACATACATACATACATACATACATACATACATATATAAAAACACCCACACGTTCATGTATGTATATATATATATATATATATATATATATATATATATATATATATATATATATAAAACAAAATGGAAATCAAACAGTATGGATCTAATATTTTGGCAACATGCTTTTGTCAAGGACAATATAATCGACAAAGAAGCCAATAAATACATGCAAAAAAGTTGGAAATTAGCTGTCATTGATCTTCCTAGTACAAGTGTCAGCCGTAAAATGCACATAGAATATGGTAAGAACATAAACACAAAGAAACTGGTTGAGATTTTAAAGAATAGAAACAATACCAACGAAGTCAGGCTGGGACGCAGAGTAGCTCCTCACATCCCAGATGGCAAACATATTGACTATGAGGTCTAGATGGGCAGCCACTAAGATACGCGAAAGATTATAATAAGAAAACGATATGCAGGAGGAAATATACTACGGAAATGAGGATGTTTAATTGCTGCAGCTGTGTTTCCCATCTTTTAAGATTTAACTGAAATAAATCTTGAATTGTAATAATTCTCTTCATTTAGAGCTGGGAAGACACAAATCCCGTCTTCTGTTCTTTGCGCACTGTCTTCCATTCCTTTCCTTTTGTCAGTTAAAGATGTGTACTCATGTTGCGCAACCATTCTGTTTTAAAACGTGATGCAATCTACAATGTCTTCAAACATGTCTTCATTTCTGTATTAAAATAGTAAGAAATGAAGGCAGTCATAATGAAAGAATAACTTGCTAACATACTAGACCACAATCTTTGTACTTGGCATGAAACTGATTCCATATTCATCCAGCAACACACTCTCTAACAAATGAAAGACGCTTGAGAAAATTCGTGTCTGTACCAAGGAAATTCTGGAAGAAAAGTTCCTTCTTTTCGGCCCATTTTCTTGGCTGTCAAGACGTTCATTTTGACTAGGTCTCATAGATCCTAGCCATTATTGATTAAACTGCGGCGGGATGCTGCAAATTTCTCAGGGACTATCGCTTGGGCATCGGTGTTTGGGTGTGTCCTTGGAGATTTCCAGAATATAAGATATCTTTAATATATACACCTCGAGTGCCGTAGTTGTTTGAATATCTCTAATTGTAAGGAAAGGTTACTTCTGCTCTGCGATGGTGCCAAAAGCAGAGTCTGCCAATTTTTCGTTACAGTTTCATCAGTTTCTCCCACATGCCCTCAAAGGATACTTGTGCCCTCTACGATAGTTGTGTACTTCATGAAAAATAATCCGTTGTTATTATTATCATGGTATGAAAAGATGGCTTTCAATAAAGTAGAAGGTTGGAGTTATTGGCAGATAAGTGTGTACTTCGCGAAAAATAATCCGTTGTTATTATTATCATGGTATGAAAAGATGGCTTTCAATAAGGTAGAAAGAAGGAGTTAGTGGCAGATAAGTGTGTAATTCACGAAAAATAATCCGTTGTTATTATTATCATGGTATGAAAAGATGGCTTTGAATAAAATAGAAGTTAGAAGTTAGTGGCAGATAAGTGTGTACTTCACGAAAAATAATCCATTGTTACTATTATCATGGTATGAAATGACAGCTTTGAATAAAGTAGAAGTTAGAAGTTAGTGGCAGATAATTGTGAGCAGTTTTGTCGTACAGCTTCTTTCGTGGACGATTCTACCAACATTTGTTGGAGACGAAGACGCTGTCCATTTTGGCAGTCAAGCGAACCATAGCTGACATGCTGGCATCAGGTTTGGCGAACAACAGCTGACAAAAACCCTGTTCCAAATCCCCATTTGTACCCCTAGTAAGAAACCCACCTTGGCTAACAAGGCAGGGATCGCCATAGTCTTCATGGCGGTGGAGTGTGTTTAAAAAAAAAGTATTGTGCATCTTCTGTTTCAGCTTCACTCATGGACTGATAAAATAGCCACCATAACCCGTTCGCAGGCCACCACAATACTTTTACCTCAACACCTTCACAGCATCGGCTGCAAAGAATACCAGCTCCAGTTCCAGAGAGATAAAAGACAAAACATCAACATTTCATTTCCTTAAACGGTAGGAAAGGACCAAAATTTGTCTCTACAAGGTCCAGTCTTTTGCAATTGTGCTCTGTGTCTTCAGTTCTCAATTATTTGCAGTTGTGCCCTGTGTCTTCAGTTCTCAATTATTTGCAGTTGTGCCCTGTGTCTTCAGTTCTCAATTATTTGCAGTTGTGCCCTGTGTCTTCAGTTCTCAATTATTTGCAGTTGTGCCCTGTGTCTTCAATTCTCAATTATTTGCAGTTGTGCCCTCTGTCTTCAGTTCTGACCTTCGTTTCTTCTTTAAATTGTGTTTCACTCCTGCGCGGATACGCTCTCCAACTAACTCGGTCTTTCACCAGACATTACCACTCCTCGTGGCTAAATGTAAAAATTTTCATGCATGCTTAACACATATCACAGTGTCTCAGACTTAGTCTGTCTCGTGGTCTCCCTCCCTTTCCTTGTTCGCCATATGATAGCCATATTTGTTTAGGAAATTCGCCGTTATTTCGGTTCTTGCTGCATCCATCAGGAGTCTAGCGCTGAATCTTCTCTGCATAAATGAGAGCTTAACATTCTGCAGCACGTTAGTTTATTGTATATTAGTTTTATTTTCCTCTAAACCATTATACACTAATTTTGCTTCTAGACCCTGCAGAGAAACAGTCTTACCGCAGATAATGTCTTTTTGGTGTCATATTTCCTGTAAGCTTTTATGTTATATTAATTAGGTGTTTTAGACATCTATTCTCCACACGCTTTGCTACAAAATTCATTCATTCATTCATTGTTATGTCCCTTGCGGAACTTTGCCTCCCAAACAGCGAGCAAGATGGCCTGCTGCTGTTGCATCCATTTCCAGATCGTCAACGATGTCTTGCAGCCATCTTCGTCTTGGTCTTCCTCTTTTTCTTTTTCCCATTATGTATTCTTCCAATACGGTCTTCTCTAAATTATCATGACGTTTAATGTGTCCATAATATTTCAGTTTTCTCTCTTTAATTGCTACAAAATACTGAATTAAAATATCTATTTCTCAAACATCTTTCTACTCAATGCTCTTTTGAAATACATGTTCTCAAGACACCGTTCTACACAAGTTTCTATCAAAATCTCTATTCATCAGAACGTTTGCTACGCAATATTCTTTTAAACCATCTGTTCTCCAGGGATTTCCTCTATACAAACATACATTAAAATATATATTCTAAAATCATTTTGCCACGAAATGGTGTCTGAGGACACCTATTATCCAAGCATTTTGCTGTAGACTGCACTCTCCAGCACGTTAGTTCACTGTACATCAGCTGTGTCTTCTCATTAAATCATAATTTCCAGACTTCATGCACGAAGAAACCCCATTTACAGAAAGTGAAGATTTCCTGATACTTCACAATCTTCTAGCACGATATAAGATGCGGCAATGATGACACACCCACCACAGTATTTAACAGCACTTTCTGGTCACATTAGCACTGTACCTACATCACTTTCTCGCCACACTAGCACAGAACCTACATCACTTTCTCGCCACACTAGCACAGAACCTACATCACTTTCTCGCCACACTAGCACAGAACCTACATCACTTTCTCGCCACACTAGCACAGAACCTACATCACTTTCTCGCCACACTAGCACAGAACCTACAGCACTTTCTCGCCACACTAGCACAGAACCTACATCACTTTCTCGCCACACTAGCACAGTACCTACATCACTTTCTCGCCACACTAGCACAGAACCTACATCACTTTCTCGCCACACTAGCACAGAACCTACATCACTTTCTCGCCACACTAGCACAGAACCTACATCACTTTCTCGCCACACTAGCACAGAACCTACATCACTTTCTCGCCACACTAGCACAGAACCTACATCACTTTCTCGCCACACTAGCACAGTACCTACAACATTTTCTCGCCACACTAGCACAGTACCTACAGCACTTTCTCGCCACACTAGCACAGAACCTACAGCACTTTCTCGCCACACTAGCACAGAACCTACAACATTTTCTCGCCACACTAGCACAGTACCTACAACATTTTCTCGCCACACTAGCACAGTACCTACAGCACTTTCTCGCCACACTAGCACAGAACCTACATCACTTTCTCGCCACACTAGCACAGTACCTACATCACTTTCTCGCCACACTAGCACAGTACCTACAGCACTTTCTCGCCACACTAGCACAGTACCTACATCACTTTCTCGCCACACTAGCACAGTACCTACATCACTTTCTCGCCACACTAGCACAGTACCTACATCACTTTCTCGCCACACTAGCACAGTACCTACAGAACTTTCTCGCCACACTAGCACAGTACCTACATCACTTTCTCGCCACACTAGCACAGTACCTACAGAACTTTCTCGCCACACTAGCACAGTACCTACATCACTTTCTCGCCACACTAGCACAGTACCTACAGAACTTTCTCGCCACACTAGCACAGTACCTACATCACTTTCTCGCCACACTAGAACAGTGCCTACAGCACTTTCTCGCCACACTACAATGCCTATAGCTTTTTCTCGCCATACTAGCACAGTACCTAGATCACTTTCTCGCCACACTAGCACAGTACCTACATCACTTTCTCGCCACACTAGCACAGCGCCTACAGCACTTTCTCACTACACCAGAAAAAAGAGAGAGAGAGAGAGAGAGAAAGGCCAAGAGGAAAAAAATATCTCATTGGACTGACCAAGCGACAAGGGAAAACAAAAAAAGAAAAGCATTTGAATTGATTAAAAAGGCCAAGGATCGTACAAGATGAAGAAGCATACCCACCAAAACTATCCGGCACGAGCTAATAATAATAATAATAATAATTCGTGACACCTAACATCTGGAATGGAAAGCATTTTTAAACATCTTCCCCCTTTACTGTAAATATCGTTCTTTTTGTGTGAACTCACACCCAGTTCTTCTTTTTCATTTAGGAAGACCTAACAGGAAGTAAAAACTGATAAAGACAGCACCGCGCAAAGCAAAGCGGAAACCTAAATTTAAATGGCACTTTAAATCTATACTTCCTTGGCTGACGTCTGTAACCTCATCCACGCGGGCTGTCGAGAAGGTTATCTCTTTCTCTGGGCGGAGATGAGAAGCGTGGAAGACAAGAAACGATATTAACTCCTACTTTACCAGGAGAAAGATAACTTTAGAGCTGTACGGTTAAAAGAAAACTTTTGTGCTTGTTGGAGATCCCTCAGTAGTTGGCTTTGGGGCTTTATTTGCCGTAGCGAACATCGTTTCTTGTTCTTTGGCACAGAGGGCGTCGAATCTAAGGAATTAGACTAGTGTGGCGTTTATGATTTTCTGAGCTGTACTAAAGAAACAGGCGCCAAAATATAGAGAGAATGTGGATGATTGTCGCCCTGGTTTGTCTGTAATAGAACTGTTTGTTAAGGGGGGAGTGATCAGACATCAATAACACTGTCTCTTATCAGGAAGTTGGCTGTTCTGCAAAAGGACCGTCTGTTGTCGGAAAGTTGGTCAGTATGTTGTCACTAAAGTTGATAAATTTGCTTTCAGAAAGCTGATCAACCTGCTATCGTAAAGCTGGACAATGTGTCGTCAGAAAAGTTGGTATGTCTGTTATTAGACTATCGATCAACTTTTATTATCAGAATGTTAGTCAATCTGTTATCAGCATTTTGGTCCGTTTGTTATTAGAAAGTTGGTCTGTCTGTTTTTAGAAAGTTGGTTAGTCAGTCATGAGAAAGTTAGTCTTTCTATAACTGTAATGTCTGCTATCAGGAGCGAGTATTGTAAGATAAGACAAAAACCATGAGATAACAGCACACGACGCAATTTTACTTAGTCCTGCCGTGAGCTGCAAGCATTTATTACTTATTTCTAGTCGTTTGCGAATAACTTTATTCGTAGCAGTTTCCTGTCTGAATTGCCCAGCAGTTGCACCCTGTTTGGCCAGTTCTGTCTCGTCCTGATATTACTGGAAGCTTTGTCGAAATGTGTGCAGTCAGGTGGTACAACTACAGGTCCTGAATTGTAAACTCAGTACTCCCTTCCATCATTCTAGATTTACACGCCAAATCGTTATCCTGGTCACAAAACGACGCACTTTCAATCCATCAAGAGATAATCTTTCCCTCTTTTTTTTGTTCCTGCAGTGCCCCCCCCCCCCAAAAAAAAAAAACATGGGGCTGCTGGTAGCAGGAGAGATTTCCACTTTAGTCGGTCCTTCGCCATCTTCTTGACTGTCTCCTAATGTCAGCTCTTTGTTTACTAGCGTTTTCCCTCTGCCATACGTCTGCGTGTCTATCTGGGTCGTCCCACACTTGCTATACTCCATGGAGTCCACTTCAAAGCTGTTCGCCGTAAGGATTAATCTGTCGTTCTCATAACGTAGCCAATCCATTGCCACCTTCTTCTTTCAATCGCTGTCGACGGTGATGTCATGTCTGTCTCTATTAACAAAGCGTCATTATTTATGGTATTAAGGCAGAACGCTCATTATTTGATCTTACGTCGACACTTAGTTTGGAGGGTGTCAAAAGAATGAAGTTGCCTGTGTCAATTTTCAGCATTCGCTCCTATATAATAAGACATTTTCAAACATATCAAGAGATAATACAAGAATAATAATAATAATAATAATAGTATAATAACTAAATTATGAACAGTTGTTGGGCTTGTATAACAGATGATCTGAAGGAGTCAGAAATGCAGAACAGCCATTTCCTGTGATAGAACTACTTATTGGAAATCCTCACTCGTCAGCGTTCTGGAAAAACCCTCATTTTGGAGCCTTGAAACAACGAGGGCTTTTATTATTAACTTCATTTGTCGATGCTTCGTGTAACACATTTTCTGAAGTGGTTTTGCCAATCACGACTGAATTTACTTATTTAGGAACGCTGTCATTTTTTCCACCTATAACTATCGGTTTCACTATACTCTTTTCATTATAACTGTAACATATAAATATATACAACAGAGTATATTTATAGCTTAAATACTAAAATAGATAAGAAAGTAGAGGCACTGGAAATGTGAATGCACAGAAGTATACGACGAATTCCATGAAAGAAAAAGAAAATCAGATATGCTAAATCAGCCGAAAGTGAAAAAAAAACAGTGAAAACTATAACAAACAAACAAACAAACAGCTAAACTAGTTCGAAATCATAATATTACTTGCATAATATAGTTTGATTTTTATCAGGTTATTAATCTTGGTATTTTTCCAGTGTGTATGGGTAGACCAAGAGGCGTAGCACAGTAATGAAAACCACACTAGAAGGAAAAGTTGAAGTAAAAGAAACAAGAAGACAACAATGACACAAAATGAGACAAAAGAAAAAATAATTTTAATGGATTCAGTTTGACCGAGTTCGCTGTGGAAACAAGTCAAAGATCAAGTTGGAACAGTACTGCAAGCAAAATTCCCCGGGAAAAAGCGCAGAATAAATGAAGGAATTCTTATACTTTATGCAGTGACTCTTGGGGATGAAGACGCTTGTCGATGAGGCAATCACGACCCATAACTGACTAAGACCCTGTCCCACCTCTCCATGGTACCCCCAGTAACAGGCCTAGCCTGGCTAACGGGGCAGGGTTCGCCATAGTCCTCATGGTGGTGGAGTCTGCTAAAGAAGCATTGCTTTTTAGCTGTACTCCGGAACATAAAAAGTAGCCGCCATAACCCGCTCCCACGCCGATACGATGCTGTGCCTCAACGCCTCTACAGCACCGGCTGCAAAGAACAACAGCTCGCAGTTACAGGGAGTTCGTACGAGTACAAGTACAAGAACAAGCACGTGACTGTTTGCCCTAAGAATACTAAATACTGTATCTTGCTGTTTCTCCTACTGTTAATTCATGAGAAGAACTGTGGGCCTTTTGTTGTTATTTGAAAGTTAATGAAGTAGTCAAACAGTTGGAGAGATCCCAGGCAAAGAAGAAAGGGACGGTGAGGAGAAAAGGAGAGCGTGAGAGACATCAGAATAAACTGAGCGAGAAAAAGTTTTCTTGGGGGTTCGCTAGGGGGGAATGGTCTAGAAAGGCAAAGAGGGAGCGGCAGCCTGAAGAAGTTTGGGATTAACAGCTCTAGAACAGCAATATCTGCTCCAACCACAAGGTTTACAACGTTACTGTTAGTGCGATCAGATTTAATACCAGGGTCTCGTTGCTAATATACATCGCTTATCCATTTTTTTCTTCCTTTCTGTGCTAAACTCTCTCTCTCTCTCTCTCTCTCTCTCTCTCTCTCTCTCTCTCTCTCTCTAGTCAAATTCCTTCTATACAGCTTTTCTGCATAAAAAAACAACGCCCACCATTTGGGTTGTAGGGACTCTCTCGATAACAGCTTTAACACGGTAGTGACCTGGGTCGTGTAAACAACTCACTGTTTTAGTGGATAACAAATGCGAAAACATCTACAGCAATGTTTCCTGTTTTTCAGAGTGTAAACATTTCTTTCTTCATAAAATAAGAGATGTAGTGTAAACGAAAGAAAATAAGCCGATGCTTTGATGCTTAGAAAGAAAGAAAGGAAGACTGGTTTAAACACAAGTCTTTGATTAGTCCACACGGTGATTTCGCTTTCTGAAGGATCGCCATAGTCCCCATGGTGGTGGAGCCTACTAAGAAGCACTGCAAACCCCCCCCCCCTTTTTAACTGTAATCCAGGACTGAAATAATAGCCGCCATAACCCGCTCCCACGCCGATACGATGATGTGCTTCAACACCTTCACAGCATCGGCTGCAAAGAACACCAGCTCGCAGTTACAGGGGAGATTGAAGAAAGAAAGAAAAGATTAGCTCAAACTGACAGTCTTTGCTCGTTTATTCACAGTGAACAAACTGACAGTCTTTGCTCGTTTATTCACAGTGAACAAACTGACAGTCTTTGCTCGTTTATCCACAGTGAACAAACTGACAGTCCTTGCTCGTTTATTCACAGTGAACAAACTTGACACCGCATGTGGGTGTAATACAGGAAGGATACTTTCGTTTAAAACACAACACGCCCCTTTTAACCATCTCTTTCCTGCGAGCGTATAACATACACGAAACGGAAACGACCGTTTTGAATCCTTCAGTTAAACGAAATTTTCTATCAGACTTTGAATAAAAGCAGTATGTGGGAAAAAAAAGCTAAATCATTCACATCGCTTTGATCCCTCCATCACAGAAAGCAGTAAATTCATTTTTTGGCCGAAACTATACAACAGCTGTGTTTATACGTGATATGAAAGTGGGTCAATAGTTGGCCTGTTTACTGTGGGAGCTAATAAAAATGGGTCACATCAGTTTGCACGGCTCCTGGAAGAAAGCAAGCTCGAAAATTTCTCAGCTGATTTGTGATAATCAAAGATATTTATCACAGCGCGGAAAATCTTACTGTCAGATAATCGATTCTGTTCTGCTTGTTCTATATTTTCGCTAGTGAAGCGGTCAGTTCGTCAAGGGTTTGGTCTTTTATTTAGGTAATTTGAGCATGTCAAAAAATGACGGACAATGAAATGAAAATGCTATGCTTATTTCAGACTGTGGAAACTATATTTAACTACTACATTATTCAAGATAATTTATCACCACAATTTAGGCGAAAGTTGAAACATGAATTTTAAGAACATAAACAGAATCACGTTAAAAAAAAAGGGGGGGGGGTATGAATCTCTAATTAGCCAATTTGATAGACCTTGTTTCGCAAATGCCATTTAACTAAAGTCGGAATATATATCTGGATACAGTTGTTTAATGGTTATTTCCCTTCCATCCCAATGTGGTTGGTTGAGACTTGGAGACAACGTAGCTTAATACATAATAACTGATCATTCAACCAAGGAAACAAGAACACGTAGACCACTGGATCCTTATTGGAATTTGTTGTTCTGATTTATACGTGAAATTATCCAAATGATTCTGAATTTTTTTTTATACAAGGAAGGAAGTATTGCGTAATGTTAGATATAACTCGATAGGTATTCACGTAGACCGTGATCTGTTTCCAACAGACAGTCCGGAGAGGTAGAATAGCATTTTGTTTTAGCTAGCGTTTTGTTTTAGCTAGCGTTTTGTTTTAGCCGTGTGGCTTTCGCTAACCCCAACCTCACGTAGGGGGTCGCTGACCGCGGAATGAGGCCTGACGTCTACTTTCTTAAGTATATCCAGAAGTAGTCACGCCACGTACTACATCTCTGCGCAGATGTATATGGATAATGTCTAATATTCGTTTAGAAATGCTTGAAGAAAATATTTCAGCAGCAGTGATTATCAACATCGTGATTGTCTATAAAATCATTTCTCTCTCTCTCTCTCTGAAATGATAATACTTTATTTCCTCCCATGAATTCGAAGTGATAACTTTTTTTGTTACAGCACCACGCGATCTAAAAAAAAACATTGTGCGATTCTGTTCCCTCTTTTCCTCTTTTTAACTTCTACGTGAATTTGTATTCCATTCACGCGAACATTCCACGAGATGACAAGCTCAGAATGCATTCATTCACTCATTCATTACGGAGACACATCACCGGAAATGACAAGGACTGAATGACTGTCACGCGCGACACATAGCTGAGATGGCAGGACCGAAGCGAATGACACGAAATCAAATAAATCAACAAGCCATCTATTACATCAACTTTTTATTTAAATGCATGAAAATAAAAACTTGAATATTACATTATTTGTCAGATGTAACTTTAAAGAAATCTATCAACGGATTAGCCCGTTTATGTAGCGCCACCGGCTACAAGTAACTTTGTTCAGAATTCGTAGAATTCAACATAAAATGACTTATCAGTTCATCGGAATTTCCTGCAACATTTTGTAATAAGCAGACAATGTTTGTAGCAAGTGCACGAGGTATTACTGTAACTAAATATTATTTGTTTCATTACATTTTAAAAAAATAACAGAAAAGCTTATGTGTGTTTGTGTGTGTGTGAGAGAGAGAGAAAGAAGGTGAGAGAGAAAGAGGGTGAGAGAGAGTGAGAGAGAAAGAGGGTGAGAGAGAAAGAGGGTGAGAGAGAGTGAGAGAGAAAGAGGATGAGAGAGTGAGAGAGAAAGAGGATGAGAGAAAGAGAGAAAGAGGGTGAGAGAGAGTGAGAGAGAAAGAGAGAAAGAGGGTGAGAGAGAGTGAGTGAGAGAGAGTGAGAGAGAAAGAGTGAGAGAGAGGGGGTGAGAGAGAAAGAGGGTGAGAGAGAAAGAGGGTGAGAGAGAGTGAGAGAGAAAGAGGGTGAGAGAGAAAGAAGGTGAGAGAGAGTGAGAAAGTGAGAGAGAAAGAGGGTGAGAGAGAGGGTGAGAGAGAAGTGAGAGAGGAGAGAGAGAGGGGGTGAGAGTGAGAGATAGAGGGTGTGAGAGAGAGAGGATGAGAGAGAAAGATGGTGAGAGAGAGGGTGAGAGAGAAAGATGGTGAGAGAGAGAAAGTTTGTGAAAGCAAAAGAATGAAACAGAGAGGGAGAAAGAGGGTGAGAGAGAAAGAAGGTGAGAGAAAGTTTGTGAAAGCAAAAGAATGAAACAGAGAGAGAGAGAGAGAGAGAGTGAGAGAGAAAGAAGGTGAGAGAAAGTTTGTGAAAGCAAAAGAATGAAACAGAGAATGAAAGAGAGAGAGAGAGAGATGAAAGAGAAGTTTGTGAGAGCGACAGAATGAAACAGAGAGAGAGAGAGGTGAGAGAGAGAAACTGATTGTGAGAGAGAGAGAGAGAGAGAAAGTTTGTGAGAGCGATAGAATGAAAAAGAGAGAGAGAGAGAGAGAAGTGACTATAACAGATGTCCGACAACAAATTACTATGGCACTAGAGCGTGACCAGAGAGTGAAGCCCAGCTTCTTTCATGCTGTTCATGAGTTTGGTAGGAACCCTGCTCTTTAGGTCTGTCCAGAAACAGCTGCTGTGGCAGCCAAAACCCGGATTATTCATCTCAACAACCACAGCGTTATCAGTTAATACGCCAAGAGATTTGCTTGCGAGACGAAGCAGTTACAAACATTAGAACAAAACATGGCTTGTAATTGAAGAATTTTAAATCATGGACTGGATGTTGTAACGTGAAAATTATTGTTGTTATCCTTTAAGGAGGGAGGCAGGGAGAGAGAGAGAGAGAGTGAGAGGGGGGGGGGGGGTAACTTCTAAAGAGAATGCGTTTAATGCTCTGGAGAAAGCAGCCTCGTTTTCGCCGTCACCAAGCAGGCAGCTTACTGTGCTTTGTCAGTGTGTTTCTTGCTCTCATTGACATGGGGACAACAATGATTAACAGCCGTATGTGCAAAACTAAAAGGTATATTGCTGAAAATGAGTATTACTAACACCTGAAGGGCAACATTAGTTACAATTACGCACACACACTAAGAATTCTCCTATGTGGATCACAAACCGTGAAGCAGACTTGGGGATACATACACACATATATCCATACACACCATACCATACCATACCATACCATACCATACCATACCATACAGCCAGGCAGTCTCCGAGTTACAAACCTGTGACCTCTTTACGACTTACGAACAGACTTAGGTAACGGAACTCGTTGGTAACTAGGGGGATTGCCTGTACTTACATTTCGAACAGGACAGTGTCGACGTTCATGCTTATGCCATCACTAACACAATGACCAAGAGATACGACGTTAATGCTCACGTCCTTCCTAACCTGCCAACACACAAGAGGATGCTCCAAAAAGAAGCCAAGCACCCATTTCTGGAAGTGGGTCACTGGAACACCTCAAGCTGGACTTTACGTACCGACCTTTGCATGAGAGGCAAGCGCACTAGTCACTGCGCAACACATGCGCCTTTACAGACTTGTACATAAAACCTAAATTCCGAAATTCAAGTGGCCCTAGAAAATTCTCCTCTCATGGATATCCCCCAACACATTCCTCCTCCTCCTCTCCTCCTCCTTCTTCTTCTTCTTCATAATATGCTTCAAAAATACAAAATCTACTTCAATTCCTCAATAATTTGTATGAATTAATATTAACATTCACCAGAGTTGTATGCTATCGTTGCTGTCATTATTATGGGTCTCGTCTTTATATGTGTGTGTTTGTGTGCTTATGTGTGTGTGAGAGAGAGAAGAATTACGATGAAGAGGAAGAGATATTACGCCCACGTGACGGATATAAAAAAATACTCCTTCACAGAATCCACATAACTATTTGTCTTATTACTTACAGCACATACTCTGTCACAGCATTATCAACAGTTCATCTGTATTGCTTTAAGTCACATGACTACGTAAAACTTTAGACTACTTTTTTTACTACTCTTATTACATCTTAAAACCGTGCAAAGAAAGGAGGGAAAAAAGAGATAATCATGATCCCAATAATTTTGAGAATTAAGTACTAGTTTATTGAAAAATTTGAATTCTGCTATAAAAAAACATCATATAACAAAATTACAACAGCGTAAACAATAATAAACATTGGCGAATAAAGTATTCAAACAACAGATAGTAGTTAACAAACCGAGAGAAAAAAAAATGCACCTGTCGGTATAAGAATCTATTTGTATAAGAATCTATTAGTACATAAATGCCAAGGAACTAGTGCAAGCACGTAATTTCAAGTACTGCAGCTGCATGATAACAAGTGATTGAAAAACATGAACTGGAAATCAAGTGGAAAAGGGATGGCTAGACGTTTGCAATAAGATGTCAAACTGAGAGATTTAAGCGCTATGCATGCTCCACAGCTTTCTATGGCACACAAATGTGGACATTTAACAAGAAAATAGATGGTAAAACGGCAGGAATTTTTTTTTCTAAATTGTTGATATATGGAAGAATGAAATGTATTCCATGAAGCAGAACAAATTATGAATTACTTGACTGGTTTAAGCTGGAAAGGAAATAATGAAAGCCATAAAAGCGAGACAAACGTTTGATCTGATACACTCAAATATACAATTAACAAACCGAAATAATAAAAACACAGATCTTGCTCGGAAAACGTCAACATATAGTATCAAGAAGACAACAAAATACTGAACGACAGGAACGTGCCTCTCATTCTAAATCATCATTAGGAAAGAGTTGGGGATCCAATGCAGCCAAACATATAGTACAAGTGTATGTAGAAGATTCCTTTCAGCCAATTTTATCGTGTACGCTAGAGATCCAACGCAGGCCATAAAGTAGTGTATTCCCTTCATCGACCTCTTTACCCCTATCTGGAACATAGGCCATCAACAAGGGCTCTCCATTTATTTCTGACCCGGGCTGCTTCTTCTGTCTGTCTCCAGATGTAGTCCATCTTTCTGATCTCTGTTTCAAGACTTCAACAAGTAGTGAACGCAAAAGATCAAACGCACCCATTTCGATAGCGGATGCCTGAGGTCTAATGCAAGCAAATTTGTAATGTATCCCAAAGATCCAAAGCAGTCGAGTTTATAATGTATGCCAGAGATCCAATGCAGCCAATGAAACAGTGTATGGTAGAGATCCAGTGGAGCCAATGAAAAAGTGTATGCAGAATATCAAATGTAGTCAGTTAGTGTAAGCCAGAGATCTAATGCAGCCAAATAAGACAGTGTGTGCATAAGACATAATGCAGCCAATAAGACAGCGTACATGAGATCCAGCACAGCCAATAAAGTAATGAATGCCACAGATTCAATGCAGGCAGCCTGCATTGAGGAGAATGTATATAACGCTGATAATAAGCGATAACATAAGCATGTCAAAGTCCCTGAATGATACAAGGAAATAGTGCATCTAAACATTAAACATATACGGCATGAATTTACTTTGACAAATGAGCCCATTTTGTACATCCTAGATGCATTTATGTTTTATTTTTTTGAAAAGTACAAAGCAACATCATCTTAGGAAGTGGTATTATATTTTTCTAAACACAGAACCAGAAAAGAATAAAGAAACAATGTAAGGCAGTTAAAATTTATCCCTAGGTGAGAATAAGTTTCAAGAAGAAAAAAAAAGCCCTTTTTGGTCCATGGCAGTTTATCATAGATTATCCAGGCATAATATGAGAGTATGACTGACAACTCACTACCAAAAATAGCACTAAGATGGACACCACAGGGGAACAAAAGTAAGGGTAGACCAAAAGAGACATGGAGAAGAACAACAGAAAGGATGTTGAGCAATAGAATGCTCATCTGGGCAAGAGCAGAAAAAAGGCGAAGGACAGGCATTTGTGGAAAACCCTTGCGGAAGCCCCATGTGCCCTGGGCACTTAAGGTTCAGAGAGAGAGAGAGAGAGATCCAGGCATCTTTAGAGTAAACCTAGTTCCAAATTCATCTTTATTTTCCCCCTCATTCTTTGATTGTTTATATTTCTTAATTTATGAATTTCATTATGTTTTATATCAAATATTAAATCTAAACAGGAGTTATTACCTCCAGTGATATATTCACATATTTATATGTTTATGTTCGTTTATTTGACAACATATCATCTGTTACAGTTTGTGCAGTATTTGAAATTTTAGTCCAGACATGAACTTCTAAGCATCTATGCTTTTAGTCTTTATTAAATCTAAAATTTGATAGTCCTTATTAATGCACATACACACATAAAAAAAGAAGAGTGCATAACAGTTTCATTTGAAAATAATTAACTGCAGTAAGTTGTGAACAAAAAATTATGTTTTTCTTTTTCCATTTTTTTTCCTTGAAAAGTTAACTTTTCAAAACATAATCTGAAGAGTTATGCATTTTCCATTCACTTCCTTCACATCAAGCTTTGCAATTAATTTGTTACTTCACATTGCTACCATAAGACAGTTGTACATTCATAGATTTTCTACCTCTCTTCACATTTCCAGAGTCTCTGAGAGGAGTTTTGTGAAGGGGTGCAAATATTTTTATACCTTTCCTCTCTCCTTACTTTTAGCCATTCTGTTTTCATCTACACCAGCCTGTCCTGCCCCCCCCCTTCCACACAGAATAAGGTAAGTCCTTGGGCTTGGCTCTCCTTAAAATAAGGGAAGGCATCCAGGCCCTGGGGGGGATGGGGAGGGATGCACTGGCTAGATGCCCCTACCTAGGTCTGATTGCAGTGCTCAGTTTGAGAGAACCACCACCAGTATTTCTGTACATATCATCTCCTCATTTTGTGAGACACTTTTTTGGGTCTCATTTATAGCGCAGTGAATGTCCTCATTTCATAGATGTAAAATGTTCTCTATATCTGCAAACATATATTTCTGGAGGTCAATGCTGTTAAGAAGTTCACTGTGTGGAGATGAACATGGTGACCTCTGAATTCATTAAATGAAACTGCAATCAAGAACTTAAAGCTCATTCACTGAATGAAACTGAGACAGTGAGTTACAGTATCTCTCTGAATACCTACAGTATCTCTTTGAATACATACAGTATCTCTCTGAATACCTGAAGTGAAACAAACAGGAAGTTCTACTTGACAGATTTCACTGTAATCCAAACACTTATCAAGTACTGCTTTGTTAATCAGACTATGGTAAAACTTGCTTTCGGAATCATCACAGAGATCTAGGATCGGGTCCTGGATAGTCTTGTTTTTATACCTTGACAAGTAACACCGCCCATTTAGCACATCGTATGTCTTATAAGATACCTTCTGTTCACATTTTAAATCCAATGATTCTCAACAGAGAGGCGGATGACTTCCCAAGGGGAAGGAATTTTCAAGACTACATTTCAATAATTCTAGTGGTAAATAATGTATAACAGTGAAATCCTTTCTGGAAGATGATTTAACATAAAGGGGAGGATACAGGAGCAGCCTTGGCTGAGAAGGAAGGATTTGGACCTGGGACGCTGAGAATTACTAGAGTCATGAATTGTGATGCCCACTTGGCTAAACAATGTTGAGAATTACTAGAGTCATGAATTGTGAAGTCCACTGGCTAAACAATGTTGAGAATTACTAGAGTCATGAATTATGATGCCCACTTGGCTAAACAATGTTGAGAATTACTAGAGTCATGAATTGTGAAGTCCACTGGCTAAACAATGTTGAGAATACAGATATTTCAAAATCAGCCAAAACCGATAGACAAAATGCTTTGTGTGGAAGACAAAATAGATGAAAGAGAGATAAAACAGATACCAGAAATTTATAAAAAAGAGGAAGGGCATAAAAAATGACATTATTATTTCCTTATGACATTTAATTTGTTAATAAAAAATAAAAACATGAAACAATTCAACAATTTTCAAAGTGTAGATTTTACTCATGAACATGTACTGTTGTCTAATTGGGAAAAAAAAGACACAAAACATGTAGAGGACAATTACATATAGAAATAGTAATATATAATAACATATATTTGCATATAAAGTATTGTAACAATAGAAGGCAATTTATATTGTGTCTTCTGTAGATATGAAATCATATGACATTTTAAACTTACTTGTTGTGTAATCTCTTGCAACAAAGTAGCAGTATATTACCCATAAAACTTTTTTTAAAAAGCTTATCCTGAATAAGGGAAATGTAACATATAAACAAAACAAAAAAAAACAACCTAATGCATAACCAAAGTAAATATGTACTTGTTCATCAATAAATTATTAACAGTGTCTTAAAGTCAAATGTAGGATTCTTTAAAAAAAAAATAATAAATAAATAAACATAACTTTCCCCACTTCAAAATGAAAAAAAAAGCATGGATCTCTGAGTGAAATGGTTAATGTGAATTAAACTATTATAACCATTTTACAATCTTATTAAGACTAATATTTCAATATTATACTCTACCATGACAATCATATATATAGTTCTTTTTCTGAAATATTACTGTCTTTTTTTTTCAAATTAAATATTGACTGAACAATTATTTAACATCATACACCAATATTACCCAGATATAAACTGGAAGTTTTCAACTAATGTGAATACATATTAATTTAACAACAAACAACCAGATATATATAGAAACAGCAGGTTTTGAACCATTTACCTGCTAGAGGGGAAAAGAAACGTCAGTATATCTTTGGCAAAATGTTGGTTCACGTGATGATATTCAGTATAAATATTTTACAATAAATGAAAGAATAAGACAGCAATATAGTAGCTATGCACACAGATTATCAAGTGATTTGTCATAGTTATATGCAAAACGTGCACAATATAACTCATAGACTTTTTTTGAACCAAGAATATTTCCTTTTGTTTCACTAACAAATGTGTAAACATAAGTGAACTGTACAATAATGTTGGATTTTCAAACATTGGCTTTTGCAGAGTTATGTTTTGTATGTAAGAAGTCGAATGCAGCAATTGACAGAAAATAGAGAGGAAAAATAAAGACAAGGAGTGAAACAGATTTTTTTTTTTTTTTTTTTTGTTCTGAACATGTAATGCTTTGATTTTTCAGGCAATAGTTGCAAAAAATCTGAGAAATAAAAAAAGTTTTGTGATATATATATATATAATTTATATACATATAAATATAAATACTTCTCTTTTTTAAGCATGCATGTTATATAATACATTTCAGTGACTGAAGTGTTCAAACAAATGCAATCTTATCAGATCTTTTTCCAGAAAAAAAATATCCTGATCTAGGCCATAATTATGTATGTTCAAATAAGACTGCCTGCATACATAAGTTAGAATCTCCATGTGTGAATTTGTTTATGTGATAGTACCCACTTTCATGCTTAACTCTCAACCTATTATAAGCAGTTTGTGTGGCATTAGAACTAAAATAGTTACAGAAATGTGGTTTTGTTACGCAGTCCAGAGTTCATATGTGTAAACTGTCACAAATGCTAAACATATGTAACTAACCATTTCCTGCTGTGGTGACTTTTTAATTACAAAAACTGTCTGTTAACTGTGGTTATTGTTTAGTAGGTTAAGAGTTAATCCACATCCTTGGAACCTTCTCTTTTCTTTCACACTTTTTTAAAGCAACAATGCAGATTTAAAAAAAAAAAAAAATAAAACAATTGTGAAACCTTCAAAATGAGCAGAAATACTTCACATTTTCACTTAAGGGTTATCTTTTTAAAGATATACTAAAAAAATATAATATTTGTGGGAAATAACATTTGCATAATATACTTTGATTTTTATCAGGTTATTAATCTTGGTATTTTTCAAATGTGTAGGGGTAGATCACTGAGATCTGGTTTATGGAATGAAACAGTATAGTGAAAAAAAAAATAAATTCATGACTTATCTCATGCAATAAAATTAGATATAATTATCTCATTTACAGCGATTTTTCATTATGCTTTAAGAAAACAATCATATAATTTGTGTGTGTAAAATTTTATTTAACATTATTTTTTTTTTATGTGTAGAAGTGGAAAATTAATACAAATGTAGAGAAATACTGAAACTGGAGTACAAAAATTTAGAAATAAATACTGGTTTTTTTTGGGTTTTTTTTTTTTTCAATATCTGAGCTCATGATTCCATATTCTCTGTAAGAGTGCATTTTAACTTGTCGAACTTGTTCATCATTTCAGAAGAGCTCATGAACTTCTTAAGATATAAGATATCTTTGGATAGGTAAAGGTAAGATCACTATTTTCATGCCATTAAGGCATATTGGGGATATAGTGTTAGGCCCGTATGTCCAAGACCACCTGCACATGGAAGTGTGATGTGGTCAGTATCACTCCGGCCGCATTTACCTTCCCAGAGTTCTCTGGTACCCGCTTTTAGAGGTTGGGTGGACCCCGGGGCCTTTCTCGTGTGGCAGTACCAGAAAAAAATCCCCACCGCTGGGACCTGAACCCAGTGCCACAAGATTAGTAGACCAAATGTCTAATCATTCAGCCAACTGAACTGCCATGTCTTTGGATACTGAGTGAAAAAGAAGTAAATCTGAAAAATAGACCATGTAGCATCTTACAAGGCATCAACATGTTTAATATCATCTGCAGCCATTCTTTGTTCTCTGAATGTGGTGATTTTCTTATATACAGTAGTTTTTCCTCAGACTGTCTTTGTTCATAAGATGTACATATCATATCTACATACAATAACTTCAAGATATTTTACTAAATTTATATTCCTCCAACAATCCTGCCTCTTTATTCTTGACACTTCATTCCCAAAGATTCTTATACTCCATTTAGTAAGTTTTATTTTTCACAGTAAGTTAAAAAATATGACATTATAACTTCCTTTTGTTATTACTTTTGTCACTTATTGTAATAATTCTCAGGATTTAAAGAAAAATTTCTTTCCTTTCTCTTTTCTTCTTTTGAGCTTTATTTCTTGTAACATGGAGTTTCATGAGTCATTTTGAGTTACCAGCCCTGGGCAAATGTCATGATTTGATCTTTGCATGACTTCCTGTTTAGAAAATCTAGTTTATAGTCAATCTGCTATTCTTTTGCTACTTGCTTTCACTGCGGGTTGATAAGAACTTATGACTTGAATTTATGTAGTAAAAAGTGACTTTATCAACATTTGTTAAAATGTTTCTTTATCACAGTTTGTGAACAATTTAATTCATGATTCATTCCTTTGTTAAGTCTCACTAGTTTCTAGTAACACATCTTATTTTGCATCCTTGCCAGCAAACAGTCTCTAAGTACTTATTAGATGAAATTTATGATCAAGAAAAATTGAAAAATGTTAGTGATGAAGACAACTGGTGCTAATGGGATGGCAGTGACCAAAAATCAATAATGATAGCTTTTTATGCTGATGGCAGTGGAGTTGGCTCCTGCTGCCAATGTGATCCAGTTACCCTGTTCTGGGTGGTCAGTACTCTTATGGAGAAAAACTCCATTAAAGATATAAACTGATATTCACATGACTATGTTTGTATTGAAGCCAGGTGAGTGGATTAAAATTATTTCTCATAAGAAATCTAGGTATTTTGAGTTTTTGAAATTATAATGAAGTGCAGATAAGAGAGCGAGTCAAAAAGTAACCACAAATCAACTGACATAACCATTGAAAAATATATGAAAAAGACTTTTTTGTTCTGCCTTCGTATAAACCAACTCCATACAGCCTTTTAAAGATGATCAACTTAGAATCTTATCTACTTTTTTTTCTATCTTGATAAATGAGCGAAGTGGTTACCATTCACTCTGTTTTCTCTAATCTAATCTCTGCATTTGTAGCTCTGATCTGTGATTGCTATATTCTTTCCTTCTTCATAATGTTTTCACTGTATCATCATTTTTGCTTCTTTTCTCGTAAGTTGTAGGTCACAATCTGCCAAAGCACGGCAAATTTTGACTTCCTCCACAATAATCCCGTCACGCCGTAAGCAAAATACACTGGACAAACAGAAACACAAATTTTGTGCAGCACCTAAGTGTCAGAAAGAAACTTATTAACTCTACATTCAGATTACAAAAAGAAGAAGAAATGCATATGTAGGTTTACATAAAATGGCATCTGTGCAGTAAGTCTGGAAGAAAGTCAACACTGAAAACCTAAATCAGTGGCAAGCTAACACCTAAATAAGTTTTACACATACATAAGGCAAATAGACAGTGTGCTGTTATTGTTGCTTTTATGAACTACATTTTCACACCATTACATCTAAAAGTTTATTAAATATCGTCCACTAAGACTTTGTAATAATTTATTATTATATAACACTCCTTAGATCTCAGTAGTTTGTTTTTTTTAAAAAATATATTACAGAAAGGTAGTAGTGTACACTCATTTTAAGCTCTGATGCGAAGCACATCAGCTGCTGTGTCTTTGCATGCTGGACATTTTCTTTCAGATTCCAACGGCTTGTTGACAATAACTTCCGCACATTCCATGCAGAAAAGATTATGTCCGCAGGGAACTAGGGCAGCAACAACATCAGCTTCTTCACAGATCTTACATACCCTGGGTATTGGAGAGCTCTGTGATTCTGACGTTTCGCTTAGAGAGCAGCTCTTTGCTGGACTTGAGTCAAGACTTTGGAAAGGATTTATTTGTGTCGTGAAGGGGCTGACATCTCTGATAAGAGCCCCAGGGAAAAGACCCAGGGAAGTGCTGTTCAGAGAACCCACAAACCCGTTAAGTTCCTCATTCTTCTCTGCCAGTAAGCCAATGGCACAAGTATTCAGACTGTCTGTGGTACAGGACATAGGTGTTCCTAAATCTGAAGAGATATTCCTGGCAGACTGAAAGAGGTTGCCTAGAACCAAGCTTCCCTTACTCGAGATAACTGGAGCAGTTGATAAGAGAGGAAACCTCGCGAAAGCTGATGGCTCGTTAGGATCTTTCAAGTCTCTCAGAGAGAGGCTGCTGGTGGAAGCTCGAAATGGATAGTGTGTCTGTTGACCAGGGAAAGCGTTCTCATCAAACTCGTGAGGCGGTGAAATGCTGGCAGAACTGTTAGAGGATGACGAGATACTCCCGGCAGACATGCTGTATGGGAAACTGTTGCCAACTCTGGCTGAATTCATCAAGTTGTTGCTTCTGCTTGGCAGCGACGGCGTGGAACAAAGCATTGGTGTATAATCGGAGGTTACACTGCTCCAGTTAGTCATGTGTCCATTCGGAGCTGCTACCTGATCGTGTCCTGTAGTGTACCCTCTCCAGTTGTAATTGCTATGTGCCGGAGGACTTGTAGATGAGAAAATATTGTTGAAGTTTGGACCATGAGAGCTAATTCCGTTCAAACCATTGTCATTGCCGAAACTATTGTGAACAGATGTGCCACTGGAATTGTGACCATTTTGCAGTAGTGTATCACTGTTGAAAAATGAGTAATCATTCCCGTTGTACTTCTGCTCCTCGCTCCAGTTTGTCGATAGACTGGCGGTGTCCTGTAGTCGACAGTGCCTGGTGCGTGTCTCGATGTGCCGCAGTATCATCGTCCTGGCTCTTTCCACGTTCTCTGGTTGCCCTCTGATCTCGAAAATGGGAGCTTTGTCGCGGTTGGGCGTCACTATGAAGGTGTCGGTGTCTTGCTGTATTGCCTTTATCGTCTGACCTTTCAGTCCCACCACGAGCCCGACCACGCGGTAAGGCACGGTGACCTGGATCATGACATCACCCTCACGACTTACCGGCTTGTTGGCGTCGGGCCCCCCGCCGGGCTTGTGGTGGTTGCGGGAGGCGCGGATGTGCGTGAAATGCTCGGCCGCGTTCTGAATCTCTTCTATGACCTGGAGGACAGCTTCCTCCTTTCCTGTCACGACGAATACGGGAGACTGCGTCCTCATGGGTGTCTTGATGTACGTGTTTGTCCTGGCCCTCAGGTCTTTGATCTTGCATCCTGAAAATAGTAATTTTGCATTCTATAACATCATCTTGAAAATAGTAATTTTGCATTCTATAACGTCATCTTGAAAATAGTAATTTTGCAATCTATAACATCATCTTGAAAATAGTAATTTTGCAATCTATAACATCATCTTGAAAATAGTAATTTTGCAATCTATAACAGCATCTTGAAAATAGTAATTTTGCAATCTATAACATCATCTTGAAAATAGTAATTTTGCAATCTATAACAGCATCTTGAAAATAGTAGTAGATGGTCTGAGGTAGGGTTGCTAGAAAATATTATGAAGAATGTTTAAAAAATTATAATTAAATTAAATTAATCACATTAAAACATTAATAAAAAAAGTTTTGAACCAAAGTCTTTTGGCAGATGATAGTTGTTAACAACAACAACAACAAAAAAAAAAAAAAGAAAATGCCGTTTTCGACATTGTTGTCATGTTCAAATTATTTGATGCTAATAATGAAAGTTCATTTCAATTGCTTGTAATTTAATTATGAAGTTAATACTTTTTACTTAAAAAAGTGAAATTAAAAAAAAATTTTAAATAAAACTTCAGTCAGTAAAGTATTCAAATTAAAAAAAACAAACAAACAGGATTTTAGGGAAATTCAACTATTTTATATTTTCCAAGTGGAATTTTATATAGCCAGCAACCACATTTTACTACTATTCTTTGAATTTTATTTATTTATTTATTTTTAGGGTACAGGGATGGAGATGCGTTATAAAAAGTTGAGAACCACTATTGCAGTGTGTAGGGCGTGTTCTTGTAGTCTGTGGACCATTCTAGGCCACGTAGGAAGTAAGAAGTAAGATTTGGGTCGTCTTCAGTGTATACTGACTGGCTGATAGTCCTCAGTGTATGGTGGTGGTGGTGGTGATGATGATGATGATGATGAAGAAAGCAGAAGGAACACTTGGTCAAATAACCTTTCACTGAAAGAAGCAACATTTGGGTTTTTTTTTAATGCTAAAAATTCCTGACTAGCTAAGATGGATCAGGAGGCATATAATGATTCATGAAGGAAGAGATTAACATAGACATACATAACCGCTTATGCCACCCCCGCGAAGAGCACATGTCTGTGGACGAAACATAAGCTTGTCTCGTAAATAAGTTTTACTAAATACTCCGTAAAACTAAAATGATGACAACTGACAAAATAAACAAGGCAGCTGATATATGTATCAATGAGGAAAAACTGGAAGAAGTGGAGAGTTTTTAATATCTTGGATCACTGCTAACTAGTAATGGAGATACAATGAGGGAAATTAAAAGGAAATCTATCGCTCTTCAGAAAGTAAAACAACTAAAGAATCTGTGGAGGGGAACAGACAGAACTACAAAAATAAGATTTTTAAGGTCATGCATCTTTCCCATCGCAACATATGCCTGTGAGACCTGGACACTTAACAAAACAGCCGAGAAACACATAAATACCTTTGAATGTAAATGCTACAGAAGAGTTCTTCAAATATCATGGACACAAAAAGAACAAATATATCCATACTACAAGAACTTAATGTTGCAGAAGGCTGACTAGTAAAGAGAACTAAAGAGAGAAAACTTAAAATATTTTGGACACATTAAACGTCGTGATAATAGAGAAAACCGTCTTGGAAGGGTACATAATGGGAAAAAGAAAGAGGGGAAGACCAAGGCGAAGATGGCTGCAAGACATCGTTGATGATCTGCAAATGGATGCATCAGCAGCAGGATATCTTGCTTACAACCGAGAGGCCTACAGGAGAGCTGTTAGGGAGGCAAAATTCCACAAGGGACATGCAAATAAATGAATTAATTAATTAATTAAATACTCCGAAGGCATTTTATTACAAAACAGATCGTTGATATCTCGTCAAATTAAATCTGCAAGCTTGCGGTTGCTATAATACTGGCAGTGTACAGGATTATTAATGGCAGACATCCATTAAATAAAGCTGTAGGAAAATCCTATTACATGGCTAAAACAGAAGTCATTTATATCCTTTAGTGAACCAGGTAATCTTCAGTTATATCATTAAATATTTTATATATATATGGTAGTAAGCGAACACCTGTAGGCTATCTAAGTCTGGTTTATGTAACATTAAAAAAGACCTTTAATCCCTGTGTATCATAATACATCTTTAAGTTCTTTGTTGGCCTCCTCGCGCATTTAAACCATTAACTCATTGAACGCTTTCCCATTATCTTGGGTACACAGATGGTAAAATAGACAAAACCAGCTAATCAAAACTACGGCTCTTTATAGGCGCCCCTTATACGCTGCTGCGTCATATATGGTCTTCAGGGATATCTGCGCCCTTTGGGGATATTGGATCCACACTACAGGGGAATGGGCCTCTATCATTCAGTAGTTTCTTTAATTATTGTTTTTATTATTAGAATTTAGATTATTAACTACTGCCTTTAAGTAAAAATAAATGTATTAAAAACTGTACGATTTTCTTTCAACTATTATTATTCAAGCTATCCGCAGGTAGAAGTAAATTCAAGATATCATCTTTTGAAGTCATTCTAGTACCTAATAGGACTGATGATGATGATGATGATTTTGACAGATGATGAAATTGGGAGATATACTGGAAAAATCTGTTGTGGGTATTTAATCCTAAGCAGGTCAAGAACTCTTTTGAAAAGAAATGCCTAAGGAAAATACTCGGCATCAAGTGGAACGAATTCAAGAACAACGCAGAGATAAGACAGATGACTGAACAACAACCAGTCTTATGGGTGATCAGGAAAAGGAGATGGACATATATTGGTCACTTGATGAGAAGAAATGATCAGAGAATCCCAAAACAAGCTATCAAGTAGAACACAACAGGCCGAAGAAAAAGAGGCAGACCGCGTGAAACTCTGAAGAGGACATTGTTAAGAGGCCAAATTAACAGGCATAAAATCCTTTGATGAGGTTGAAAGACTCGCCGAAGACAGGAAAAATTGGCGAACTACTTTGCGAGCCCTATGTGACGTTTAACGGCACGGGAAGGATGTAAAATGTAAGATATAAGATAAGGTCAAGAACGCTTGATCTGATTCATGACGGACGCGTGTACCAGTTCTTAAAACTAGGTTTCCATCAGTACGATAACTATGGTTAAATATAGCTCTTCCGGGACACTCTTGTTACTCAGACACTTTTTTTTTTGGCGTCCGGAGAGAGAGAAAAGCTTCCTGGAACTTTCCAAGAGTCTTTTCTTAGCTTCAAACTCTTTCTTTAGCTCCTTGGCTTCAAACGCTTTCTTTAGCTCTGGGCACTTTACCTGACTGTCGACCAAAGCTACAGAAACGTGATTTTTTAGTGCTATTTGTTCCAACATTAAAAAGTGGGAATGTCGTGTTGTGGTCCGTATGTTCTCACTAGAAGCGAGTTAGACAATTAAGATACAGCACAAACAGAACAACAAGACACTGTATGGCTTAGAAATACCCAGACAAGACAGCAACGAGGGGGACAGCTTTAAAGATTAGACAGACAGACGGACGAAGGGACGGGCGGATAAGATAGACAGACAGACAACATCCACCAGTTTATCAAAGCTTGTAGCATTTCTTAGACTGTGGAATAAGAAAAAATATATCGATATTTCCAACCTACCATTTTTCTCGTCAAATAAAACACACAGGTGTATAAAACGCACCTATAATTTGGCACGGAATATTCTTGAACATAAAAATAAAATAAAATAAAATAAAAACGCCACATTTTCCACTAACAGTCTCGCAACGTAACTCCACAAACAAGTTACTGTCGGCAAGTGGCAGCGATACCACCGTTCAGTTTTAGTGTAGCATTTATCCATTTATTTCATTTTTTTTAAAAAAATAAATACCAAGTACCATTTCATTTACTTTTAATCAGCTTTTTTTTAAAAGTATGCACCACCTTTACTGACCGAATCGATAGAAACGCGGTTTCTCGTTCAAATTCACTTCTGGTGTGGGTTCGAATCCCATGCGCCAGCTCCAGTTCGTCCGTCGGTGCTACGGGGCACGTACACTTCTGCTGAGATCCTCTTTCACCGTGGCAGATCGTCTACTTATGGACTTGTCCGATGTGCAGTGATGATAACCCTTTGTAAGAACATTTTAACACCATTTTTACTCTTTAAAAAAAAAAAAATTACGAAGGATTTTGTTTGTAAAAGGAAAAAGACCCCAAACCTCCCCCCGCTCCCCTACCTTCCCCCCCCCCAAAAAAAAAAAGAAACTACGGTGTATTTTATGCTCTGGGTTTTAAACATTTCACTAAAGTTTTGTAAACATTACTGTTCACCTCTGAAAATTCGCACCGTATACATTGGAGATTAACTATATAAACATTTTTTGTCCATCCCTGTAAGGCAGATTTTCCTAGCTTGGTGCATACTTTGGGGGTGGCAGGGGGTTGGGGTGGGTGATGAGAATTTATGTATATTACACTTTTTTTAACGGTTTACTATTATGCTGGTGGGTGGTGGGGCAGGGGCATCAAAATAAAATCTCTAAGGAGTTGGGGTGGGGCATGATCCAAAAAAAAAAAAAGGTTGGGAAACATTGTTGTACCGTGCATTACGCCCTTGCGCGCCCAGTTTTTTCACGCCCTCCAAAAATAAAGTCCTCGTCAATCTCCACAAACAACTGAGATCTACCTGCTTCACCACCACTTTCAAAGACGAAATCTCTACAAACAACTGAGATCTACCTGCTTCACCACCACTTTCAAAGACGAAATCTCTACAAACAACTGAGATCTACCTGCTTCGCCACCACTTTCAAAGACGAAATCTCCACAAACAACTGAGATCTACCTGCTTCAACACCACTTTCAAAGACAAAATCTCTCCAACGAACAACTGAGATCTACCTGCTTCACCACCACTTTCAAAGACGAAAAAGTGTCACTGTAGCACTGAAGTAAAATGACGCTTCATTTTTTATTTCTTTAAACGTGTGAACACACTCTAGCGGCTTCAGTGAATATTGGCTTCTCTCAAGCTCTGTGAATTGAGTAAAATTGAGATTAGAACTTCTGCTACATTACCACTGTCAAGGGCTTCGTCGCTGATGGATTAAAAAAAAGTACGGGGGGGGGGGGGTTGGTGGGAGTATTGATCTACTGTCACCTTCTCTGGGTTCTATTGTATTTGTAGTTGAGGACTTTCATCTACACATTTTGATATACGCAGCAACTGACCACGTAGCACTGTCGATGATTACGGAAATTCGATTTTCCACTTCAGATGGAATGTATCCCCCTCCAAGGTTTTCTAGTTCGTGTACAAAATGTTCAACCGGTGTACGCAAAACATATTCTTACAAATGTTTTGTGTGCAAAAAATATGCAACGTGACGTCATTTTACAGAGTGCAGTTCGATGCCATATTGAGCCTATCTATTATATGGAAGTGAATTGTGGACAACAGGCAGGTGCGGACAAAGATTATTGGAAGTAGTAGAAATGTGGTTTATCAGAAGGATGTTGCGAACTCTCCGGGACAGCGAAGATTACCGATGAAGAAAGTATGCGAAGATCTGGAGAGACAACAACAACAAATCGTGTCAAGGACATGCAATGAAAAGAGAGGGTTCTGAAAATGTTGTTAACAGCAGATAGAAGGGAGGGGGAAAGCGACCCGGGGCTTCCGTCAGACATGATACTGGGACAGCTGACGAGATGGTGTGAGATGAAATCACCATACGCCAACTGATGGCCTGCATGATGGACCGGGTACTATGAAGAAACTTAAAAGCCAACGCCAGTCGGCACGGCAAATGATGATGATGATGAAAAGAATACTAAGTCCAAATAAATCAGGGAGAAAAACCCATATAACTATATCACATTATAATTGAGAGCTATAACGAAACACGAGAATAGAATATCATCAGAAAAATGAAAAATAAAAGTAGCAATTTAATTTATTTGCGCAGCATATAAAATGCCGTGCTCGGAATGATAGTTTTGTATGTGCGACTGCGCTGCTGCTCAGCTTAGAGAGAACATTGATGACAACGTTTAAAAAAAAGGGACAAGTTATATCAGAAAGTGAAATCTTCATTGTCCAGAAAAAATAAATCTAGTCTAGCCCAATCGATACCAATATCTGCTAAAAAAAATCCAATGGCATTCAGATGTGCATATCTGTCAAGTATAATTATCAGTAATATTCTGTGAAAGGATGTATGAGCTATCGTCATCATACGCCGTGTTTCTAATTTGTCTTTTTTTTTGTCCTTTTTTTTTTCCCTTGCTATGTCGTCCACATGAGGTCCACAACTGTTCTAAGGCCTGAAATGGGGTACACAGCTGTTCTCAGGTCGGAAAGATAGTCCACAGATGTTCTCAGGTCGGAAAGATAGTCCACAGCTATTCTCAGGTCGGAAAGATAGTCCACAGCTGTTCTCGGGTCGGAAAGATAGTCCACAGATGTTCTAAGATCGGAAAGATAGTCCACGGATGTTCTCAGATAGGAAATATAGTCCACAGCTGTTCTCAGGTCGGAAAGAGGGTCCAGAGCTGTTCTCAGGTCGGAAATAGGATCCAGAGCTGTTCTGAAGTCGGAAAGAGGGTCCACAGCTGTTCTCAGATCGAAAAGATAGTCCACATATGTTCTCAGGTCGGAAAGATAGTCCACATATGTTCTCAAGTCGGAACGATAGTCCACACATGTTCTCAGATCGGAAAGATAGTTCACATATGTTCTCAGGTCGGAAAGAGGGTCCACAGATGCTCTCGGATCGGAAAGACGGTCCAGAGATGTTCTCAGGTCGGAAAAAGGGGGAGGGGCATGGTCAAATATATTAAGAATCACTGCTCCAGATGTAAGGCCTTCGGGGTGATTTTTTTTTTTTTAAGGTGGCCTGTTAATCTTTGAAAAACAATTCCATTACTAGTAATCGGTTTAGTTCATACAGTAAAAACAGCAACGAGAATCGATCCGGAGGCCGATACCACTTTATGAAAACGTTTCTAGTCAAAGATGCGTCACTGACGTGTGTCAGCAGTGAGTAATTGCGCGAAGTGCTACGCTATTGAAAGAATATCGATTCTGTTTCTGTTTCTCAATATTAAAGATGCTTGCAACAAGACTGAAAGAAGATGTTGTTTGGTGGCATGCAACGACTAGGACAAAATAAGGTCAAAACCAGAAACAGGTATAAAAAAAAGGTCTTACAAAAAAAAAAAAAAAGGGAATCTGGAGTCAGAGAAGGAAAGAATGATGGTGATGATGATGATGATGATGGAACTCATTATGACAGAATGGATAAGTTGATTCAGCTTATTATATAAAGCAGTTCAACGTTCGGCTGCCGAGTGGGAAGTCCAATGATCCCATGATCCCCAACGCTAGTTGTATGCAGGAAGCTACTGTAGAGAGCGGAACAACGCAACTCCTTCAGATCATCAGAGGAAGAACCCACCACACCCACCCCCTACAAGTGTTTCGGCCCTATTAAAACTCCTGACACGCTAAGGGGGGTGGGGCCCTCTGAGTCATGACTCCCAGAGGTCTTGTGAGTTGATGCCTTCTTTTTTTTTTTCTGGTCCCGTCCCGGAATAGAACCCACGATCTTCCAATTGGCGCTGCACTTTGAAGTGCATTTTAGCGATTTAGCTACGGAGGACTGGTATTAGTTGCTACAAACGAAAGTATGTGATTTCTAATGGCTTTAAAGATCGTGATACTACGAGCTTCTAAAACGGACGCAAAAGGAGACCTATTTACACTTTCTGATCAATTTAAACAACTCTTGCTGAAGTCTGTTCAAACACAATATGATATACTGAGTCTAAAAACAGATCATTCGTTCATTTGCATGTCCCTTGTCGAACTTTGCCTCTCTAACAGCACTCCCGTAGGCTTCTCGGTTGTAACCAAGATATCCTGCTGATGATGCATCCATTTGCAGATCATCAACGATGTCTTACATCCATCTTCGCCTTGGTCTTCCTCTCTTTCTTTTTCCCATTATGTACCCTTCCAATACGGTCTTCTCTAGATTATCATGACGTTTAATGTATCCTAAAAAAACAGATAGAAGGTAATATTTAGAGCTTTTTGTGGAAATATTTTCCATGTTTTATGAGAAAAAAATTTGAATGTGAAAGAATCACATAAAGTATCACCTTGACAGGACAAATCTGCCCCGCGGACTGAGGGTCGAAATACCTGGTCAAGCCAGGCTGTACAATATAGCGAGCATGTTAAACGAGTAAGATATAGTGTAATGTCATTTGAATCATCATCATGTTTCGTGGATATTATTCTGCTTCCTTACTTAATTTTGATGTTTTCTTTCCTCCTTAGTTTCCAGAGAGATGGTAGTGTGTATTCAACATTCATTCATCGGTCCTTCCTTCCGTCCATCCATCCGTCCGTTCATCCATCCAAACACCCACCCACCCAATCTATCTATCCATCCATCCATTCGTCTGTCGGTCTTTCCGCCCGTCCGTATGTATGTATGTATGTCTCTTGGTCGTCTATCGCATATTAGGTATGAGGCTCATGCGAACAGATGTAGGACCGATACTAAAAGCAAAAGAGATAGAGAATAATGAATGAGAGAGGAAGAAGAAGAAGAAAGGAAATTCACTTTAGCAATATTAGTGTAATAACGGAACACAATAAAGACGTGCGTGCCTAAAAAGTCTCCTCTTGTGCTCTAACAAGCTGAACGCCATTAAAGTTGTTGTAGCAACCCTCGAGTGAAGCTCGTGCTAGAAAGTGGTTACACGCGAGAGGGAAGATGAGAACTCCGGTAGTCCGACGGGTTAATGAGCCTTTTGAGGTTAATGATACAGGAAGTGGCTGCGCTCCCTTTGCATCGATTCGGCCATTCGCGGTGGGCGGTGGCTCGCTTGGGCAATATTATTAATCAATGAGATCGGTTGGGGTATTTTTTTTGGGGGGTGTTTATGTCTAGTTTGTGCATTCACTGCTCGTGTACTGCAAGTTCGTGCATCGTATCTGTATGATTTGTGCAAGCTGCTTTGTTGAATGCATACACATATATATCTTATGTATGTGTGTGCGTGTGTACTGTCTGTAAAACGAGCATCTCTAATCAAATTCCCGCAACATTTTCCATGTCGTAGGGATGTGAAATGTTAGTGCCTTCACACTTCTAGGCCTCTACAGCATTTGAGGTAGGGGTGCCAGTACTTTGGCCTCGCTGCCTTTGTTTTCATAGGGGAAACCCCCCCCCCCCCCCCGCGCGCAGACACCCATTTCTTGTGGTTGGGTTAACCCTGGTGCCGGTCTGGCCGAAAAATTACCCGCCCGAGAGCAAAATCGAATCAGGGACCTTCTGAACAGCTGGGGAGTGCACTAACCACTGCACCATCGCGGCACATTGGTATGGGAGATGTACTTTGACTGACGTCCCATCTGCTGTCTTTGTGCATGTTTCCAACGCTGCAAATGTTTTACATACATGTTTTGTTTTTAATTTTCTAATGATGTTATTTCCTTTATAAAATAGAAAAAAAATTTCTTCATCGATGCGTTTAACTGAAGAAAAACAGAATGTGTAGATATAAAAGAGACAGTAGAAACAGGCACTGGGCGCTGAGAAGAAGAAACAGTAGAAACAGGCACTGGGCGCTAAGAAAAAGAAATATACGGACAAAAAGAGATGGATGTAACGGAACCGGAGATAAATTAATAACTGGGTAGTGAAGTGAAGTAGTTTTTTGACTGTCAGGTCTGAAATGCTGGGCATAAAGTATATCTATGTGACCTCTTTCGCTCTCAAGAACAAACATCCTGCACGGTAGTATACAGGTAGTCAAATGTATAAATATTGACGAGAGAGTGCACAACCAACCAACCAATCAACCAACCAACCAACTAATCAACCAATCTCAGATCTTAAACTTAGATCGTTTATCAGTTTGACTGTAATTAACGTGCGAGAATGTAAAACAGCTTTACCGTATATATAATATTTATATTTTATATTGTTGAATGCACGTATCACAGGTTGAATGTATTATCTGTCCATTTCACATTTTATAAGATCGTTTCTTATAGGTATGTAATACTGATACAATTTTGATGCTGAATAACTGTGTTTGGATGAGAGTTGAATAATGAAGGGCAGAATGTTACACTGTAGAAACTTCTGTCTCCAATTCTTCACCTTTTGAAAATGAAGTCGGATTATTCCTTCGTAAAGGTCACCAAAAGAGGAAGACCAAAACGAAGATGGCTGCAAGACATCGTTGACGATCTGCAAATGGATGCCGCAGCAGCAGGCCATCTTGCTCACAACCGAGAGGCCTACAGGAGTGCTGTTTGGGAGGCAAAGTTCCGCAAGGGACATGCAAATGAATGAATGAATGAATGAAAGGTCACCATAGCCAACGAGGCCCCATCAGGTCAAATATTATATTCACTGCTCCACCACCCACTAAGTCGCTGATGTTATCCTCCTTACTTCACCCCTAAGCACCTCTCTGCTGTGACCCCCCCCCCCCTTCCTCCTCAACCCCAGCCAGTTTCATGAAGATAACAGAAAACAGAAAATGATTAAACCAGATATATCTGCGTATTCAGTTCTGCATCTTTCCCTGTCCGCCTGGGAATGCCAAACTCATGTACAAATTATAAGTAATATTCATTCTTTATAAGACACTGTCAATATCTGTTTGAGATGATGATAAAGGTAAAATTCCCGTTTCCGTCCCATTAAGGCATATTGGGGAGTACGGTGTTAGGCCCGTATATTCCATGACCTTCGGCACATGAAAGTGTGATATGGTCAGTATCTCGCCCTGGCCGCTTTACCTTCCCAGATTTCTCTGGTACCCATTTTTAGAGGTTGGGTGGATCCTGGGGCCTTTTTGGTGTATACCAGAAAAAAAAAGTCCCACTGCTGGGACTGAACCCGGTACCACGTCTGAAGTGAATATATCTTAATATGTTTTTATGCTGGTGCATATTTTATATACATGTATGAATAGAAATACATGTATGCGTGTGCGATATATATATATATATATATATATATATGAGCACGTGTGTATGTGTATACATATATATTGGTATGTATGTATACATATGCACATGTCTTTATGTGTATATATGTACGTGTGTGGATGTGTATGTGTGTTAATATATGCATCTGTATGTATTGGCTTTTACGAAAAGCATAGGTGTATGTACAATCAAATCTAAATTAGTTTAATCTAAAGTGTGACTTGGTTGTTGTGTTTATTTTGCTGCTGTGCTATAAGTTTGTTAGTCTGCACTGAATGTGAGAATGTAATTAAGTTTATTTCATGCGGATGTAGAAAGAAAGGGTTTACTCATTATTAATTTATTCATTTTTTAAATTTTTTCGTGCACATTATGTGCAATAATAAATGCTGAATATCTGTGACTGAATGGAAGTTGTATGATGAAGGGAAGAATGGTGGACGGGCCTGCGTGCCCAATTCTTAACCCTTTGAAAATAAAGTCTGCCTGTCTGTTTCTCTCTCTTTTCCTCTCTCATGCATACACACCCACATATATAACACATGCATTCATATATACACACATAAACACATGCACACATTTACACACATACGTATACATACACACCACACACATACAGTACGTACACCCATGTACACAATCCCACACAAACAACCTGTCCCTCACAGTTTCCCTCTACCACCTTGGAAAGACAAGAGTAACAGTTTATAAATACTTAATGAAGCGCTGTTAGCTAACACCCGCTGCATCTTTCTCAGCGATCTTTCTCTCCACAAACACAAACTTGTACCTTCCTCCATAGCCTATCTCAGCGCTCCTACATACAAACACATGAAATCAGGTCATAACAGTGCATATCCTTCACCACAGTCTAGTGCAGGGATTCTAAATCTTTTGGCCATAGGCCTTCCTTTCCGGCCAGTGGAGAGCTTTGGACTCCTTGGTAAAAATACAGCAATAAATAGAACCCAGATGGCGTTTTTTTAATCGAACAAATCCTGGTATGTGCCCCCCCCCCCCCAAAAAAAAAAATCATTTCGTGGACTCACTGAGGGGGGGGGGCATGGAGCCCACTTTAAGAACCACTGATCCGGTGTATGTGCGAGTGTGCGCACTTTACCTTAAGTATCTATGTTCAGTGAATCTGTTTACGCCTGTCTCAGTGTGACATAAGTGGACAAATGGAGAGCTAAAACGCATATGGTGAGTCCCTATGAAGCTGTGTATAGTAGCCTTAGATTAAGAGAGCAAGAACAATATACTGAGGGAACATATTCAGTATAACGTTGTTTATCCTCCGCTTATAACAGCCATTATTGAAAACAAAATACTGATGTGACTCAGGCATTTAGGGAGAACGGAGAAGGATAGACAAACAAAGATGGCCTATACAGAAGTGATGAAAGAGGACAGACCAAGAGGTAGACCTAGACAACTATGGCGAGACAACTTAGAAGAAGATATACGCGAACTCAGAAAAGACAAATGGCAAGAAAAGATCAAGAACAGAAAGGAATGGAGACGTATCTTGTCTGCAGGAAATAAACCTCAGTGGCTTGGAAAGCTGCTGACTTCAGCAGAAAGAAAGAAATACTTCTCCTTTCAGCAGCTGACTTCAGCAGCTGCTGAAAGGAGAAGTATTTCTTTCTCTTTTTTTCCCTCAACAGATAAATCAAGGTGAACTGCACTAATGACATTCTTATCCTCTCCCTTGAAAAGTCCCCCGGTGATAATTAATAAAACGTTTTAGATTCGTAACGTTATCTTGGTATTTATATCTTTTTTTTTTTTAGTTTCAAAATACTTTTGTATTGGACTATTTTAGCATAAAAGATAGTAACAATAGCCACGTGTAACATTAAACTTTAATAACTTTGGCCTGAAACATTTCAGAAGGATATGGTCACACTTTTATCGTAGAAAGAAGTAACGAGAGACTTGTTCATAACAAAGCGGGCATGATTGTTCTTTATATACTGTAGAGGGGTGGGACTGGTTTCTTCGTGGCGGGGTTGATGATGCTTTGTCTCTCGTGGTTAGCCGGCGGCTTCTCCTGCTGGGATCCAGGGTTGATTCAGATGTTTTTCCTGCTGAGATCCAGGGTTGATTCAGCTGCTTGTCCTGCTGAGATCCAGGGTTGATTCAGATGTCTGTCCTACTGGAATCCAGGGTTGATTCAGATGTCTGTCCTACTGGAATCCAGGGTTGATTCAGATGTCTGTCCTACTGGAATCCAGGGTTGATTCAGATGTCTGTCCTACTGGAATCCAGGGTTGATTCAGATGTCTGTCCTACTGGAATCCAGGGTTGATTCAGATGTCCGTCCTACTGGAATCCAGGGTTGATTCAGATGTCTGTCCTACTGGAATCCAGGGTTGATTCAGATGTCTGTCCTACTGGAATCCAGGGTTGATTCAGATGTTTGTCCTACTGGAATCCAGGGTTGATTCAGATGTCTGTCCTACTGGAATCCAGGGTTGATTCAGATGTCTGTCCTGCTGGGATCCAGGGTTGATTCAGATGTTTGTCCGACTAGAATCCAGAGTTGATTCAGATGTTTGTCCAGCTGGGATCCAGGGTTCATTGGGTCATTTTCTTACTGTTTTTTCTTTCTTTCTTTCTTCCTTCTCCCGCATCTAAATTGCTCTGCTTACAATCTATCAAGCTAAACGTTCCTACTCCACTAGAAACACATCTTAGATGTAAATATTTTTTACGCTTTACCATTGTTACAAGTTACATGTAAATATTTTTTACGCTTTACCATTGTTACAAGTTACTTGTAAATATTTGGAACGCTTTATCATTGTTACAAGTTCTTCTTCAGCTTTCTTTGATATTAAAGCTCGCTGCTGCAGATAAAGTTCGCCTCCATTCTTCTCTACTTCTAATCTTCTCTCTCCAGTTGGTGACACCAATATCTTTTATATCTTCTTCTAGGTTGTCTTTCCATCTCTGTCTTGGTCTATCCCTTGGCTTGTTTCCCTCATCTCTTGTGCATACATCATTTTCATTTGTCTGTTCTCTTCCACAAGTGCAGTCTGATGAGTTTCAAAACATTTATAATTCGTTGGGATTTAAATAAGCTGTTCAGTTCAGTGTTCTTTCTAGCTCTCCATTCTCCACTGTTGATATCCTGTGTGAGCCCAAAGATTCTTCTTAGGGTCTTGTTCTCAAAGAGGAATTTTACACGTTAGAGAGAGTAATAGAGAAGAGCCAGAAACATGATATACTGATAATACTAGGAGATTTCAATGCAAAGATAGGAAAGGAAAAAATCACACAGACACTTCACAGGGAAAGAAAGTCTGCGTTTTTTACATGTTACTTGTAAAGATTTTAAACGCTTAACCATTGTCACAAGTTACTGGTAAATATTATTAATCTTTTACCATTATTGTGATCTTTATACCTGTGATGATAATCTGGTCCACGCCCCCTTCGTTCTCAACCGGTAGGGAATTCCTTTCTCACCTTCCAAAACCACCCACCCACTTGTGGAAGCGGGGTAAATTTTCAGGAGAGAAAGGGGGTGGGTGGGGGTTGGGGGGGGGAAGGACTGGGACCCAGATTAACTGACCCAAACTGTTGGCATGCTTTCGATATTGTAGATCAACATTCCCCCAATTTAACACCGTCAGTCCCAATTTCCCCCCTTCCCCTTCGCTTCCTCCTCCCCCCCCCCCAATCCTTCCACCGGACCCCTTCCTGAAATTCTAGAATTATCCACTGGTTGAGAACCTCTGACCTAAACCACCCCCCTCCCCCCAAATCCTTCCACCGGACCCCTTCCTGAAATTCTAGAATTATCCACTGGTTGAGAACCTCTGGCCTAAACCACCCCCTCCCCCCAAATCCTTCCACCCGAACCCCTTCCTGAAATTCTAGAATTATCCACTGGTTGAGAACCTCTGGCCTAAACCACCCCCTCCCCCCAAATCCTTCCACCGAACCCCTTCCTGAAATTCTAGAATTATCCACTGGTTGAGAACCTCTGGCCTAAACCACCCCCTCCCCCCAAATCCTTCCACCCGAACCCCTTCCTGAAATTCTAGAATTATCCACTGGTTGAGAACCTCTGGCCTAAACCACCCCCTCCCCCCAAATCCTTCCACCCGAACCCCTTCCTGAAATTCTAGAATTATCCACTGGTTGAGAACCTCTGACCAATAGTTCGCCATTAGCTGCACTACTCCTTGCACTCACATATTCTTGTGTGTGTGTGCGTGCGTGCGTGCGTGTGTGTGTGTTTTGTTTTTTTTTGTTTTAAGTATCAAATCCTGCTTTTATTGTGCTCATTTTCGCATTTGTTGGTTTTCTTAAGTCCCCATTCATCATTTGCTGTGTGTTGTATCCAAAAACCTGTTTCCCTGGTCACACTTTGTGTAACAAAAGATAATATATACACTACTAACACTAGCAGGGATGCGGCGGAGACAGGTGGAGCCTGAAGGTCAGTTACTATCTGGCCCTGTATCAAAACCTGTAGGCGGGACAGTGTTTTCCAGAATTGTTGTCTGTTGTAAAAAGGGAAAGGGGGGGGGGGGGGGGAGGGGGAGAGGAAGAAGAGGGAAACAAGGCACCTGAGCTCAAGAGTACAACCACCGGATCTTCTCTCCCCCTCCCCCCCTCCCACCCCCAAGACCTCACGAGAGAGGGTCCAGCCGGTGCTTCGCCCGGGAGATCGAAGGATTTCCCTGTTTTAAGGATGGGCCCAGAAAGCTTCGGGTTGGAGTGGGGGGGGGGCCCTACTTACAAAATTTATCTCTGAGGCTCTGATCTCAGTCCTCGTCGCGCCCTCTTCCCCCCCCCCTCTCTCTCTCTCTCGCCAGCCCTTAAATACTTCCCCCCCCCCCCCCAAATCCCCTCTTCCTCTTCTAGGATTACACAAATTTACAAATCCAAAATGCTGATTAAAAAAGCCAGAAAGGAAGGGCAACATGAAGTAAAAGTTGAAGGGGTCAGTCAATCACGTCATGGAACGAGGACTGGAAAGTTCGCGTCTTTAACTCTGGTCCACTTCGGCGAGCGGGAAACTGTAGACGGCGCCAGAAGCACGTGTTACACAAAGCACAGACTATATTGATCGTTAGAAACCAAAATATCCAATCTGAATTTCTCAGAGCGATGTAGCTCATGCAAGCAGATAACAACGGAGATGAAATTATTGAAAGAGTTTGGGGTTTTGTGTGTGTGTGTGTATGCGTGTGCGTGCGTGTGTATGTATGTGTGTGCGTGTGCGCTTTCAGCTTTCTGTTGGGCATCCGAAGGTGTACAAGGAAACAAGTAAAGGGGATAATGGAACCAGGTTAAATAATAAACAGTTAAAACAACCAAGCAGAACAAAATGAGTGTTAAAATCACTGTTAGTTGTGACAGTTTTCTCCATGGGTGAAGCATGGACTGCTCTCGCCTGGAGCGTACGAGATTTAGCACCAAATAAGAAGCAGATGACAAAACGAAGGCTATTATCTGAGAGTAACAAATGGGTCCATATTTTCAGTCCATATATAGAATACTCCCTTGATTCATCGTGTATTATCTCTGTTTTCGATTATTCTTCAGACATACTGTTCTATATTTGATAGTTATCTTCCTCTTTCTCTGTCTATCCTCTCTCTCTCTCTCCTTCTCTCTCTCCTCTCTCCCCTCTCTGTCTGTGTCTATCCTCTCCTCGCTCTCCCTCTCTCTTTATTTATCCTCTCTCTGTTTTTCTGTCTCTCTATTGTTTCTTTCTTCATTTGCCTGTTCTCAAATATCTTCCCTGCTGATAGAGAAATGTCCGTATCTCATATCCTCTATTTCTCATTAATTTAATTAAAAACGAAAGTTCTTTTTATAATCTTCTCTTACCTTCTTTATCACATACCTTTCAATTAGGAAGAAGACCACAAAAAATGCTCTTATCTGTCAATAAATATAGGATGAGAAATACAGAACTTGAGTTTTTTTTTTTTGGGTGAGCATATTTTTCTATCTTTCCTCTCGATGTTCTCATTAGTTACCTAAACTCCACAACTGACTCTTATAGAAACATTCACAAAAAATGTATATCACTAGCATGTAACGATCATTAAACTACTCATCCCACTGCCCAAGAGCCGTTTCCAGGAATAAAATAGAGAATGAGGTATTTTAGTATCAATTTTCTCAGATACACTGACAAATGTATGATTTTTTTAAAAAAATTATTAAAGTGGACTTTTGTCTTGCCATACTGTCTCAGATTACCGAAATGAATTTCATATCTAAAGCTGTTAACTGTGCCTTCAGCTCTGCTGACCCACTCTAGGGGGTGTTCTCGTTTACGCGCTTCATTTTAGGTTGCTAGTTTGTATGGACTAATTACATAGAAAACCTTTTTTTTTAATTCTAGAAACCTTTAAGTTGATAAGTTGCGTATAAACGATGCCGCTTTCTTTTCATTAACTGAAAATGTGAAAATGTGAAAACAAGAAACACTCTAATGGAATTAGCTAGGTTTTTGTTTGACAACCACACACGACTATTTGCAGGGAGAAGACGTTGGCAGAAAAGGTGAAATAATGAAGCACCACGTCGCTGAAGTGCTTCGAAAAGATGCTGAGCGTGAGGAAAAAAACAACAAAAACTCGATGGGCTTTTCTGTAAACAGTTTCTCACAGACAAAGGATATTCTGAGTTGCATGATTTCACAGCTGCCTAGTTAAACTTTCTAGATGTTTCTTTCCCCGTTGAGTGCTCTTGACGTATCAAAACTGGCTTTAACTACCGCCGTTTAAAAATAGCGAAAATCCGTTCTAACTAAACCGAGAGACTTACTTTAGATTATTATACTGGGAGTTCCATAAGTAAGTGTGCACTAAACCAGCATCGAATCCGGTATCGTAGAGATATCTTAACGTCTGCGGTATCTAGCCACATCTACCTGCCACAATAATTAAGATATCATTACGATGCCGGAGTCGATGCTGGGTTAGTGCACAGTTAATTTCCGAACGCATTGTACTTTCCAATAAAGTAAGGAGGCAGCTGCTGTTGTGGCCAGAGATTTTCTGTTTTTAATCCCTCCTTATAACTAACGACCAGGTTGGCTGAGTGGTTGGGCGCTCGGTCAACTAATCTTGTGGTACCGGGTTCAAGTCACAGCATTGGAGATTATTTCTTGTAAAATCACATCGAAAAGGCCGCGTGGTCCACTCAGCCTCTAAAATTGGGTACGAGAGAGATCTGAGAAAGTAAATACGTGATACTGACCACATTACACTGTCATATGCCTTTTAAAATACAGGCCTAACACCATATTTCCCATACGCCTTGATAGTGTGGAAAAGGGGATTTTATCCTTTTTTAAACACAGATAAAGCAGCCTGTTACGCAAAGATCATAACACGCATAAAACGGGACAGAAAGTGGACTGTGATGCATATCCTTTGCAGTGGGCCCTTCGGTACGTTCCTACTGCTGCGAACGCATCAATCCTTGGCTCAACTAACACAACAATCGTGTATCCAGGAACGTCGCGGCTGTCCAGGCTTTCATGGGTTCTGGTGTTTTGACCTTAAAAAGGCGCCATCCCACCCGGACACGGTTGTCTCTGCTATCATTGCATCTAGTAGAAGCTGATGAATGTAGAACAGTACCGTAAAAGATGAAAACACGCACATTTAGGGCACTGCATTATTTAAACAGAGAGCAAACTGGAGAGGCATGGCCCTCCAGTTTTACACTCCAAAACTCTAACTTGCATTGGAGCGTTGTAGTAGTAGTAGTAGTAGTAGTAGTAGTAGTAGTAGTAGTAGTAGTAGTAGTAGTAGAGTAGTAGTAGTAGTAGTAGTTGTTGTTGTTGTTGTTGTAGCAGTAGTAGAAGAATAAGAAAGAAGAATAATAAAAAGTTATAAAAGTAGCAGTCATTTTGAATAGACTTAAAGATATAGTTGATACTGCAATGAGAGAAGAATAAGCAGGATTTCGAAAAGGGAGAAGCTGTCTAGACCAGATCTTTACTCTAAGAATAATACTTGAAGAGCATATTGAAAAGCAGAAACCATTAATACTGAACTTCATAGACTTTAAAAAGGCATTTGATAGCATACACAATGATTCATTATGGAGAATTTTAAGTCTATATAGAATACCATCTAAAATTGTCAACACCATTAAGGACTTCTACAATAGATATGTTTGTGCAATCAAGATAAAAGAAAGGATGAGTGAATGGTTCCAGACTGAAACAGGCGTGAAACAAGGATGTATACTGTCTCCTTTGCTTTTTGGAATTACAATAGAGTTTATAATGAAAAAATGCTGCACAGGTAACACAGGTATTGACTGGGTACATGGGACCCAACAAGAAGATCTTGATTTTGCTGATGACATAACTCTTATCAGTAACAATGTGAATTACATGCAAGAAAAAACAGACAACCTGTCTTTACTGGCTAGCAAAATAGGACTTGAAATTAACAAGGACAAAACAAAAAAGAATGAAACTTCCCATTAATCAAAATGGAAAAATGCACGTAGAAGGGACAGATAGTGAAGAAGTCAATCAATTTGCATACCTTCGCAGCTACATAGACCAGGATTGTGACACCAGAAATGAAATTAAAATTAGAATTTCAAAAGCAGCATCAATCTTCAAGAATCTTGAGAACATATGGAACAAAAACCAAGTTAAGGCTATTCAATTCAAAGGTAATATCAACCCTCATTTATGCATGCGAAAGCTGGAAAACAACTAAAGAAATAGACAAGAAATTAGACTTCTTTTAAAACAAATGCCTAAGGAAAATACTCGGCATCAAGTTGAACGAATTCAAGAACAATGCAGAGATAAGACAGATAACTGAACAACAACCAGTCTCATGGGTGATCAGGATAAGTAGATGGACATATGTTGTTCACATGATGAGAAGAAACAGTCAGAGAATCCTAAAACAAGCTATCAAGTGGAACACAACAGGCCAAAGAAAAAGAGGCAGACCACGTGAAACATTGTTAAGAGAGGCCAAATTAATAGGTATAAAATCCTTTGATGATGTTGAAAGGCTCGGCGAAGACAGGAAAAATTGGCGAACTACCTTGCGAGCCCTGTGTGACGTTTAACGGCACGGGAAGGATATAAGATATAAGATAAGTAGTAGTAGCAGTCGTAGTAGTAGTAGTAGTAGTAGTATAAGTAGTAGCAGTAGTAGTAGTAACAGTAGCAGTAGTAGTAGTGGTAGTAACAGTAGCAGTAGTAATAGTAGTAGTAGTAATAGCAGCAGCAACAGTAGTAGCAGTAGCAGTAGTAGTATATTAGTAGAAATAGCAGTAGTGTTATAGTAGCAGTAATAGCAGTAGTAGCATTAGTAGCAGCAGCAGTAGTAGTAGCAGCAGCAGCAGTAGTAGTAGTAGTAGTAGCGGTAGTAGTATAATAGTAGAAATAGCAGTAGTAGTAATAATAGTAGTAGTAGTAGTAGTAGTAGTAGTAGCAGTAGTAATAGTAGTAGTAGTAGCAGCAGCAGCAACAGCAGCAGCAGTAGCAATTACATGCTATTGTTATCTGTAAAAAGTTATAACTTACATACATAAAATGTGACTTTAAAATCTCTTAAATGGTTGAAGTTCTTGGTTACACTCAGAAGCGGTATTTATATGTCAACAGTACGAATTGCATCAGTGGTTCCCAATCAACAGAAGTCCGCGGACCCCCTACTCTTTCAAAATTCATGCCATGAACCTCCATACTTTGGAAAAGTTTCATATATGAATGGTAGCTATGTGCTTTAAATGCAAAAAAAAAAAGTAAATATAGGTAATCTTTAATTATTAAACGCTATACTACATTAAAGAACACAGTACAAATTTGGTGAATTTTCAAAACGACAATAATATAGTTAAGAAAAAAAATAGAAAGTAATATTCCTACTTGTTCTGATAAATTAACAGAATGTGAAATGCGTGACAGCTAGCCAACCAAATTTTGGCGACAGAAATCATGCCTCTTTTTATTCTGAACAATCGCTTCCACATCTGGTTCAATATTTCCTATTTTTAGACGTGAAAAAAAAGTGTTCTTTTCTCCACGCATGATTCCCAGAAACATTGTTTGTTAAACATTTCACGATGAAAGTTTTTTTTAAAAAAAAAGACCTTGAGTTTTTGTCACGGACCCCTATGACAGGCCTCAGACCCGCTCGGGGTCCACGAATCACAAAGTTGGAACCACTGAAACGCATAGTTTTCCTCATGCTAAAAGTATGCGCGCTCTACGTAGTGGCTAGTGCGTGAAGCAAGCACGCTCTTGGTGTTAAGTGCTTGATACTTTACGATGTGCGGAGAAAGTTAATTTTGAATTATGTAAACACCGGTCTCGACATGTTTAAAAGCTGAGACAACGTAAACTGTGTGATCGTCATTACAACAAGGCATAAACAGCGAGTGATATCATTCATCTGGTTAGCTCGAATCGACTGCTGAAACTTGTTGCGAGACGATTACTCATGCCCAAAATGAACATTTTTACTTTTTTAGGAGTAAAATGTACAAACATGGTTGAAAACTACTTATGTTTTATTATCCTTGTGTTTTATTATACCTATGTTTTCAGCATAAGAAATAACATCTTATTGGCAGAAATGCAGATGAAGCCACTGACAACAATTATTGAGGAAAGATGCTGGCGATGGTTGGGACATGTGCTCCGAATGACTGACAACTCACTACCAAAAATAGCACTAAGATGGACACCACAGGGGAACAGAAGTAAGGGTAGACCAAAAAAAGACATGAAGAAGAACAACAGAAAGGATGTTGAGCAATAGAGGGCGCACCTGGGCAAGAGCAGAAAAAAAGGCGACGGACAGGCATTTGTGGAAAACCCTTGTGGAAGCCCCATGTGCCCTGGGCACTTAAGGTTCAGAGAGAGATGTTTTCAGCATCGTCCCCATCCCGTTCAATGCAGGTCTGCTATCGCGTCACTAATATTTGGATTCCGCCAGAAAAAAAAAATCATCTGACTCAACGCTGCAGTCAACAGTGAAAAGGCTCTAATTTCTTTTTCCGTACTGAACATCTTCCCACGCGGCACATCCATGAGGGGTCCAAACACAAGATAATCATATGCCGCGAGGTCGGGTGAATAAGTTCGATGTGGCAGCAGTAGTAGTAGTAGTAGTAGCGGTAGTAGTATAATAGTAGAAATAGCAGTAGTAGTAATAATAGTAGTAGTAGTAGTAGTAGTAGTAGTAGCAGTAGTAATAGTAGTAGTAGTAGCAGCAGCAGCAACAGCAGCAGCAGTAGCAATTACATGCTATTGTTATCTGTAAAAAGTTATAACTTACATACATAAAATGTGACTTTAAAATCTCTTAAATGGTTGAAGTTCTTGGTTACACTCAGAAGCGGTATTTATATGTCAACAGTACGAATTGCATCAGTGGTTCCCAATCAACAGAAGTCCGCGGACCCCCTACTCTTTCAAAATTCATGCCATGAACCTCCATACTTTGGAAAAGTTTCATATATGAATGGTAGCTATGTGCTTTAAATGCAAAAAAAAAAAAGTAAATATAGGTAATCTTTAATTATTAAACGCTGTACTACATTAAAGAACACAGTACAAATTTGGTGAATTTTCAAAACGACAATAATGTAGTTAAGAAAAAAAAATAGAAAGTAATATTCCTACTTGTTCTGATAAATTAACAGAATGTGAAATGCGTGACAGCTAGCCAACCAAATTTTGGCGAGAGAAATCATGCCTCTTTTTATTCTGAACAATCGCTTCCACATCTGGTTCAATATTTCCTATTTTTAGACGTGAAAAAAAGTGTTCTTTTCTCCACGCATGATTCCCAGAAACATTGTTTGTTAAACATTTCACGATGAAAGTTTTTTTTTTTTAAAAAAGACCTTGAGTTTTTGTCACGGACCCCTATGACAGGCCTCAGACCCGCTCGAATCACGAAGTTGGAACCACTGAAACGCATAGTTTTTCCTCATGCTAAAAGTATGCGCGCTCTACGTAGTGGCTAGTGCGTGAAGCAAGCACGCTCTTAGTGTTAAGTGCTTGATACTTTACGATGTGCGGAGAAAGTTAATTTTGAATTATGTAAACACCGGTCTCGACATGTTTAAAAGCTGAGACAACGTAAACTGTGTGATCGTCATTACAACAAGGCATAAACAGCGAGTGATATCATTCATCTGGTTAGCTCGAATCGACTGCTGAAACGTGTTGCGAGACGAATACTCATGCCCAAAATGAACATTTTTACTTTTTAGGAGTAAAATGTACAAACATGGTTGAAAACTACTTATGTTTTATTATCCTTGTTTTATTATCCTTGTGTTTTATTATCCCTATGTTTTCAGCATAAGAAATAACATCTTATTGGCAGAAATGCAGATGAAGCCACTGACAACAATTATTGAGGAAAGACGCTGGCGATGGTTGGGACATGTGCTCCGAATGACTGACAACTCACTACCAAAAATAGCACTAAGATGGACACCACAGGGGAACAGAAGTAAGGGTAGACCAAAAGAGACATGGAGAAGAACAACAGAAAGGATGTTGAGCAATAGAGGGCGCACCTGGGCAAGAGCAGAAAAAAAGGCGAAAGACAGGCATTTGTGGAAAACCCTTGTGGAAGCCCCATGTGCCCTGGGCACTTAAGGTTCAGAGAGAGAAAGAGAGATGTTTTCAGCATCGTCCCCATCCCGTTCAATGCAGGTCTGCTATCGCGTCACTAATATTTGGATTCCGCCAGAAAAAAAAAATCTTCTGACTCAACGCTGCAGTCAACAGTGAAAAGGCTCTAATTTCTTTTTCCGTACTGAACATCTTCCCACGTGGCGCATCCATGAGGGGTCCAAACACAAGATAATCATATGCCGCGAGGTCGGGTGAATAAGATTGATGTGGAAGATACACCAAACGCAGATCCATAATTTTGCTGAGATACTGCAAGTGAAGTATGAGGCAGTGCGTTGCACTGTAACATCACACCAGAACTGAGAAAACCGCAACGTTCTGAACTTAATCTGATTTCAGGCTTCAAGCGGTTCTCAGGCAGATCACGGTGTACTTCCTTACTTCTGGGCGTATAATGTTCCGGTATTGGGCCTTTACAGTCCCAGTATCCCAGACAAGCGTAACCATCACTCTTCCTGCCGACGGAGTTGTACAGACCTTTAGTTTCGGTAAGGAAAAATGCTGCTACCCCATGCTAGCATCCTTTGTCTCTGGCTGTAAGTCATTTACCCAGGATTATCTCCAGCGATTATAGGTCGAAGAAAGCCGCCTCTTTCAGCTTCGAAAAGAGTTTCACAAACATTCCCACAACGACCTTTCAGATTGGGTGTGAGCTGTTTTCGGCATCACCTCGTGGAGACTTTTCGATACTGCAGCACTTCGTGAATAACGTGGTATGCCGAGCATGATCACAGCACTTCGTGGATAACATGGTATGCCGAGCATGACCGCACTACTTCGTGGATAACATGGTATGCCGAGCATGACCGCACCACCTCGTGGATAACATGGTATGCCGAGCATGATCGCACCACTTCGTGGATAACGTTGTATGCCTGACATGACCGCAGCACTACGTGAATAATGTAGTATGCTGGGCATGACCGCAGCACTATGTGGATAACGTTGTATGCCTGGCATGACCGCAGCACTTCGTGGATAACGTTGTATGCCTGGCATGACCGCAGCACTACGTGAATAATGTAGTATGCTGGGCATGACCGCAGCACTACGTGAATAATGTAGTATGCTGGGCATGACCGCAGCACTACGTGAATAATGTAGTATGCTGGGCATGACCGCAGCACTATGTGGATAACGTTGTATGCCTGGCATGACCGCAGCACTACGTGAATACTGTGGTATGCCGGGCATTACCGCAGCACTACGTGGATAACGTGGTATGCCGGGCATGACCGCACCACTTCGTGGATAACATGGTATGCCGGGCATGACCGCACCACTTCGTGGATAACGTTGTATGCCTGGCATGACCGCAGCACTACGTGAATACTGTGGTATGCCGGGCATTACCGCAGCACTACGTGGATAACGTGGTATGCTGGGCATGACCGCACCACTTCGTGGATAACATGGTATGCCGGGCATGACCGCACCACTTCGTGGATAACGTTGTATGCCTGGCATGACCGCAGCACTACGTGAATACTGTGGTATGCCGGGCATTACCACAGCACTACGTGGATAACGTGGTATGCCCGGCATGACCGCAGCACTTCGTGGATAACGTGGTATGCCGGGTATGACCAATCGTCAGTTTTCCACCCAACTCATCGATTGCTACCCTTCGGTTTTCCCCCTGTCATTCGCCTCACGTCATCGTTAGCATCACGGCTATTCCGCAGAGAGCAGCCGGTCACAGCGAGCTGTATCCTACAGATTTGAGACCCCACTTTTAAACCTCCTGTGTCTTTCATAAACCTGCTCAAGCGACACACACATATCCTCCATACTGCCTCTTGAATATCTCCAGGTTTCTCATGTTTACTCCTAGAAACGAATAACTGTGCCCTGTTCCTTTCTCGTACATGCTTCCAAGGAAACGGCCATCTTTGATCTAGTCTCCTGCCATCATTTCTGAAAGTGGCCGACGTGTTTCCGAACACATATATCTAAAAACTGATGACATAACAACTATTTACTTCACCATTTTTTAGATCAAGATTAACATTATGATTTGACACGTCATATCTAATTTGCAATATCAATTTCCCAGGGAGTTTTTTTTTTTAATATAGCGCTTTATAACTCGAATTCAAAACATCCTGCTAAGTTTTCACATTACGAGCAACAACAACAAAAATAAGAGCAATAAACTTATAATAAATCACAGTTTCCTTCTAATGTTTTTTTCTCTGCCCTCGCCATAATCTGTGAGCTGAATATAAAGTGCTCGCGCCCGTTCTGTGACCTACATGAGAACAGACGACCTAAAAGAAATAAAAATTTAACGAAACAAAAAAATAAATAAATCCGAATGCTGAACATTATCCTAAAATAGAACGAAACAAATCCTTTGTAGTCACAGGTGTTGGAAAATGAATAGGACCAAAACAATTTCAAAAGCAATATATATATATATATATATATATAATTACTTTTTAAGACACCCAGAGAGATTTCTGTATTTCTAATGTAAAGCAACAGGTAATGGATGAAAATGCCAAGAACATTATAAAATGAAACATCAGCGGCACTTAAAGAACAATACCAGTGAAAGATAAGATGAAATACCTGAAATTTCCTTCTTCGAAAAACTGGAATCTGTTTACTAAGCAGAAAGGATTTACAGCAGTAAACTGTAAGCTCTGTGAGAGTATCTATACTGATGACCTTCAATTTGGAGGACTAGTAACAGGAGAGAGTCTTCAGAAAAACCCAATAGTCCGAATTTTCCCAGTGAATATTTTACTAAACATTAAAAGGTATAATTTGCATAGTATACAAGTAGTTAGTTAGTCATCTGCATGTCCTTTGTGGAACTTTGTCTCCCTAACAGCTCTCCTATAGCCCTCTCGGTTGTAAGCAAGATGCCCTGCTGCTGATGCATCCATTTGCAGGTTATCAACGATGTCTTGCAGCCATCTTCGCCTTGGTCTTCCTCTTTTTCTTTTTCCCATTATGTACCCTTCCAAGACTGTCTTCTCTAAATTACTATGACGCTTAATGCGTCCAAAATATTTAAGTTTTCTCTGATTAACCCTCTTTACTTATCTTTCTTCTTGGGATCTTGCTCTCAAAGATCTGCAATTGTTGTTCACCTTTCTTTGTTGTACTCCACGTTTCTGATCCATACATGACGGCTGGTCTTATTATAGTTTTGTAGATTGTTATTTTGGTGTTTTGGGACCGGATTTTGGATTTTAACAGGTGTTGCAAGGCAAAGTATATTTTATTCCCTATCTGTGCTCTGATTTTAATTTCCTCGCTTAATGTTGAAAGTTGTGCCTAGATATTTGCATGTTTCTGCTTTCTTAATAATCATATCTCCAGCATTTATATACTCTGGATCATTCTGCCTCTGGTCTCTTGATATCTCATATACTCAGTCTTATATTGGTTAATGGTCAAGCCCACCTTTAGTGCTACATCTCTCAGGTGTATGCAGGTAGTGATGACTTTTTGCTTAGTTTCTCTCCACCAGGTCGATGGAATAGTGGAGGTGGAAGGGGTGTGTGTGTGTGTGTGAAACACTACCATATGTAGCGTTCAGCTACCCTTAGCTGACACTGCTGCGTCTGAGTTGAGGGACCATGGCCAACCCTGTCCCATCTTTGCTTTGGGACACCCCAGTAACCTGATGAATGGTTCAAGGGTAGGTTTAGTCTCCGCGGCGATGAAATTTTGATAAAGAAGCATTGTGCCTCCCTGCTTTATAACTTCTCACTCCGGGTTTGAAAAAAAAATAGTCACCGTAACCCACTCTCCATCCGACACAACGCGTGTGCCTCAACATCTTCACCGCATCGCCCGCGAAGAACATCATGCTCGCAGTTCCAGGGAGAGAAAGCGAGAAGAGATTTTAATAACGCCTTAAAATCTTCCCTGTGCAACAGTTTGAGAAGGCTCCCATTAAGTGCAAACGACGTAGTTAAAGTCGGGAAAGGAAGGAGCTTTATTTACACCGAGATATATCCTCGGTAAAGGCTCGGCCATGATCTGTTAGTGGTTGCTGCTATGTCTTTCTTCTTCATTCCCTCCCCCCCCCCCCAGTACTATGCAATCTGGCAATCTTGAAAACAACATCTCTTGACCTTCACTTGTTAATGAATATTGTAATGCTTCACTTTGCCAACATCTCGTTACATTTACCTTGGCTCTATAACAGAAAGGAAATAAAAATGCACCAGATGCACATTTTTTTTATTGCATTTATCCTCTTCAGGCTAGCAAGGGCTCATCAACGTCACGTGATGTCGTTGTTTATATTCACGGCAGCAGCTTTGAATGGCGTTTTTTTTTTTTCACTACAAGATCACGTGCGTATATGCTGTCCTGGACGGCAACATGTTGTACTGACGTATATAGGTACTGGAACGTTTTGTCGTTTTTTGTTATGCAGAAAAAGCTTTTTGACATGATTATAGCACCAGTTTATATGGTCAGAAACAGCAGCGAGGAACAAAAGGAACCCCCGTATAGTTTTCAGTCTAAGTGTTTAAAAGCATTAATATGCAAGAAATCATTCGGGGAAGAGCGACTGGAGTTTAAAGATGAGACGCCCCCGGGGGGGGGGGGGGGGGGAGGAAAGAAGGCGAAGTTCAGTGGTCAGGATATTAAACAAAAGTCATGTTAAGTCTTCTGACCTTAAATCACACCTTCACACATGCCGATACGGCAGACTATTTGATATTATAATGTTTAGGTTGGGCACGAGTGATGAATGTACTGTATGGCGAGCATCTGATTGGTCCGTCGGTCTCTATGACCACATCCTTCATCCAGTCATGAGCGAACTGTTAGCATGATTTCTGGAGCATTTGGGAGCATTATCATTAGCAAGTCGTGGAGAGATGAGTGAAAGTCGCGGAGAGATAACTGAAGGTTATACTAGTTTTCTAACTACTTCTTACTAGAAGTACCTTACTAGTATAGATCTTCAATGAACTTAAATTCTCAGACTCTAAATGTACAAGTACACAGACAATACAACAGTCTGAAGACCACTGACGTCCGAATTTTATAGAATCAAATAAACTACGTATTTATTGTGAAAAGAATGAGTGGTGATCAGTGAAGATGAAGAATACAACCTAATTTTATCTAGCCATAAAAACATGTCTAGAGAAAGTTCAATCAAAATCTCGGAATTTCAACGTCCAAATATGACCTTCAGTGAAAAACTAACTGGAGATTCCAGATTTAACTTAAGTCAGGAACCAATTCGCTACTCCCCGATCCAACTGTAGTCACTCCATTATCATCTGTACCAGAGCATACACCATGGAAAGAAGCAGATTATACACAAATAACTATTCAGACTGAAGTGAAAGGTGTGCAGAATGGTGAGATGCAGAGCAGTCTTGTAAGATCAATAGCCACACTTAGTGTTCTAGATGACAAATATCCATGTGACACCTGGATACGTGTGTATACAGATGGATCTGCACATAATGCCATAAAAAATGGTGGGGCAGGAGCATATATTGAATATCCAAACAACACCATTGACAAGATTTCCATACCCACTGGTAAATACTGCAACAACTTTGATGCAGAAGTTAGGGCAATTATTGCTGCAGTTGAAAAACTATCAGACTCCAGAATTGATACATCTCCTGTAGTAATTCTCACAGATGCAAGATCAGTACTGGAGGCTCTTCAGTGCAACAAACTACCAGACCTTAAGGATGCCTTGTCAAAAATTGGCTTACAACATGGAGTCACTTTGCAGTGGATTCCCTCCCACTGTGGGATACCAGGCAATGAGAAAGCTGACCATCTGGCTAAAGAGGGCACTGAAATGGAGCAACCAGACATACCAGTCACCTATAATCAGAAGAAAAGCATGATAAAAACCTACAGGAAGCCACAAACACCACCACATGATGACTATCACATGCTAAACAGAAAGGAACAAGTCACCATCTTCCGTCTCCGAACAGGACACAGCCGACTCCGAAGTCATATGTATACAAAGTTTAAGGTTGGTACTACTAATCTATGTACATGTGCCCAGGTGCCCCAAACTGTGGAACATATCCTCCAGAACTGCATCAACTACGAGACACTGAGAAATAATTACTGGCCCAGTGAAACTACTAAAGAAGATAAGCTCTACGGTTCCATACATGAGTTACAAAAAACAGTGAAATTTATCCAAGAGACAGGACTGCAGATAAAGACAGACAGTGCGAACGAAGAAGAAGAAGAAGCTACTCCCCGAGATTTTCAAATGTCTTAACTAAGCTTGAGTAAAAAACATGTCAAGGTAAATTTCATTAAACATGATCATAAATTGTTAAAGTGTCAAGACTGACCTTTCCTTTGCACCAACAATCTACGTCATAATTAAATAAGGGCTTTAATCAGTTACCCTTAGAATAAAGAACAGAATTAAAGAATTCTGTTACAAGGCTGCCACCTTTCACAAGGTTTACAAATCTTAAAAACTTAGCAACAATAAGAACACCTTTCGTCACGTGACACAGTAACAAAATTTCTCTCGGCCAGATCACCAAGATAGTAACATTTCTCGGGTCTTAGGCTTGTTGTGTTGTTTTGATTTGAATCAGTATATGAAAGTTAACAGATTTGAATCAGTATATGAAAGTTAACAGATTTGAATCAGTATTTGAAAGTTAACAGATTTGAGTCAGTACATGAAAGATAGCAAATTAATCTTACAGCACGGAAACCGGATCCTTAAAGGGCTATCCAGCTGATAGATAAACATATTTTTAAACATTTTAACAGCATAATAAAGAGTCCAAACTTGTCCCGGAGATTCGGGGGTGTGCTGTTGTACGAGATTTTATGTTGTATGTGTCTTTATGAGCAGTTTCCTGCTTGCGTTCTCTGTAATGAAACAAGTTTCCTGCTTGCGTTCTCTGTAATGAAACAGTTGCCTGCCTGGGTTCTCTGTGATAAACAATTTCCTGTCTATACTTGTATGTCTGCACAAAATTCCCGAGAGAAGGGCGCAGGAGTAGTGAAGAATTTAGTGCTACTAGAGTCTTACGGTGAAGGTAGATGGTTTGAATCCAAACAAAGGAGCACCAGCCAGTCACTCAGCAGTGGAAATGGATGTGTGATTTCTTCTGCAGCATGTGAAAGACAGGCGACCAGGTGTGATACTGCCATATCATCGTCCTGTGTTGCGACCAGAGTGATATTAATCACATCATCATCCTATTCTTGTGTTGCTACCAGGGTATCTGAGAGGAATTTTGTAAGGTGGTGAAAACTTATTTATCCCCCAAACATCCCTCCCCCTCCAACGTACACTTCTGCTTACCTATTCTGTTTTCATCCACTACAGCCTCCCCTTTCCCCTTCCCTTGGCCTTAAAATAGGTGAAGACCCTTGACCCTGGAGCAAAGCATGGACATGACCGCCCCTCTCATCTGGTCTGACTGTCATGATAGATCAAGTAAAATATGACCAATAAAACCGTATGTCTTTTGGCACAGCACAATACGGTTCCCGGAGGCAGGCAGGTAGGCAGACAGACAGACAGCAGACAGACAGACAGACAGACAGACAGATAGATAGATTAATTACGTGTGATGGAAAACTGAAAGGCCACATGAAGTCACACACACACACACACACCGTTGTACACTATAGAGATTTACATTCACAAAAGATCGTTTTATTTCTGGGCGGCTGTTACTCACTGTACAGCGAAACGTGAGCCAAAGTCTGGGGCGAACATTCATACACCTGCAACCACGATACAGGATTAGGCCAGACTCGACCTGAAACCCACCAGAGATTCCATACACACTCAGGTAGAGATAAGAATTCCAGGGAGTTCACCTGTATCATCGTGATAACAGGCGATAACATGAACCGAGAAAACTTCCCAGCTTTACCGGTAGGATTTATATGTGACGCGCTACCACAAAATGATTCTTATGTCGGTATATATATATTAATGATGCCCAGTGGTCTTTACATGACAAAAAAAAAAAATTAGTAAGATGTTCTGATTAAAAGGTAATCTTTCAAATGATCTTAGTTTTGAAAACACTGGTTTAATATCATGATGGTGAGCTGGTGTAGTAGTTAGTGCTCTTGCCTGCCGACCAGAAGACTCTCTTTATTCAAGTTCATAATGGGGCGGAGTTTTATTTGGACCGACTGGCACTGGCACCAACCCAGCCTCCAAAAGCAACAACAACAACAACAACAACAACAAAATGGGTACCTGATGAGAACAGGTGCTGGCATCCCCACCTCAAAAGCCACAGGACACAGTATGACGGTGAGTGCACAAGGCTTTGAGAACTTCGAAAACAGTTTAAATGAAGTTAAATAATATCACATTTGGCATACGTAGAATGGGTTTTATCATTCTAAATAAACAGAACTTAATCAATTTTTTTTTCATTCAGAAGAATATGCATCCTCGTGTAACTTAAAAGTATCTTTATAAGCTGTCTTCTAACTGCCGACATAAGGTTCTCTTGGCAAAAACTCCCGCCATATCTATATTCGCTTTTTCCTCACTAAGATCACAAGATCTGGCACTCAAGCTCTGTGACCGATATCAGCTATCAAGTTTCTTTTTTTTTTTAACATTCCCGTCTTAGGAGTTGTTATCAGCTATGTTATCAGATGTTATGTGATCACGTTAGACATGGCAAGATTATAAAAAAAAGAAAAGACCTGGCTAATTAAAGCAGTGCAGAAAACCATATCTCATCGCTGAACTTTGGGCTACGTACGGTAAACACTCTTTGTCAACAACAAATCTTCTTCTTCTTCTTCTTCAATTCCCTGCAGCTCCGCGCCGAAGCAGCGGACACGGGAAGGATGTTGAGAGACACACCATCACGTTGACCTGGAAGCCTGTTATGACAGCTTTTTTCAGTCACTGACTGCAGCTAAAAGCCGCGGGGGAGGTGGGGTGGGTGCATTGTTTCTTTAGCAGACACAACTGCCATGGGGACCATAGCGATCCCTGTCCCGTTAGCCAGGCTAAACATGTTAAAGCGGAGAGGGTGGGGGGAGTTACCAACGGAGAGATGAAATAAGGTCTTGATCACCTTTGGTTCTCCAACCCTGACAACAGCATGTCAGCTGTAGGTCGCTGATCGTCAAAACTGACAGCATCTTCACTCCCGTCAGTAACGAATACAACCAGTTATAGTTTTCAGAGAAACTCAGCAAGAATGTTATAATAAAAAAAAAAAACAGACACACACAAGAAACCAACAAGAAACAGGCAAGTGGAAAAAAAACGGTAAGGATAAATCACATAGAAACATTAGAGATAGGCGTGGCTTAAACAGATGATGCAGGTGAAGGGGCCGAGAATGAAGTGGATTGGATAGGGGGAAAAGTGGGTAAGACAGACACTGGCCCCATACTTTAAAAAAAAAACAAAAAACTATCGTTCTGGTAGACCTTGATGATGGAATTTATACAAGGGACATACCCAAAGTCGTGAGCAAAATTTTTTTTTAAATCAGAATTTATAGAGAAAATATAAATGTATCACCTTATTTGCATCATTTTCTTCACTTTTTCAACACAATCTCCATTTCTCTGCGCACGTTTTTCCCATCGCTCTGCAAGTTTGAAAATACCCTCCCCGTAGAATACCGTTCCAGCTGACCAACGGCACAGACACATTGCTTTCTGGACGTTCTCTCCTGTGGGATCCAGCGGGCACAACCTTTTCTATAGTCTAGGATTTCAGTCATTTCCTATACTGCATTGTGTCCTATTCCAAGATTTACAGCGATTTCAGAAACAGCGATACGTCTGTTTTCTTTAATGATGCCATCAATCCTTTCTAGGTTGCGTTCAGCCGATGCAGTTCGAGGGCGACCGCTGCGAGGCATATCTTGGATGCTCGTGTTTCCGTCTTTGAAATGTTTCACTCACCTCCTAACACTGCTAGCATCCATACGCACATATTCATAAGCAAGCTGAAGTCTGTGGTGAATTTCAACAGCGGGGATTTCCTCTTTAACAGCACGTTGACGAAACGAAACTTCAGCACCCGCCATTTTGTTTATGCTCCGCGTGGTCACGTGACACATGATGGTGACGTCATGTGATCTATACACGAAATGCAAAGGATGCAAATTAAGGTGATACATTTATATTTTATCTATCTATAAATTCTGGTTTTTACAAAAATGTTGCTGACGACTCTCGGTAATACCCTTGTCAGAACAAAATCCAAAGATAGATAAAGATGTACATGTAAGAGATACTTGGGCTTGTCGCTATCTTGTGAGTTTTGGTCATGATGATTATGGTAGTGATGATGGTGGCAGTAGTGGTGGTGATGATGATGATGATGATGGCAAGCTCCTGCACGACATTTCTCGTTTCTCTAGACCATACGCAATTAAGATTGGATGACGTCTTCTGATTGATTTCATCTCGCCCGCCACCACAAAGCTGATCCTATTCGCACGGTCTACAGGAAATGGTGATTATATTATTCTTTCCAGTTTCTGTTAAATTCAACATTTTCTGAGACACAGCAAAAGCAGAACTTTCTTCTGAAAAAGTAAATGTACCTTGTTTTCTTCATCGTCTATTTTTATAATTTTGTCAGTGATGGTGTTTATAAATAATCATTCATTCACTCAGTTTTCCGAGCCATTGCACCTCAGTGATGCAGACAAGACTTGTCTCTATTCCTCTCTGTTCTTTGTCTTCTCCTGCCAGTTGTCCACTTCTATGGCTCGTGGGTCTTCTTCCAGGTTGTCACCCCACCGTTGTCTCTGTCTGTCTCCGGTTTATCACTTCTGTAAAAAAGCCCTTTTTGTCTGTCTATTCTTGTCCACCCTCTCCAAATGTCCAAGCCATCTCAATCTATTGTTTTTCATAACGGTAGTTATAAGTGGAGACAAGGACAGCGTGTGTGTATATCTTTATTATTATAAATAAATAGTTAATAACTATCCTTTACGGAATTATAAAATAATTTCCATAGCGAAATTATAATTCTTCCAAAGTAGAATTATTGTTTACTATTTTTTATACACATGTTTTATCACGTTTACGCTGGCGATGGTTGGGACATGTGCTCTGGATGACAGATGACTACTACCAAAAATAGCATTAAGATGGGCACCACAGGGGAACAGAAGTAAGGGTAGACCAAAGGAGACATGGAGAAGAACAACAGAAAGGATGTTGAGCAATAGATGGTTCACCTGGGCAAGAGCGCAAAAAAAAAGGGGGCAAAGGACAGGCATTTGTGGAAAAAAGCCCCTAGCGGAAGCTCTTTGTGCCTTGGGCACTTAAGGTTGAGAGAGAGAGAGAGAGAGAGAGAGAGAGAGAGAGAGAGAGAGAGAGAGAGAGAGAGAGCATCATGTTTACGGTGGGCGCTCCGGTTGTAACATTCTGCAGCACAAGTAAACTTTGACTTTCTTGCACTAAATTCTGAATTAAAAAACTCACAACTTTCACCAGGAAACTGATCGGAGATCGTATGCTGATGATCTAGCTAAGACGGTTGTTATTAAACAATTTTTTTTTCGTTTTCTCACTTCAGATTTTCCTCTCGGCTGACCAGGTGCTGACCGCCAAGCTTCTGTTAAACTGCCTTTAGTTCGAACAGCGATTATTATGTACAACCACAATCCATTCGTGATGGTAGATTAGGATTTTCCAGACTAAAACCGCAGATTTGAACGTTTGGTACATGAGGTCTGACGATATCAAAGGGTCTTTGCTCAACATACTGACTATTGGCATGTGTCTGTCAGAGAGACAGACAAGTTCATCGCCACGCCTCTTCTGGCCCAGGGTAAGGCAATGCTGACTTCTGCCATCATCTATCTCTACATGAGTCTCCCTCACCTGCTGAGAGCAAGATGCTTCAGATAAGTTATATATGTTTGTATTTTGTTTTTGTATGTATCCTCGAACAAGGCTCACGCCGAAATATCGGATGTTGTATGTTTTTCATTTATATATTCGTTTTTTTCTCACCTTGCTCACTTCCTCCCTCACTTTGTAAAACTGCACCATACACCTCTATCTACCTTATTTATATTAACCAGTTTTACTGCAGTCGCCATCCCTTTTATCTGTTACATGAGTCTCTTCACCGTCCATGTTTGACATCTAAGGTCCAAGATATGCCAGCACTGGTTTCCACATGCTGATTAGAGGCTGTCTAAGTCCATACTGCTCCACGTCTAGTCTTTGTGATGCTGGTTAAGAAAGAGAGCTAAAAAAATCGTAACATTTTTAGTTCATCAAACTGCTATAAGGATTCAGTCACTGTAATTGAACTTATAATTCCCTCAGAATGCTTACGTCATGACATAATATTAATATTTAACTCCTAAAACGAATGGAACTTTATAAGATCACCGTGTCATTGTAAACCAACAAACCTAAGGGGGAAAAAAAGAAGTGAAAGCAGTAGATTCAGTGATTCATAACATACCAGAGTCACCCCTTTGGGCGAAGGCTCCTCGTCCTCTATTTACTGACCATGACTTTAGTGTTATTAATTTGCTGACTATGACTTTAGTGTTATTAATTTACTGACTATGACTTTAGTGTTATTAATTTACTGACTATGACTTTAGTGTTATTAATTTACTGACTATGACTTTAGTGTTATTAATTTACTGACTATGATTTTAGTGTTATTAATTTGCTGACTATGACTTTAGTGTTATTAATTTACTGACTATGACTTTAGTGTTATTAATTTGCTGAATATGACTTTAGTGTTATTAATTTACTGACTATGACTTTAGTGTTATTAATTTGCTGACTATTACTTTAGTGTTATTAATTTGCTGACTATGACTTTACTGTTATTAATTTGCTGACTATGACTTTAGTGTTATTAATTTGCTGACTATGACTTTAGTGTTATTAATTTACTGACTGACTTTACTGTTATTAATTTACTGACTATGACTTTAGTGTTATTAATTTACTGACTATGACTTTAGTGTTATTAATTTACTGACTATGACTTTACTGTTATTAATTTACTGATTATGACTTTAGTGTTATTAATTTACTGACTATGACTTTAGTGTTATTAATTTACTGACTATGATTTTAGTGTTATTAATTTACTGACTATGACTTTAGTGTTATTAATTTACTGACTACGAATTTACTGTTATTAATTTGCTGACTATGACTTTAGTGTTATTAATTTGCTGACTATGACTTTAGTGTTATTAATTTGCTGACTATGACTTTAGTGTTATTAATTTACTGACTATGATTTTAGTGTTATTAATTTACTGACTATGACTTTAGTGTTATTAATTTACTGACTACGAATTTACTGTTATTAATTTGCTGACTATGACTTTAGTGTTATTAATTTGCTGACTATGACTTTAGTGTTATTAATTTACTGACTGACTTTACTGTTATTAATTTACTGACTATGACTTTAGTGTTATTAATTTACTGACTATGACTTTAGTGTTATTAATTTACTGACTATGACTTTACTGTTATTAATTTACTGATTATGACTTTAGTGTTATTAATTTACTGACTATGACTTTAGTGTTATTAATTTACTGACTATGATTTTAGTGTTATTAATTTACTGACTATGACTTTAGTGTTATTAATTACTGACTACGAATTTACTGTTATTAATTTGCTGACTATGACTTTAGTGTTATTAATTTGCTGACTATGACTTTAGTGTTATTAATTTGCTGACTATGACTTTAGTGTTATTAATTTACTGACTATGATTTTAGTGTTATTAATTTACTGACTATGACTTTAGTGTTATTAATTTACTGACTACGAATTTACTGTTATTAATTTGCTGACTATGACTTTAGTGTTATTAATTTGCTGACTATGACTTTAGTGTTATTAATTTGCTGACTATGACTTTAGTGTTATTAATTTGCTTATTATGACTTTAGTGTTATTAATTTGCTGACTATGACTTTAGTGTTCTTAATTTACTGACTATGACTTTAGTGTTATTAATTTGCTGACTATGACTTTAGTATTAATAATTTGCTGACTATGACTTTAGTGTTATTAATTTGCTGACTATGACTTTAGTGACTACATATAAAATAATGAGTAAAACCAAATAGAAGACACGTAAAAGTAAAAGATAAAATCCCCGTTTTCATGTCATTAAGGGACATCGGAGATATGGAGTTAGGCTCGATTTGCCAAGACCTTCGGAATATTAAGATGTGATATGGTCTATCTCACGCTTGGCCGCCACATTTACCCCCCCCCCCCCCCAATTTCTTTGGTACCCATTTTTAGAGGCTGGGTGGATCCCGGGACAATTTTTGGTGTGATGATATCAGTACCAACGGATTAGTAGACCGAGACAAGAGATGGTGTAAATAAAACTAAAAACAGCTGTTGTGTATCAGAAATTAGAGACGTGTCACTGCAGTTGTGTAAAGAGGAATAAAATTGGCCAATGTCACAATAGTTATGTAAAGAGGAATAAACATGGCCAATGTCACAGCAGTTATGTAAAGAGGAATAAGCATGGACAATGTCACAGTAGTTATGTAAAGAGGAATAAGCATGACCAATGTCACAGTAGTTATGTAAAGAGGAATAAACATGGCCAATGTCACAGCAGTTATGTAAAGAGGAATAAACATGGCCAATGTCACAGTAGTTATGTAAAGAGGAATAAACATGGCCAATGTCACAGCAGTTATGTAAAGAGGAATAAACATGGCCAATGTAACAGTAGTTATGTAAAGAGGAATAAGCATGGGCAATGTCACAGTAGTTATGTAAAGAGGAATAAGCATGGCCAATGTCACAGTAGTTATGTAAAGAAGAAGAAGCATGAGCAATGTCACCGCAGCTGTGTAAAGAGGAAGAGGCATGGGCAATCAATAAATCTTGCATAGGTTGTTGTATGGCATTCAAAGGAAGAATTCATGGCATCAAAACGTCGACGATACGTGACGATGCTGGCTGAATGCTAACGAAGGGAGGGTGTGACTGCAGCTCTCTGTGCGTAACTAAACGAAGTTCACTCTCCGCAGCTGTGCAATAATAATGAAGGACGACCACGTTGAAGCATCTTGAGGCGTGTCCTTTCCAGAACACTGTCCCACTCACTGCCTCCCTGAATGCAATGCAGTCTTGTACAAGCTGACCAGCGTCTGGCAACAGCACCTTTAGTCTCTCCGTGATGTCCCGAGTTCCACCTGCGGCGTGGTCGTCCCGTTTCTCTTTTGCCTGGCACTGTGCCTTCTGATTTATCAACCTCTCTAAATCACTGTGTTTCTTGATGTAGCCGAAGTATCTCTCATCTTTCTAACTTTAATACTGTTAACAAGACAGTTTTCTGCGTCACAACATCTCTTTGGTTTTCTTTCTATATCATGATATTCTAAGTGACCTTCTACAACATTTCATTTCAAACGCTGTTATTCTCTTCTCCGGTTATTTGTTAAGCGTCCATGTTTCATATTCGTACGTTGTCACCGGGGATATGTAAGCTCTTAGTAAACATACGGGGGTGGTCGATAAGTTCTCAGCATAAGGTACAACGGATTATTTGTGGACAACTTTTTGGGGTTATTTCTCAACATAGTTCCCTTGCAAGTTTATGCACTTAGTCCTGCGATCCTGGAGCATATGGACCCCTTCTTTGTAAAAGTCAGCATCTTGTGCCAGTAGAAAGTGGTCTACAGCATGAATGACGTCATCATCTGAAGCAAATATGCGACCACTCAGATCCTTTTTGAGTTTGGTAAACAGGTAATAGTCGGAAGGGGCCAACTCTGAGGAATAAGGGGAATGTTCAAGAAGCTGGAAGCCGCATTCATGAAGGGCAGCCATTGCTACCACCGACTTGTGAACTGGAGCATTGTCTTGCTGAAAGATGACTCCTCTCGTCAATTTCCCTCTACGCTTTTTCTTCAATTTGACCCGCAGTTGCTTCACAAGATTAGGGTAATAGGCCCAGGTGACCATTCTGCCCTTCTGAAGATAGTCTACCAATAGCACACCTTCTGAATCACAAAAGATGGAGGCCATCACTTTTCCTGCAGACAGAACCACCCTTGCTTTCTTTGGAGGTGGGGATCCATGATGTTTCTATTGCTCTGACTGTTCTTTGGTTTCTGGTTGAAAATGATGAACCCAAGTCTCATCCATAGTCACAAACTGCTGAAAACGTTCGTGGAGTACACTGTGGTGAGCTCGTTAACACTGCAGGACTGAAAACGTTCGTGGAGTACACTGTGGTGAGCTCGTTAACACTGCAGGACTGAAAACGTTCGTGGAGTACACTGTGGTGAGCTCGTTAACATTGCGGGACTGAAAACGTTCATGGAGTACACTGTAGTGAGCTCGTTAACAAACTCACCAACTGAGTAAAACGACATTAAATGAACTGTCACTCTCGTAAATACTTAACAAAATATCACTGTAACTAAGTAGAAATAACTGCTAGTAACTGTGGTATTCTTCGGCTCATAAACTCATATTTATTGTCCATAGAAAATCTCATTCTCTTTCGTAAATTTCCCGATTTTTTTCAAATTTACAGCCAGAATGTACTACATATTAACTTGCTGACATACCAGAAAGCTCTTACGTCATCAACTAAAGCTGTTGAGCAACGGAGGGGATTCATGCTAATTACATTCTTAAAAAGAAAACTTCAGTGAAATGTTACTACTATAAGGTAATAAAATTAACTGATAATTTCTATCTAATTGGTCATTACAATTTCCTGTATTATATAAACATGCGTGTGATGATGATGATGATGATGATGTATGTGTGTGTGTGTGGGGGGGGGGGGGGCGGGAATGTCAGAATTTAACCTGTTATTTCAAGGTCTAATCTGACTGGTTAGTTCATTTTGTCCAGGTAAAGGTGAGGTGAGGTGAGGTGAGAAATCCTAAGTGTTCAGGCATATTAGACGTCATGAGAGTCTGGAGAAGACAGGTCTTGGAAGGGTTACACAGTGGGAAAGAGAAAAAGAAGAAGACCAAGGCGAAGATGGCAACAAGACGTTGATGATTTGCAAATGGATGCATCAGCAGCAGGGAATCTTGCTTGCAACCGAGAGGCCTTCAAGAGAGCTGTTAGGGAAGCAAAGTTCCGCAAGGGACATGCAAATGAATGAATAAATGAATGAATGAATGATCCTAGAGACTATATTAAACAGAGATAGCAGTACATTGTCTGAGAAACGAACACATGTTCTCAATTCACTTTAAGCATTCGATATATAATCTATAAGAACAACAATCTACAATTTAAATATGCAAGAACAACAATCCACGGTCTAAATGTACAACAACAACAATAACAACAATCCACGGTCTAAATCTACAACAACAACAATAACAACAATCTACGGTCTAAATCTACAACAACAACAATAACAACAATCTACCGTCTAAATCTACAACAACAACAATAACAACAATCTACGGTCTAAATCTACAACAACAACAATAACAACAATCTACGGTCTAAATCTACAACAACAACAATAACAACAATCTACGGTCTAAATCTACAACAACAACAATAACAACAATCTACTGTCTAAATCTACAACAACAACAATAAACAACCTAAATCTACGAGAACATCAGTCTACAATATGTTTTACTTCAACCTACAATCCATACAGCTCAAGCAGCTTTTAACTTCATCTCACTTTAAGCACCAACGGTACTGGTTTCGCCAGACGGTGTGGCTCACCCCAGAGCTACCCCCCTCCCCATCCCCTTCCCCAAACCTTACTTCTCACCCTCCGGGCTGAATAACGAGAGCTGGAATTCAGAACAAGACGAGGGGGAAGGGGGGGGGGGGTTTGTTTTATAAATAGACCAGTAATCTGAATAAAGCTAAAGGGTGTGAGCAGGCTAGCAACACACACTTGCATTTGTAATCGATGATGATACATTCCATATCAGCAATGTCTAGGGCCCAGAAGGGTGTTGTCCTGGCTCGGTTTGCCCAACAACCATTTGGAAAGGGAGCAGCGGAGACCGATCGAAGAGGAAAAGGAATACTAATAGCTTTGGCGAGCTCCACTGGCGTATGGAAGAGAGATATAAATAAGTCAACAATACTGTAGAGCACAGACATCCGAAGGCTTCGAGTTATGGGTCTGTGTGTGTTGCTAATATGATTATTACGTCATGGAAGGATGGTTTGTTTCTTTGTTCCTTGGGTTAGGCTGTGGCGTTTCCAACTGCACGCTCGATGTCTAATCTGTCCCAGTATGCTCTAGATAACCTATGTCAAATTGTTTGTGATAAAATTCTTGTATCCATTTTATTTTTTAGATTGTCGATATCTTCACATCCGTTTGCCTTCTTTTACAGGGCTAGGATCTTTATCATTCATTTCTATTTTTTTACAATGTTAGGGATCTTTCGCATTTCTTCGTATTCTTTTACAGTGCTAGGATCTTTAGCATTCATTTTCATTCTTTTATAGTTCTAGGATCTTTAGTATTCATTTCTATTCTTTTATAGTTCTAGGATCTTTAGTATTAATTTCCATTCTTTTATAGTTCTAGGATCTTTAGCATTCATTTCCATTCTTTTACAGTTCTAGGATCTTTAGCACTCATTTCCTTTTTTTATAGATCTAGGATTTTTAGCATTCATTTCCATTCTTTTACAGTTCTAGGATCTTTAGCACTCATTTCCATTCTTTTTAAGTGCTAGAAACTTTAGCATTCGTTTCTATCCTTTTGTAGTGCTAGATCTTTAGCATTCGTTTCCATTCTTTTGTAGTGCTAGAATCTTTAGCGTTTGTTTCCATTCTTTTGTAGCGCTGTAAGCTTTGCATTTAATTACTTTCTTTTTGACGACTAGAATCTTTGTATCCATTCCCTTTTTTTTCTAGAATTAAAATTTTTACAGTCGTTTCCATTATATTTCAGTGATGGAATTTTTCTCGTTCATTTATGCTCTTTTTAAGATTACGTTTATCTCCCTTTCGCAACCAAACGAGAATGGTAAAACACTTGAGCGGTCAGAGATAGACTAAGAAAGTTTGTAAAGCGAGATAGGTTAAGGAAGTCTTGTAAACGCCCGTTTGTTTCTTCTTTTGCAACATTCTTGGCGGCTTTGCAGCCTACTTATCGTTCTTAATGTGGAAGTGAAGCGCTTTTAAGGAAATATGAATGCAACTGAGCGGGGTACCTGATATTCCTGTTATAGGACTGATCGAAATCCTTGGAACTCCTGGCGCAGACAGGTAAAGCAAAACAGTAGAATGCTATTAAACACGACTAAAGAGAGTTTGTGTTAGTCATCATAAAATGTGACTATGAGAGTTTGTATTAGTCATCATAAAATGTGACTATGAGAGTTTGTATTAGTCATCATAAAATGTGACTATGAGAGTTTGTATTAGTCATCATCAAATGTGACTATGAGAGTTTGTGTTAGTCATAATCAGATGTGACTATGAGAGTTTGTGTTAGTCATCATCAAATGTGACTATGAGAATTTGTGTTAGTCATCATCAAATGTGACTATGAGAGTTTGTATTAGTCATCATCAGATGTGGCTAAAGAGAGTTTGTATTAGTCACCATAAAATAAGACTAAAGAGCTTGTATTAGTCATCATAAAATATGACTAAAGAGCTTGTATTAGTCACCATAAAATATGACTAAAGAGCTTGTATTAGTCATCATAAAATATGACTAAAGAGCTTGTATTAGTCATCATAAAATATGACTAAAGAGCTTGTATTAGTCATCATAAAATATGACTAAAGAGCTTGTATTAGTCACCATAAAATATGACTAAAGAGCTTGTATTAGTCATCATAAAATATGACTAAAGAGCTTGTATTAGTCATCATAAAATATGACTAAAGAGCTTGTATTAGTCATCATAAAATATGACTAAAGAGCTTGTATTAGTCACCATAAAATATGACTAAAGAGCTTGTATTAGTCATCATCAAATGTGACTAAAGAGCTTGTATTAGTCATCATAAAATATGGTTACAGTTTTATAACAAACTGTTGCTGTAATTATCATAAAATATGACCAGAGTGAGTTGTATTCTATGCTGATACTGCTGTTGTTCTATCTTCCTGTAACAGTCGATGCGGTGAAGCTGATGAAGCGAGCGCACCGTATCAAATGAGGAGTGTGAATTCCAGGGGTTATATCTGCGGACCCAGACACTAGCTCGAAAAAAAAAACCCAAAAAGACGGGGTACGCGATTCTTCTTTAGCAGATTCCACAGCCATGGTGGACACAGCGATGACCGCCACATTCAGCTGCGTCTTCACCGCCACAAGGTGTATTTCATATACTATGTACTAAAACATCATATATCACATTGCAGATTAGTTGTCATATCTACTGAAACATGAGAGCTGACTTGTTGCTTCATTGGTAGTGCCATATATCGAAACGTCAAAACTTTAATTGGTATTCTGATATACTTAAAAAGTCAAGACTTGGGACTGGTGGTCCCATATGCTGACTTGTCAACACTTGAATTTGCAAGTCCAAAGAAGGAAAAGGTCTAAACTCCGATTCTTCTTCAAGTGACGTGTCCTGACCCAGAAACTTGTCCCTCTCACAACCTCCCTGAATGTTACGTGGTCTTGTGCAAGTTGACCAGCGTCTGGCAATGGCATTTTCAGACTTTCCAACTTGGACTGGTAAATCCCATATACAGAAACGTCAAAACTTGAATCAGTAACTTCTCTAGTTCATGTTCGTCGACTCGAGAGTTGTGGCGGGTTTTTCATGTTTCTTGCTTATTCTTCTGATTGTCTTACCCGCAATTCATCACTGATTTCATTCCATTTTCTTATCAGGTTTTCGTCTCTCTTATCCATGTCTGAGCAGCGAAGTGGTTAGTGCACTGGTCTCTCATGGCGAAGGTCGGGGGTTCGAATCCGGCCGGAGGCACCCCAGTCACCCAGCTGTAGAAATGGGTACCCGACTTCTTCTGGAGTTGGGGAAGGAAAGGCGGGCCTGGCGTGATACTGACCATATCACCCTCTAGGGTGCTGACAGGTCAAGGAAAATATGGGCACTAACACCATATCCCTATGTGCCTCTAAGGCATGACAGGATTACCTTTACCTTGTATACTATCCATATGGAACGATTTTTATGATATAAGCCTCATAAACTGAGAGATATAACTTGAAAACTGCATATAATATGCTTGCCACCAGTGATGCTGCCTACCATTTGTTATGTTTTTTCTTGTTCGTATATCTGTACTAAACAAGCACATATCAGTTTGCATGCGGTTTGCCACATGCTCTGCTTTTTCACTTTTTTTCCTCCACTGTCCGGATGTGTCATTTTTCCACGTCCTACAATGATGAAGTCCTTTGGTTGAAACGTTTTGCTATGTACATCTATAGGCATCTGTGTCCATCCTTCCTACAAGGAGGATGCCAAGAAGCTAGGTGTTTTTTTTTTTCATCCATTTTTCGTGTCTTTATCTGTTGTGTCGTTTTTATATGTGATCCTTGAGAAAAGTCTTTTGCCGAAATATTGGATTGTTATAACTTCTTCATTTACACGTATTCATCTTACTTTATGCCACTCTTATTTCTGTCCAGTTTCTTCACTCTTTCTATCTATTTGTAAAACTGAACCATATACCTTTATTTACATTCATTACTAGGACCAGTTTTATCGCCGTCGTCATTTCTCTTATCTCTGAAAACTGAAAAACCTGCCACGTTATCTTCACTCCTGAAAGAGAAAATGTGTGTGTTTTCTATGTAATGCATAATACGTGGAATAAATTGACGCATTAGGGTTGCAGAATTCTCCTACAATATATTGGTTTTGGAAAAATAGATGGAATGTTGTGCATTTTGTGCCAATCTTTCCTACAAGGAGAATACCAAAAAGCAAAGTGCTTAACTTTTCATCCTTTTTTTTTTTTTTGGTGTCTTTATTTGTTTTGGTTTTCTTTGTTTCCGATCCTTGAAAAAAGAAAAACGGCTTTTGGCGATATACTGGATTGTTGTAAGTTCTTTATTTATACGTGCTCATCTTGCTTTCTGACATTCTTACTTCTGCCCACTTTCTGTAGGCTTTTGTTACCGCTTAGAATAACTGTTTCAGGAATGTGTAACTAGAGGAACTTTGACCTTTAACTGATGGCTTTGAGGGGGGGGGGGGCGACCCCCCTCCACCACAGAACCAGAATGTCGGTTACAGAAATGACCATTAGCTTTAGCTCCACACAAATCCTCGGTCCTTGTAGGTGAGTGCGTAGAGCTCTCGAGAAGAAAACGAGCGTGCACTACTTTCATCGATTCGATGAGTCGCAAGCACGCGCGAGTGAGTTAAAACTGTCCAGAGGTGTCTACAGGGCACACAGAAAGTGCTGGAAACGAGATACTTGTTGAGGGTTGAAGCTGTACAAAATCTCGGTATGCCTGCAGCCCGTGGGGGGGTTTTGCTTTGATTGCGAAGATTCGCTGATTCGGGGCCCCCAGAAGCGACGGCCACTTAAAAGAATGTCTGATGATCACGGCAGAAACACTGCAAATGCTTCAAATATCGTTTAGTCAAAACAGCGACAAATCCTCGTCCTATCTATTAAAAGCCCCTTGATATATATATATATATATATATATATAGCCTCCTTTCAGTAATCTACTGGAGTTCAAAACTGCGATACTAAATAAATAAATAAATGTTACTGTTATGTTTGATAGCACACAAAAAAACAACAATATGGTTATTTCTATTTAATACAGTACATGGGGGAAGTAATATTGAAGGTAAAATCCTGGCTTCCCTGCCATTAATCTATAACGGTGATACTATGTTAGGCCCGTATTTTCAACACCTTCGGCGCCTGGAAATGGTGACGTGGTCAGTTTCACGCCTGGACGCATTTACCTTCCCAGATTTCTCCGGTTCTCATTTTTAGAGAATGTGTGGGCCGCGGGGGCCTTTTTAGTGTGGTGGTACCAGAAAAAAATCCCCCCACCGCTGGGACTTCAACCAGGTACCACCGGATTAGTAGTCCGAGCGCCTAATCACTCAGCCAACTAGGCCGCCTGACTGGGAGAGGGAAACGGAAACAGTTTTAGCACTGACTTGCAAAACTGCTGTCAGATGCTCTGGGTAAACAAAATCAAAAAATCACAAACCAGGTTGTCATGGTGTACCATGGAAGTAAACATAGGATCCGTTGGAGCCAACCTTTCACATGAAGATAGCAAGGAGACCAAAGAAAAAAAAAGCCAAGTGTTTGATTTTCCATCTATTTTTCATGTATTTATCTGTTTTGTTTTTGTGCGTAATCTTTGAAAAAAAGACTTTTGCTGAAATACTGGATTGTTGTAAGTTCTTTTATATGTGCTCATTTATATACGTGCTCATTTATAGGTGCTAATCTTACTTTCTGTCATACTTATTTCTGTCCACTTTTCTCATTATTTCTATCTTTTTTGTAAAACTGGGCCATACACCTCTATCAACCTTCATTACTAGAGCGCGTTTTAAGGCAGTCGTCATTTCACTTTTATCTTACACGTAAGATTATATACAGCATGATTATGAGTTCTTGAATCAATCATATCTTGAGCGAATTTTGCGCCACCAAGAGATGAGGATGCAAATGAAATCGACACTTAGCTAATTCACAACAGTGTGTCATAACCACAAGAAGGTCTACATATTCTGAAGGCCGTCTAGCCATTCAGCAAATGTCAGAAAGATATCTAGAATCTGCTGCCAACCTCCCCTGAGATAAAACCTGACACTGGGAAGAGAGATAAACTGAAAACCATAGAACAAGCATGAAAACACTCCTGACCATGAGATCCACGGGTGGTGACCTTTGTTTTAACGCAAAAGACAAAGAAGAAGAATTATTTTATTCATGTTTTGTTTGTTGCTTTTACATAAACAATGTGTTTTAAACAAAGTGTTTTATCAGGAACTACCTGGCTAATGAGTGGTTAGGGGTCATGTTTACTAATTCGGTGGTACCGGGTTCCAGTTTCAGGAGTTGGGATTTTTTTTCTGGTACACGCAAAAAAAGAGGCCCCGGGATCCACCCAGCCTCTAAAAATGGGCACCAGAAAAATCTGGGAAGGTAAACGCGGCAAGGCGTGGTAGTGACCACGTCACACTTTCATGAACTGAAGGTCTTGGAAATACGGGCCTAACACGGTATCCCCGGTATGTCTTAATGGTTTGGCAACAGAAATTTTGTCTCCTTTTTTTATTGCTGTTGTTTTAAATTGGGAATTTGCTGCATTTTTTTCTTCATATCCTTGCCTGACGCTCTGACTCGATATGCATTTCCAGACGAATTTATAAACGCAATTTATTCATTCATTCATTCATCTGCATGTCCCGTGCGGAACTTTGCCTCCCTAACAGCACTCCTGTAGGCCTCTCGGTTGTAAGCAATCCATTTACAGATCATCGACGATGTCTTGTAGCCATCTTCGCCTTGGTCGTCCTCTCTTTTTTTCCCATTATGTACCCTTACAAGACGGTCTTCTCTAGATTATCATTACGTTCAATGTGTCCAAAATATTTAAGTTTTCTTTGTTTCATTCTCTTTACTAGCTATCCTTCTTCAGTATTAAATTCTTGTAGTATGGATATATTTATTTTGTTTGTGTGTGTGTGTGTATTCATGATATCTGAAATACTCTTTTGTAGCATTTAAAGGCATTTATGTATTTCTCAGCTGTTTTGTTAAGTGTCCAGGTCTCACAGGCATATGTTGCGATGGGAAAGATGCATGACCTTAAAAGTCTTATTTTTGTAGTTCTGTCTGTTTCTCTCCACAGATTCTTTAGTTGTTTTACTTTCTGAAGAGCGATAGATGTCCTCCTTTTAATTTCTCTCATTTTATCTCCATTATTAGTTAGCAGTGATCCAAGATATTCAAAACTCTCCACTTCTTCCAATTTTTCCTCATTGATACATTTTTCAGCTGCCTTATTTGTTTTGTCAACTGTCATCAATTTAGTTTTCTTCGCATTAAGATAGAATTTTTGCTCTTCGCTATTCTTACAAACTAACATAATTAGTTTTTCCATTCCTTTTTGAGTTGTGGACAGTAATACTGTGTCATCAGCATATCTAATCTCTGATATTTCATAACCTCCAATTGTTATGGCTTCGTAATATTCTTTGTCTACATCTTCGCTAACATTCCTCATTATATTTTCAATATACAAGTTAAATAAGTAAGGCGACAATATGCACCCCTGACGGACCCCTTGTTTTATGTCAAACCAACTTGTTGTTTCACCATTTATTCTGACTGCTGTCTAGATACAGCAATGATATTAATTGTATCAAATGTGTTGGAAATCCAATTTCTTCCATTATTTCCCAAAGTTTCTGCTGTTGTACACAATCAAATGCCTTTGAATAGTCTATATAAGATAAATATAGTTTCACATTAAACTCTCTGCATTTCTCTATTATTAATCTTGTATTGAATATATGATCTCTTGATCCTCTTCCTTGCCTGAAACCAGCTTGAACCATATTGACTTCTTCTTCTATTTTCTTATGAAGTCCACTCATTATGATTTTTAACAGAATTTTACTGGCATGACTAATCAGGGCAACGGTTCCGTAGTTTGTGCATAATTTCAGGTAACCCTTTTTTGGCAGTGCTATGAATACAGCTCTTTTCCATTCTTTTGGCCACATACCTGAATGTCATATCTTTTTACATAGTGCATGATAGATTGTTGCACATTCCTTTCCTTCTGCTTTAATAAGTTCAGCTGTTATCTCATCACATCCTGGTGATTTACCATTTTTAGATTCTTTATTGCCCATAAAACTTCTATTGTCGGTTCGGGTTCTTTCTCCTCCAATAATTCACACTGTTGATTTCTGCTTTCAGAGTCAGTTGTTTCATACATTCCTCTGCAATATTCCTTCCATCTTTCTAGAATTTCCTCTGTCTCTGTCAAGGTCTTCCCCCATCTCGTCACAAATTACATTTAACTTAGGTGTGACATTTCCCGTCAATGTCTTCATTTCTTTAAACATTTCACTATCTCTTCAACACTTCTGATGTCCTTCTATTCTTTCACATCAATCTTGTATGTACTGTATTGTGTCTTTTCTTATGTTTCTTTTTAATTCTTATGTTAAAGATTTATATTCCTCTTTGTTGCTGTTTGTCACTTTCCATTGGGCTTCATTTCTCTACATTGTTTTATCAGTTCTAGTGTACCTGCTGTAATCCATCCATTCTTTTGTGTTTTCTTCACTGGAACCACGTCTTTAGCTGTTGTTATTAAGATATATCTGGCCTGCGTAGCCAGTTCATCTGGTGTCATCTCCTCATGTATAGTCATCAGGATTTCGAAACGGTTCTTCACTTCTATACCGTATTGTTCTGGTATTTTTGTAAGATCAAAGCGGTGTGGTCTTGATCCCGTAACTGTCTTTTTTATATTTATCTTCAGTCTGCTATTAATAACTCATGGTCCGTGTCACAATTAGTACCTGGTAAAGTTGTTACTGTTAACGGGGTAGGGGTATCTCCTATCAAAGGAAAAGTAAGACGCCTCCTCACCTCCGTCAGTCAATGGGACACCCTTGGGCAAGGTGGAGTACCGGTATAGCCCCACGATCAGGGTGACGTGAAGCCATGGGAGCAGGTGGTGGATGTAATGGGAGAGCATCCGTCAGATAATGTTGGTTTATAGTCATCATTCTATGATGGTAGGCAGATGATTTCAATGTAGGGTCAATGGCTACGATCAATGACTAGTACAGTCACTGCCAGGAAGGAAAGCAATGGGAAACTACCTTCTGGAAATATACCAAGAAACTCCAACAGCAACATGGAAGGTCAGATAGGAAAAAGATCTGGTGGTGAGTCCCCCAGGCCAGATAGATCTAATTTTAACACTGTGGAAGAGTGTGAGACAGAAGTCAGTACTAGTAATTGTGATGATGGACAAAATCCTGACGGTGTTACTAAGGAAAACCCTTGCATCAAACTAAAAAGAGAAATAAGAGTAGAAACATGGAATGGGAGAAGTATGTATGAGGGAAAGTATCAAGTAATAAGTGACAGATGAAAAGAACGAGGATACACATACTGGGAATCTGCGAACGTCGATGGAAAGGATCAGAACACTTCAAGAGCGAGAATGATAATATCTTATATACTCTGGTGGAGAATTAGGAGGAAAGAATGGAGTGGTTTTTTACTTGGACCAATCAACATCAAAAGCATTACTAGATTACAATCCAGTAAGTGATAGAACGCTCACAGTCAGACTTAAGGGCACTCCTAGAAATGTAACAATCATCCAGATATATGCACCTACATCAGCAGAAGAAGAAGAGGAAGACTTTTATAACACACTGCAAACGACGATAGACCAGGTACGGAAAAATTATATCGTAAATAATGGGGGATTTTAATGCAAAGATTGGTATAGAAATAGCAGAAGACGAAGGATATGTTGTGGGGAAATTTAGCATAGGACACAGAAATGAGGCAGGTGACAATCTAATGGCGTTTTGCATGGACAATGAGCTAATGGTCGCTAGAAAACTTTTTAAACAACATCCAAGAAGACTTTACACATGGACATCATATGATGGGAAAAAGAAGAATCAAACAGATTACATTTTAGTGCAAAGAAGGTGGAGATCAAGTATAACGTCAGAAAAAACTTTACCAGGTGCTGATTGTGACACGGGCCATGAGTTATTAATAGCAGATATGAAGATAAAGATAAACGCAATAGGCCTACTATAAACACAATTATACATGAATAAGCACGAAAAGAGCAGGCAGGATTTAGGAAAGGAAGATCATGCATAGACCACATATTTGTATTTAGACAAATATTAGAGCGGGCAAATGAGTGGCACAGAACAACATATGCACAGTTTATAGATTTTGAGAAAGCCTTCGACAGTGTCAACAGAGATGCACTGTGGAAAATTCTAAGATGGCATGGCCTCCCCCATAAAATAGTTAATGTAATCAAAGCCCTATATGAGGTTTTCAGTGCAAAGTTATCTGTGGAGAACATACCTCCAGCAGCTTTAGGGTACAAACAGGAGTGAAACAGGGATGTGTACTATCATCAACATTATTTATTTTACCAGCAGACTGGTTAATGAAGGAGGCAACACCAGACAAATGCAGAGGATTACAATGGACCCTTGACACAGTGCTGGAGGATCTTGACTTTGCCGACGACATTTGTCTGCTATCAAGCACCCACAAAGATATGCAAGATAAAATAAACAAGCTAACTCAGAATACAAACAACATAAGACTAAAGATCAACGTAGGAAAGACAAAGTTAATGAAGCAAAATGTGAACAACAGAAATGTACTCAGAGTAGACAGAAAGTTAGTGGAGGAGGTCAACGAATTTGTATACCTTGGCAGTAGAGTAGTAGAAGATAGAGACAGCACAGAGGACATCAACAGCAGACTTACTAGAGCAAGCCAGGCTTTTGCAATGCTGCAGACTATATGGACATCTAAAAACTAAGCACGAAGATGAAAATCAAGATATTTAAGAGTAATGTTCTAAATGTATTACTCTATGGAAGTGAATGCTGGAAAATCACCAAAACTATAGAAAACAAGTTGAATGTTGAATTCTTCCAAGACTAAACATTTACGAAGAAACAGAAGAATATTTTGCCCAAACATCGTAAGAAATAACATCTTGTTGGCAGAAATGCAGATGAAGCCACTGACAGCAATTATTGAGGAAAGACGCTGGCGATGGTTGGGACATGTGCTCCGGATGACTGAAAACTCACTACCAAAAACAGCACTAAGATTGACACCACAGGGAACAGAAGTAAGGGTAGACCAAAAGAGACATGGAGAAGAACAACAGAGACATGGAGAAGAACAACAGAGAGGATGTTGAGCAATAGATGGGCCACTTGGCCAAGAGCAGAAAAAATGGCAAAGGACATGCATTTGTGGAAAACTCTTGAAGAAGCCCCGTGTGCCTTGGGCACTTAATGTTCAGAGAGAGAGAGAGAGAAGCACACATGGTCGTTATTCGTTGCTAGGAAAGTAACTGTTAGTCAATGTTACAAGGAAGTCTTCATAAATAGACCTGGAAGTAACTGTCTGCTATTAGGCAAGTCTTGCTAGCACTTCTGTCTTTATACAAAGTCTTTAAATGCCTACACGTAGAAAATTCTTACTAGCACTTTTATTACACATACTCTTGTAACTAAATATCTGATGTGAGATAAGTCTTCACAAAACCTTATCCTCATACACAGAAACAGAATTATAACTAAATGTGTTCTATTAGATAAGTCTTACTAGAATTTTTTGGCTCTCATATAAACGGAAATGGAGGGAGGAAAGTATAGAAACTTTAAACATCCCATTATATGAAGCACAGCGTCGAGCCCTGTCATGGCGCGTCCTCTCTACTCTGAAAGGTACATGAAGAAGGAGACAAGACAAGACACAGGATTACATCTAAATGTCTGCTGTCAAATATATCTGTAAACAATACACGAAACTTTCTCCTTTATATTTTTTCACGGAAAATCGGGGGCTGTTCGTTCTGGTACACACCAAAAAAAAAAAAAAGGCCCCAAGGTCGACCCAGCCTCTAAGAAATGGGTACCAGAGAAATCTGGGAAGGTAAATGCGGCCAGGCGTTATACTGACCTCATCAGACTTTCATGTGCCGAAGGTCTTGGAAATACGGGCCTAAAACCCTATCCCTAATATGCCTTAACGGCATGGAAACGAGAATTTTACCTTTTACCTTTACCAACAGGCACAACTTTACCTCCTCCCCCCCCCCCCGCAATCTCTCCTAAACTGCGAGCATGCTCCGGACAAGCAACAAAGGAACACTCTAAAAACAAAAAACAAAAAGAACTGATTGAGCTGACACACCTAACACACTAATGCAAATCAGTGCTCAGAGTAATGTGATTTAA